>JAZKJV010008633.1:0-508795 GCA_037367405.1 Ottelia alismoides
TAAATAGCATCTTGTGTACATATATGTATATAGTTTTCCTGGATGAGAGTTGACATTTAAACTAAGCCTGGAATTAAATTGAGAAATGGAGCTTGAAAAGATCTTAATCCACTTAACTTCAAGAGGAACCTTATAGGACTTAGGGTTAAGGCTTTTCAGGTCCATAAGGACTTAATTCTTTGAGTCCGCTAGGCTATGAGCATACGTCATCTTGATGAGCCTAAGTAGAGCACTTAACAACACACGCATGACTCTCAGAGACAATGGCTTAACTTGCACCTGCACTCTACACATGGCTCTCCATGGATGAGGTGGTGAGGAGGCAGTTTCCTTTGGCTTGGGGTAGCATATGAGGGTAGTACTTCTAGGCGGAACCTCTCTTCTTCTTATAGTGAAGGAAGTGCACCTCAACTTGGTCTAGTGGTGTTGAAAGCTAAAGACAGAAGCTGTGGGTTGCAATAAAGCTTCAAAAGAGGGATAGTCTACTGGCTCAAGGGGAAATTTCTTATATATGCTGCACCATGTAGATATGTTATACAGAAGTTGTTGAAAAAAAAAAATATATATGCAAAAATGCAAAAAGAACTCCAAAAAAAGTGGTGGGTCGGATTGAAAATTTAATAACCCCACCGGAGTATAAAGCAAAAGCTTATGGTATCCATGTTACATCTCATGAAGCTTGCAGCGGGAGACTTAGCTACACTGGCTAAGCTTCCAAAACTCTATACTTCTACCCCCTCTCCTTGGGCCGGTTGCACTTGAACTTAGAAGGGAATACCCCGCTTCTCGAGGAAAGAGTTGCTAGACTGAGGCATTAGAGTTACCAGGTTGAGGGAGGTTGTTTCTTTGTTACTTCTGAGGTGGGGAGCCACATATCACTTACACTGCATGGGAAGATTCATGGTCATTAGAGTTTGTGTATGTAGACTTGTTCTGATCTGGTTTATTGAGGAGTCTTGCCCATAGGTTGGTGGAACTTGGAGGCTGTTGAGTTTTAAGCTTAAATCCAAATAAGGTTCCGACACATTAATAATCCAAAGATCTGATCAAGCTCCATATTTCAATTTAATGAAGGAAAATTTAATAAGTCAACCTTGATCCATGTACATCCTCTTTTTCTTTTTCTTTTTCTTTCTTTTTCACTTCTTTTTCAAATAAGTGTTTGCTAAGGGACTAGCAAAGTTAAAGCATAGGGGGTGATGAATACCCATTCATCACTCTTTATTCTATTATTTTAGCTACAAAAACCTTTGCAAATACATGTAGATATGTGTAAATACAAATAATTACCAAAAGCATGCATTGTGTAAAAACCTGTAATTAGCATGTTTTTGTGCACAAAATAAAAGAATAAAGAGCAAAAAGAAAAAGAGGGAAATATTTAGAATAAATATTGAGCAACCTAACCCAAGGGAGGGCTCAGCATGGGCCTGACCGCATAAAAGCCAAAGTAGAGGGAGATAGGGCTCACATGTGTGTATACTTCTATAAATAAATAAAACTATATATTTTCCTCACCCAAAAATATGTTGTAAATATTTGTACATATTGTGTATATATTCTATTAAAAACAAAATAAAAAGATAAAAATCCAAAATTCAAAAATACCCTTTCATCATGTGTATAGACATCACCCTTGTATTTATTTAACCCTACAAATAAATTCAATTATTTTCCAAACTTTTTGTACATATTTTTTGTTACAATTTGTAAATAAAATAAATAACAAGAAACAAAACAAAAATCAAATAAAAATTACAAAATTGAAAAAATACAAAAATACATTGTGTAAATACCATGTATATAAATGTATATCTTTATTTATTTCACCCTTGTATATAAGTGATAAAAATCAAATAAAAATATTCTTTTATTCCATATTTTATCTTGTAAATAAATAAAATACAAAATGAGCATAAAAACACATAAAAATAACAAATAAAAAATCAAAAATAAAAATCCATATAGTGTACATATACCTATATATAGAGCTACCCTATTTTTATTTCCAAAAAATTAATTAAAAATCACCAAAAAATAGAAAAAAATAAAAGAAAAATATTTCATGTTTTGAGTTTTCTTTAATTCGGCCTATTTCTACCCTAAATAAAATAAACAAAATTCGGGCACACGTGGCCGCTCCTGATTGGTCCACGGGGGAATGTTGACCCCGGTCAACTCCCCCGCGACCTCCTTCCTTTTCTGACCACGCGTGCCGCGCCTCCTTCGCCGATTTTCCCACGCATCTCCAGGCTGTCTCCCACTCAACCCCCGTGCTCGGATTCTTCGCCAATCATCCCTCATCCTCGCCGGATCCTCCGCCATCAAATCCACGCCTTCCTTTGCCGTCTAGCCTCAACCCTAATCGACGCTGTCACTCTATATATTCTCACCTCCGCCGCCTTCGCGCGCCATCTTTGGCCCTTCTCTTCCTTCCCAGTGACCTCCATCGGCATCGCGAGAGTGACAGCAAGCTTTGCCCTTGTTGCAGTGAGGTGAGGAGGCGTGACCATCGATCCGGCGTAACTTCGCCGTCCTTGCTCCGCCGCCGGCGTTGAGCATCGAGCTTCAGGCCTTGACGCCCTTCGAAGCTACGACCAGGAGATAGCCACGCTCCAGCACAGTCTCCAGCATCCATCAGGTACCCTTAGATCCTTCTAGTTTATCCCAATTTCCGATTACGCCCAAATCATAGCTCCGACGTACATCTCCGATTCCGATCACTTCGCGCATCATCTCGACCATCCGACCATCTCATCACCTCCGCCGTACCCTCACGCACCTTCTTCACCCATTCGCACAACCCAGATCGCACAGGATCTGGGAGTCGAGCTCCACCGCCGTCGCCTCGCCGGAGCTCTTCCGCCCCACCGCACCGATCACCTTCACGCCACCTAACCGGGTCGAGGCACTTTGCCCTCGACCCGCGAAGCTTCTTGACCACTTTGCAGGTCCAAAGGGGGTGTCTGAGCCTCCTTCACAGTTCAGCCAGGAGCTTCAGCTCCGCCGGACTTGCTCGAGCTCCTCGGAGCTTGGTTCGCCCGTCGGAGACCACTAGCAGACGCGGGGGCCTTCCACGATTCTTCTCCGACCTCCAGAAGGCTCACCGGAGGATCCTAGCGCACGCACGAGCCCGGCGAGTCTCGCCGGGGAACTGTTCTTCGAGGACCCTCCATCGCCGTCCGATCAGCCGTGGCGCTCCAGATCAGATCTCAACCGTTCGCTCGGGGAGCAGCAGATACCGTCAGATCAGCCGCAGCGTGATCTCAGCCGTTGATTCATCGAGGGTTCGGCCACCACGCACGCGGACCGTTCGATCCCCACGTGGCGGACCCTCCACCGTTCGATCAGGCCAAGCTTATTAAGGTCAAAGGCGCCACTCATCTCCACCGTTGGATCATCTACGTGGCGCTCCTCCAGCCGTCGGATCGCGTCGAGGTTCTCCTTTGGTGTGCGGCGCGTTAGTTCAGCCGTTCGATCCGCCACGCGTCGCGCATCCGCCCCTCGACATTAATAAAGGGGTAAATATCGTAGGACCCCCCTCTGTTTGTTTCATTTCTTTTTAGTCCTGTAACTTTCAAGTCAAGTTGTTTATTTTCTGGGATATTTGCATAGAGACCCTCGCGCTTAATTTTATTTGCATTTATACCCCTGCCAGTAGAGACCCACGTGCTTCGGCACGTGTTTTGTTGGGTTATTTGCAATATGTGCCTTGTAGTTCTGGATGTTATTTATTGAATGCAAAGTTTTATTTATTTGCATATATACCCCTGTGAGCACTTTATATGCGCATGTGCGTTTTTATTTGGGTAAATTGCATATAAGCCCCTGGACTTTTGATACGAGTTATCAATAGGTCCTTGGAACTTATTTTTATTACATTTAGGTCCTTGAGTGCCCCAGGCACGTGCTTGGCACGTGACTTCTTGGGTATTTTGCACCAGGACCCCAGAACTTTTGGGTATTTGCACTTAGGTCCCTGTGCACAGTGCCCCACATTTATCTTTGAATAAAATATCAAACGACCTCCAAATCCAATGAAATTTTGACACATGGCTCCTGCCATGGTGTAGGAATTTCTATGATTTTTGGGGACATTTCTGATTCCATTTATTATTTTTAAAAATCAAAAAACCCCTATTTTTGCTACTGTTTGACTTTAAAAATACCAAAAAAAAATATAAAAACATCTCCAAAAATTCTAAAAAATTAGGCTACTGTTTATTGCTTGTTGATTGATTTTCCAGCCAATTTTGGCTATTGTTCATTATCTAAAAACCTTAAAAAATTGAAAAACCCCTAAAAACCCATAAAAATTGTATAAAATAAATTAAAAATCCCAAAAACAATAATTAAGGTGCCCAAATTTTCCTTATTCTTCATAGATTATAGGAAAATTACCTCCAGGGCTTAGTAAGACTTTTAGATATTTTATTTTTGAGTCTCAAGCCTTGCTGGACAGTACCCTCTATTCTTCGCATTGTTTGATTTTTAATAAATAATTTACCCATTAGAAAAATCCCAAAAATTCACCAAAAACAGTAAAAAAAACATTTAAAACATAAAAACCATTTTTCCTTAATTTTTGCATCATTTTGGTGTGTTGTATAAATTGTTGAAGTGTCCCCAGTTTTGACTTTTCTTATTTTCTTTACATTTTGAAAACATAAAAAAATTTCAAAAATCATTAAAAACCACAAAAATATGTTCTCTGTGTTTTAGTTTAACTTGACTACATCGTAGGCCGCAAGGCCAATCTGTGCTCCTTGAGTTCGACCCTGGGAGCTATACCAGGTTAATCCTATAGCTAGATCGCTCTGTTTTGTGCTTGTACGTTTTTATCCGATTTGAGTGATTGATTTTTCTTGATTGACGCATTCTGAGCAATTGAGGACAACGACATTGTGATTTATCTTCCACCTCAGTTGTTAGTGTGAATTTCCCGCGTCGTCAGAATGGCACTCTCTCGCTCATTCAAACCATACAATGAGGGGATTACTCTCCCAAGACAATTTTTTAAGTAAGGTGTCTTTTAAGTTTAAGTGAGTTTAGCAGTCCCAGTTTTATAGTTTTTCTTTTTTTTGGGTGTTTTCCAAGCAAACAACGCCTAATGAAATTTTCAGTTCTCCTAGTTATTTTAAGTCCAAAACAGGGGGAGAAGGCAAAAAAAGCCGTGATGCACGATCAAACACGATGATCCATGCAGAGTGAGAAATGCGTACCTGACTCCAGCTCTCTACATGCAAGGTCCGTGCATAAATTAAAGATTGAATTTAAACTACCTATATGATGCAAGAAGAAATCGACCTTAGATGAAGCAATTTACACCAAAGCACAGTAGCTAGCTAATCAGACTAAGTCCTGAGTCCGATCTTGGGAACCACTCGGTGTCTGCCACAACGGATCATGCACGCACAGTATGTGTTTCTCACGGCATGTGGACTCGAGCCTAATTAAACTAACATTTTCTTTGCGAATTAATTAATTTAGTTCAATTATCGATCTATAAAAACAAGCAGATAATTAGGATTGGGCTTAATTAGTTATGTCACAGTCACAGAAAATGCTAAATCTAAGGGACAAACATTCGAAAATCAGATGAGCAGTAAAAAAATCAGTAAAAAATCAAAACCGGCGAAAAACCACGGTGAGGTCCCCCAAGCACACCGGTGCTCAGCGAAACAGACCCTGAAGTATTCACCACGTCTGAGAGTGTCATGTATTATTACAATAATAGTAGTGCAGAAATGTAATCTAAACTAAAACAAAAACCACGGCTCCCGAACTTCTGCTCTGTCTCTCCTACGCTTTCTTGTAGGTCAATGTAGAAACGAGCCACCTCCAAGTCCCCCGAGTGCTTCGGCTCTCCAAAGAAAGTAGTCCTCGATCATCGACCCCTCGCAAGAAAGTCAAAACAAAAGGGTGTCAGTCCACAATTATTATAAAAATATCTAATATATAAAAGGCAAGAAATCACACGAAAACGGAAACTGACTACTCACCCGTGCTCCCCGGCAACGACACCATTATGATGACGAGCATGAGCTACTCGGGTTAAGGAATAAATAAGGTCGACGCGACCCGAACCGCGAGGCTAAGTCAATCAAGAAAACAAAGACCACCAAATACGAAAATCAACCAATCAAGCACAAATAACGATCTCGCTAATTTATTTTACCTGGTATAGCTACTAGGGTCGAACACAAGGAGCACAAAGTGTGATGGGCTACGAAGTAATCGAGAATCCAAAAAACAAATATTTTTGGTTGATTTTAGGTTTTTCAATTTTTTTTGGAATTTTTAATATATGGAAAAGTATAAAAACACTCACAAACTCACAAACAAAAATTATTTAGAGCTTCAAAAATGCTCAGAAAATTCAAATAAAAATATTTTGGGTTTTTGAAATATTCAGATGTTTTTGATAATTTTCTTGAATTTTTCTGATTTTTAGTTAATTTTTGAAAAATGAAACACGACTAAAAATACTAAATAGTGTACAGCTCAAATCTAAAGGCAAGTTAAAAATACTTAAAATGCTTTGCGGATCAATTTTATGATGAACTGCAAGCTAAAGACTAACTACAGAAGAAGAAAACACATTTTTTGATTTTTTTTAAGGATTTTTAATGAATTTTTCTAATATTTTTAATGTTTTCCCATTTTTATGGTTTTTGTGTATGCAAATACAACAAAACTTGGACAAGAGCAAAAACAAGTCAAAACAAGTAATCATTATTTTTTTTTGAATTTTTAGAGGGTTTTTAATATTTTTGGTTGATTTTTAAAGACAAACAGTAGCAATTTTTAAGGTTTTTGAATTTTTAAAAATAACAAATGGAAAACAAAATAAATCCAAAAATTTTGAACAAAGTTTGCTATTTATTCAAACCAAAATGAAGCATACAGTACACATGGACCGATTCGCAACAAAGTATATTTCAGGGACTAAATAATAACATGCGTCAAAAGCTCAAGAGCCCTACTGCAATTTTCACACAAATTTCAACATATGTTATAAAAAAGCACGCACAGGGTATGAATGCAATACTAAAATTAAAACTTCATTCAGTAAGAGCTAAAAAGTCCAGCATAGTAATTGCAAATGACCCAAAAAGCATGTGACGAAGCACGTGTATCCACACATCAAGGACTGAAATGTAAATACTAAAAACTGCAGGATCAAAGTGCAAATCAACCCACTATGTACTTTTTATTTTACATACTAAACATCAAAAGGAAATAACTGTAAGGGAAGCAGAGAAAATTACCCAGCCGCTCGTGCGTCGTGCGTGAGGGGTGGGGGGGAATGTGGCGCGCTCTGACTGGATGAAAAGTGTGCGGCTCTGGCGTGTACAGGTGGCGAATCCAACGGTCCTGGCTGGATGACAAACGTAGGAGTACAGGGTCATTAGATGTCAGAGCTAACGGCCTGACATGGACAGGCACAGGACGGCTGGGATCTAATCTGGGCGACTAGCAATGATCCAACGACAGAGGAAAATGTTGGACGAACTCTGCCTGGGCAAAGTTCACCGGAGCACCGATGGTGATCCGGGACTCCGATGAACGATGGGACAACGGTGGTTGGCTCGCAATGCTCCTCCGCGTCGGGTGGATGAGTCAGATGATGTCATCAATGGTCGGATCTCCTAGAAGGGTGCTGAGGCCTGGACGACCTCCGGTGAAGTGAATGGAAGGCGGCCTGGGGCATGACCTGCAGAGGAAGGCTTCGACTTGGAGGGACCCTCCGGTCGGGGTTATTTGACCTAAAATTACATTAAGCGATGGCGAATGGCGAAGGGGGGTTCCGGCAAAGCGGCGGAAGCAACCTAAGCCTAATATTGGCTCGGATAGCCAAGATTCGGGTGATCAGGTCATGGGAGAAGGGTGACGGTGATCAGATGAGTCGATCGGAACGGATAGATGTGATTGGTGAGGCTCCGACCGGCGGGTCGGAGCTGGCGGAGCGGCGGGTGAATGCTTCGAAGTAACTGGGCCTAGGATTGAAATGGAAGCTACCTGAAGGTCCAAGCGGGATCCTAAGCTCCAGGGGATGAAATCGAAGTGGGTCTTAGCCTCGACCTCGCTGCGGAAGGCGGGGGAGGCTCGTCGCGGTAGAAGTCCGACTTCAAAGCTTGAGCGTCGGCGGCAGCAACTCTCTCCCGGTCTCCAAGATGCTCCTCCAGTTGCTGTCACCAAGGGGAAGAGGTCTAGGGTAGAAAGAGTGTGTGCGGCGCGAGCTATTGGTCTAGGGAATCGAATGGAGATTTTATAAGCAGTCCCGGGTGGCTGGAAAGAATTGGAGCCCGCACGCGAATCGAGAAAGATCCATCATTCCCTAGGGATTCTGCGAGGATCTTGGATCCGAGGGAAGGAGCGGGCGGTGAAATCAGAGCAAAAGATGGCCAAATCTGAGTGGGATAAATGGGAGAAAGTGAGGCAAAACCCGGATCCGGGCGAAGACTGGTCTGCGAGGGGGAGTTGACCGGGGTCAACAATCTTCTTGGACCAATCAGAAATTAGCCAGGTCAAAATATTTGTAAAATAATTTAAATATATAAAAAAATTTTATTTTAAAATATGTTTAACATGAAAAATGTTTATTATCTTTCAAACTATTTTTTGTTATTTTTATGAAAAATAAATTAGGGTATATACAATATATTACATTATATACATGTATAAAATACTTATGTATTTTTATTTTTATTTTATTATTTTTGTATAGATACCCCAATTTTTATATTTTATTTATTTACAACATAAAATTTGGAGTACAAAATAATTTTTATTTTATTTTTATTAGTTATTTACTGGTGTATAATAATTAAGTGTATGATACATATGTAAATGAATTTTATACAAGGTGAGAGAGAGAGAGATTATTTTATTTTTCTTTAAATTTTCATAATTTTTGTTTTATTTTTATAAATATATACAAGGGAGTGAAAACTTAATTTATTTTTATTTTTATAAAAATAAAATAAATAAATAAATAAATACATAAAGAAGGGGATGTGCACAGGGTGGAGTGGCCCTATCTCTCTCTGCTTATTGTATTTGGCGATCAAGTTCAATTTGGACCCTCTCTTGGGTTCAGGTCACTCAATATGTATTCTAAACATTTCCCTCTTTTTCTTTTATTCTTTATTCTTTTATTTTTGCAGAAAAACATGCTAATTATTAATTATTAACAAATGCATGCTTATTGGTAACTTATTGTATTTACAACTATATGCATGATGTTTTGCCAAGATATTTAGCTAAATAAAAGAATAAAGAGTGATGAATGGGGATTCATCAGGGAGTGAGGAGCGAGATGTCGAGCTGGTGAGGCAGATGAGAGGTTTATAGCAGTCCCAGGTGGTTGGAGAGATCGGGCAGGGGCACGTTAAACGAGAAAGATCCGCGCTTCCGTAGGGATCTGTGAGGATCTTGTATCCATGGGGAAGGCATGGGCAAATTTTGGAGCATGGGCACGCGAGATCCTCCCGAAATAAATGGAAGAAGGAGGTCCGGCGGAGCAGTCGGGTCAGGTCAATCCCTGGAAGAGGGGGTTGACCCGAGTCAACGATCCGTCGTGAACCAATCAGAAAATTGGATTTACAAAAATATTTACAAATTAAATAAAAATAGTAAATGATTTGAAATTAAAAAGTGTATAAAATGAAAAATGATTATTATTTTTCAAACTATTTTTCTGTGATTTTAATTATTTTTATGAAAAATAAATTATTGTATGTACAGTACAATGTATTATATACATGTATAATATACCTATGTATTTTATACAATTATTTTTATTTGTTATTTTTGAATAAATACTCTAATTTTATATTTTATTTATTTACAAAATAATTTTTGGAGTATAAAATATTTTTTTATTTTTATTATGTATTTACAGATATATAATAAATAGAGAAGGAAATATAAATACATGTATTATGTACAAGTGAGAGAGAATTTTATTTTATTTTTCTGATTTTTGTTTTATTTTAGAAATATATACAAGGAAGTAAAAACACATTTTATTTTTATTTTTGCTAAAATAAGTTATGTACACCCCTGATACATGTATATAAGGTAGAGTGGCCCTATCTCTCTACTTATTTTATCTGGCAATCAAGCCAATGCATCGGGTCACTCGGTATTTATTCTAAATATTTCCTTCTTTTTTCTTTATTCTTAATTCTTTTATTTTTGCACAAATACATGCTAATTATGCACTATTAACACATGCATGCATATTGCTAAGTTATTGTATTTACACCGATTTACATGATGCATTGCCAAGATAATTAGCTAAAATAAAAGAATAAAGAGTTATGAATGGGGGTTCATCAGTCATCGAAACAGTACACTTGTTCGTTACAGGCCCACGACTGACATCATGTGCGATGCTCCACACATCGATTTAACAGAGGTGGAAGCAATGTTCGCAGAGATAGAGGAACCATTTTCCTTTCAAGAAGTCGTTTGTCAACCAACATGGGATGAAGCTATGGCCTAGGAGATTGAAGCCATCAAGAAAATGTGAAGCCAGCGGGACACGAAGCCATAGGGCTCAAATGTGTGTACAAACTCAAAAGCAACTTAGATGGTGAAGTTATCAAATACAAGACCTCTCTTGTTGCAAAAGGGTATGTTCAGCAACAAGTCATTGACTTTGAAGAATTCTTGCTCCGGTTGCTTGCCTTGACACGATACGTGTCATTTTATCCATCGCGGCCAACCGAGGATGGCAAGTTCATCATTTTGATGTCAAATCGATGTTCTTTAATGGTGAAATCGAAAAAGAAGTTTATGTGAACCAACCTAAGGGTTTCACAGTGAAAGGAAAAGATCATATGGTGCTCAAGCTGAGAAAAGTGCTCTATGGGTTATGACAGTCACCGTGTGCATGGCACATGCTCCTTGGTAGAAGCTTAAAGCAGCTCGGTTTCACAATATGTACACTAGAGAAAGCCGTGTACAGAAGGGGAGAGGCCGCGACGGGCATCATTGTAAGCATCTATGTTGATGACTTGATCAACATGGGAGAGGATCCAGAGGCAATTACAATCTTCAAGAAGCAGATGATGAGAGAGTTTGAGATGAGCGATCTCAGTTTACCCACATACTACCTCGGATTGTAGGAGGACCAAGGAGACAGTGGCATCTCACTCAAGCAAACAACCTATGCCAAGAAGGTATTAAATGAATTTAATATGTTTGATGGTAATCCTTGTAAGATTCCCATGAAGGCAAGAGCCCAACTGCACAAAGATCCAGAAGGACAACCTGTTAATACCACCTACTACTGTTGTTTCATTGGGTATATGTGTTATCTTCTTCACATCAAGCTGGTTCTCTCCTACGTTGTTGGCATGGCAGGCCGATTCATGGAAAAACCCACAATGATGCGTCACAGGGTTGTGAAACAATATCTCAGGTATCTCAAAGGCACCACTGGTTTCAGACTTATCTACAGGAAATGAGGTGAGGTAAAAGTAGTCACAAGCTATATAGATAATGATCCGGTCAGTGATGTGGATGATCAAAAGAGCACAAGTAGCATGACGTTCTACATTAACAACTGTCTTGTTTCATGGAACTCAAAAAAACAAAATTCAGCAGCTCTTTCATCTTGCGAGGTTGAGTTCATGGTGGCAACTACGACAACATGCCAAGCGCTCTGGCTTAGACATTATTGGTTGAACTAATTGAAACAAGATCAAGGACGGTGAAGTTGTTCGTCGACAACAAGTCTGCGATAACTCTTATGAAGAATCCGGTCTTCCATGGATGAAGTAAACATATTCACACAAAATATCACTTCATTCATGATTGCGTCGAAAAAAAGTCTGATTAGCATCGAAGTTTGTTCGCACTGAAGACCAATGAGCCAATGTGTTGATAAAGGCATTACCGCTAACAAAATTGATGACCATGCACCACTTGCTTGGTGTTCACAATCTCGAGGTATGCCAAGAATAAGGGGTAGAATGTGAATGATATTCGTGACATATGCAATTTGAATTGCCTTTGATTAGTCTACGTATGGTTTCACTTTTGAGTACGTCCATGCACGGTTGCAGTATCTTTCTTATTTTAAACTGATTTGTTACATCCATCTATTTTTGGCTTCAAGCTTTGTATATATATGGGTATATCCATCAATGAAAAATCACAACAAGAGAGTCATTCTTCTCTCAATATATTCTTTGTTTCTCTTCTCCTCCTTGTGCTTGTTTCTTGCTCTCCATCTCGCAAACATCCTCCGTTGCTAACATAATTAACCTCCCAACAGATTGTAACACCCATATCCTTAAACACAATCCCACATCTATAACTCTCAAAATGCGAGAATGAGTTATAAGTGGTGTGACAACTTCGGCTTAAGCATTTTGGGTGGTTGTCAACGGATCTATTTGGACTCCAACCCAACAAGTTGTCGGGGCCAGTTTTCTGCAATAAAGGACCATGAACCTAAGCTTGAGACATTACAAATGGTATTAGAGTCAATTTCCCTCTGATAGTAGAAAGGGATACCCGAGAGTTAGAGCCACCCCTACAAAGAGATAGGAGGAAATTGCTATCAGAGCGTGCAACCGCAACTGTCACTGGGAATAAGTGATGATCATGTCGCAATGAGGACATTGGAATATAAGCGGGAAAGGTTGTAACACCCAATCCCTAAACATAGTCCCACATCTAAAACTTACAAAGTGTGAGAGTGGGTTATAAGTGATGGAGATTACTACTTGATAATTTGAGTTTAAACATTTTGGGTGTTTGCCAACGGATCCATCTAGACATGTACCCAACAAGTTGTCAGGGATAGTTTTCCTCGATAACGGACCGAGACCTAAGTTCGGAGGTTACAAAGTTGTAACACTCATATCCCCAAACATAGTCCCACATCTAAAACTCACAAAGTGTGAGAGTGAGTTATAAGTGGTGGAGATTACTATTTGAAAACTTGGACTTAAGCAATTTGGGTGATTGTCAACATGTCCAATTAAAACCGAACCCAATAAGTTATTAGGGTTAATTTTTCTCGATAACATAGTGGAGACCTAAGCCATAGATGCTCGTCATTAATCGGTAAAGACTGAACTAAGAGAGAGACTGAGGTTGTAACTAAATATTGCGTTAGTGCGCGTTTTTTCTGCTTTAATTAGATGCTTGGCCGTGATCGTTTTGTTATATGAACTACAAATGTCGTATTATCTTAGTTGATCTTCAACTTTATGGTATAAGCTGAAGCATTGGAATGCATGAAGAAGAAAAAACTAGTGTAGGAGTCACGAGATGGTTGTTTTATTTACAAGCTGTACAGCCAAACAGTCCCGTACGTATCTTCCAAAATAATCTGTACAGAAAAAAAATACGTATCTTCCAAAATAATCTGTACAGAAAAAATACAGTCACCAACCTCTGTTCCAGTTTGAATGCTCAAATCGTGTGAAGAAGTTCCAATTGCTGAGATGGACTATTAAATAGTTCAAAGTGCGCAAGTGATCGGATTTTGAAATGGGAGGCCAGATTTTGGAACTGTACTGTCGGAGTTCATGTGAGCACTGTTCGATGTCGCATTCCCATCGATCAAATCCTGCGTTTGCTGATTGGAATTATATGCTATGTATGTTCATATGTGAACAAAAATCCAACGTCCATATCATAGTAAAAATATTATTCTAATTAACAAAATAAGGGAGAGGATGCCCTCCACTCAAAGGTACATGAGGTTACAGTGTCCGGATATCCATTGGGGATTATATGTCGTATTATATATGTGCACCAATACAATCCTATTTTGGACGCATTAATGTATGTATTTCAGCACACATGGCAAAAAGATAAATTCAGGTACGCATTATGTGAGTTACATTAAAATAAGGGTAAATTACAAAAAAAAGAGACTCAAGTTTGCATCGATTCCCAATTTAAGGACTCATCTTTACATTGTAATAATCAAAGGACTCAAGTTTATGTTAACGATAAAGGCCCTAACGACGTTTGAGGAACACATGATTTTGTTTTTAGCTGATGATTATACCCTTCAGCAGCGTAATCCCTCCAAGTGCGGCAACATCCACGAGTACAACCTCCTTTTCCCATTAATGATACAAGTTGAACACCTCCATCGCATGCCCTCATAAGCTCATGCTTTCGACCAAGCACTGATCTCTCAACATCACCAAGAACTCCGAGGTGGAGGGCGTTGTTCCTCAGCTCACCCTGCCAATACCATTTCTTGCGGAGGCTGGTGAAAATAGAAGAGGATGGTCGAGAAGAAGGTTGAAAATTTCGGTTCACCCAATTGAGAGGCACATGCAATTGAAATATTGTTGTATAGATGCCATTAGAATTAATCCATGTCAGATCAAAAGAAATCTTATAAAAAGACTGGATCATGATAAACTTCGATTAGATAGATCGGATAGTAGTTGTTATAATCAAGAGGTTTTCTCGTTCAATTGTATTCTCACTGAATTCCAATGAAATCCAAAAGAACAATTCCATAATCAATGAATTACGAACTCTAATTTAACTACATATCCAACTTTATTTTTGAATGAACTTCAATTAGATTTAAATTGGCAGCTTAAATTTAGAAGACAGAAGCAGTACAAGCTCAAGTCTAAATCTGATGCAATAGTTTAAACCACAACTCCTGGCTCAATCGCAAACCAAGGATGATTTCATCTCATTTAGCTATAGATCTGTGTGAGACATGAGCAACAACCAATGCAATTTGTCACGGTGATGGAGAACATGTTAGTGTTGGCGCTGACATCGGCAAGCTATTGACCGGCCTTGCGATAAAAATAGAGGATCTCACACAGAAGGAGAGGCTGGCCTTCAACCCCATACTGAAAAAATGACACCCCTTTGTCAGGCGTGGCAGTCACTACACACTACAAGAAAAATGAGTTGTGGTCACGGAATGTGGCTACGGAAACTTGTGGCCACGATAATTCCATGACCACTAGTTTCTCGTACCTACAATCCGTAGCCAAATACTTCATATAAGAGTTGTGGTCACGACAAGTTCTGTGGTCACTTGTAGTGGCCACGATATATTTGTGGTTATAAAACTCTCGTGACGAGACTTGTAGCCACGGCTACTGGCCACGACTTGTTGTCGCCAGAGCTCAATTCCGTGGTCACAAACCCCACATTCGTGGGCATAATTCTGTGGTCACATCTTATTTTCCTTGTAGTGTACACTTCACAACAACTGCTATGGTGAGGTGCTGCGACAATACTTGAATGGCATGTCGACGCCGACGCACAAGTGCATGTGCATGCTACGGGCAACAGGGAGGCTTGACTGAGGAAATCAACATTTACATATCACCATTAATATATACGGTGATGGGCATTGCCGACATGGAGGTAAATGTCGAAGTTGGAGACGCAAGGCCAGGCGGTGAGGAGGATGGACTCCAATCAATGGTGGCCTCTAGAGCCGAAGATCGGTAACTTGTTGGAGAGGTTCGAGGTGATCCGGTGATGTCTACGATTGAAGATGGCGGAAACCTAAATTGCAACCTGGGGAAGGGAGAAGAGTGTTTGGGCTTGAAATTGGGGGAAATAGCAAAAGAATACCCTAGATCGTGAGGGTATAATTGTCACTAGAGAAAAAAAAACTCATGTTCCTCTAACGCCGTTAGGGCCTTTAAGGTTAGCCTAAACTTGAGTCTCTTCATTGTTATAATATAAAGATGAGTCGTTATATTGGAAATTGATGGAAAGTTGAGTCTTTTTTAGCAATTTAACCTAAAAATAATTACAAATGACCTGCTAACTGATAGTTGTAATTAAGCTCGCATATCGTAGAGCTGCGAAAAACTATCACTCACTACAAGAAAATGAGCTGTGTTCACGGAATGTGGCTATGGAAACTTGTGGCCACGGAATTAGTTTCTTGTAACTACAATTTGTAGGCAAAGTCTTCATATAAGATTTGTGGTCATGACAAGTTCTGTGGTCACTTGTAGTGGTCATGACATATTTGTGGTTATAAAACTCTCGCGACGAGACTTGTAACCACGGCTACTGGCCACGACTTGCTGTGGTCAAAGCTCAATTCCGTGGCCAGAAACCCCACATTCGTGAGCATAGTTCTGTGGCCATAACTTATTTTCCTTGTAGTAACTATTAGATAAGACATTCGAGATCGCAGTTCTATAATTCGCTCAAACGAGATATGTGTTGTAAACAGGATCAACCATGCATATATTAAACAGTAATCATACGGATTCCAATGGATTGACAGATCAATATTACATATTATTAAGATTAATAACATACAAATACAATCCATTATCCGATTATAATAAGCAAACAGGAACCGATTAATCACACGGAAACAAAAAAACGAGCGTGATTCAGAAAAGGGTAAGCAATAAACAAATTGCATCAGACAAATGAATAAAAAGATCAGTTAAGAATTCACCGAAGCGTCCATGAAATGGACTATACTTAGAGAGGATTTCGGTCCCACAATATCGGTGCGAAGGGTACTGGCGATCCACTCCCAGGATACGACGGTTCACAGTCTTCATTCACGCACACCGACGAGACCGTCCTCGAAAGCACCTCCGAGAACTTGCAGCCGAGAACAAAACAGGGTCACAGGCGAGAGAGAGAGAGAGAACAAGAGGGACGGTGAGTTTTTCTTGCGAGTGAAGAAAGACAGCGTCGGGTGAGGAATATAAAAAGAGGAGCTCACGTGCCCTAACGTGCGGTGACCCTTGGTTTCCAAAAACGCTCCTCAACAGGCATGTCCCTTCGGATTCTAAAACCGCGGCTAAATCGAGCCGTTTGGATCGAGTCAGATTTTCAATGTGATCGAAATCAAATTAATCCATCTGATTAATTTAATCGATCAACCAAATGAAACCCGCAGCAAAAGTATCGAGATCCGAGATCCGAATTGACTCGCCCGAGCCGGAGCCAGAGCCGGTGCCGGAGACGGAGCGGAACGGAGCGTGCGTGCTCGTGTAGTCCTCCATTCCTCCTCTCTACTATTTCTACAAGAGCTTGGGGCGTGAACTCATATATAAGTCCACCAAAAGTTTAGATCTCCAAGGTATGGTACTAAACTTCAACCCAAACTTATCATATTTCAATTTTGGGAATTCCCAACTTTCCCTCCGAAGCATTTGGTTTCCCAATTGAAACCAAATTAAATCCAATTGTAATTACATAGATTTTCCAATTAAAATCTAAATATCATTTTTAATACAACAATCCCCCATGAATTCACCAATTTGAAAAAGAGATTGAAAAAGAGTTAAGAGACTTTTTTCGGCTGCCACACTTTGCTTTCAGTAAAGGTAACTTCCGATTTGAACCTCTACCTGAGTTTACTACTTTCACTTTAACAGGAACGAAGTGAAGTACGTCTTAAACTTCAGACCTTGGTGTTAAAGTATACGGTAGAAACAACAAAGCGTTATTCTTGGTGCAATCTTTCAGGGTTGATGCTCTTAAAGGCCATGCACCCTTATCCTATTTAATGAGTGTGTTCAGGAAAGACCCTCTTCCTTTAACTACGGCCCACAATAACACTCACATAGGTGACGTTCTCTAAGGATGCACTGCTAACATCCTGCCCAAAAGCTTAAACCCATTCAGAGCCTACACTCTTCTTAAACTTCCAACTTAAACGGCACTCAGGCTTCCAGGGATAAGGCACTCATGCTTACGCATTAAGATTAGAGTGACATCCAGTTCTTCAAATAGCTTGTTATTACCACATTGAACCTACTTTGTGGGATCTCCACTCAGATAGGTGAAGGATATGGAGAGATCCTCAAGCGCATCACGGAAGCGTGAGTGTCGTATCGGATACGACGAAGAACGACTAGTCGTACTAGTTGTTCGGTGCAGCGGAATTTAAAAAATTTTATTCGATGAAACCACATGATCCAAGAACCATTCTCGGATCGTTTCATCTATAACCACAACAAGTATAATGCAATACCTCTTGAAGCGTGGTTGATCGAGTCTCTAAGAGAAGAGACCTCCTGTCTCAAGTCCGATCGTCGGAGAGATCGCTTGCGAGTGCGGGGATGAACCGCGGTGTCCTCGCAATCCAAGATGTTGATCCAAGCGCGGTTGCTCCTGATCTCGACACACGAGATCGTACGTCTCCCTCGCGAGTGCAGCACTCCAAGTAGACGAAGAACCGCAGAACGTCGAGGCGGCAGCACGAGGGCGCGGGCGTCGATTCTTCTCTTCCACCAAGGTGGACGGCCACCAAGAATAGAAGACAAGAAAGGGGGTCGAGTATGAGAAAGAGAGAGAGAGAGTTTTGCTACAATAGCATGTGTAAAGAGAGAGCCAATGGTGCCTCTCTATTTATAGGGTTTTGGGATCCATGGATCTCAATCCATGTGTCTCATAAAATCAATGGTTGAGATTGATTTATGATAATCCAATGGTCAAGATTGTTGTTGGTAAAAGCCAACAACTTATGATTTAATTTTGATTAAATATATTTGATAAATCAAATATATATTAATACCAAATCAAACCAATCAAATAAGGAGTGAGATAACAATTAGGAGCCTCCTTCCCATTAGGGAGAGGGGGACGGCCACCAAGTCCTAAAGGGAATTGGTGCCGCCCCCCCTCTTCCTTATGGGGAGGGCAATCCCATGGATTACATGGGATTGCATATCTCCTAATTTATCTCTCTACTTATTTTCTCAACAATTTTTATTCACCAAAAATAATTCTCAATTAATTTTGGGAATATTGCAATCTTGACATTGGAATATTGTGAATCACATTCACAACCCAAAACAAAATGTAATTTACATTTTCAATTAATTAGACAATGTGTATCCAATACACATTAATAATTAATCTACTAATATAAATTATATTTAACTCTCTCTAATACATTATAAATCACATTTACAATATATTAGGAATAATTGGATATTACTATCCACATTATTCTTATCCATAATAATTAAATCACATTTAATTATATTGGATAATTTCTCATACATCATGATAATTAAATCACATTTAATCATCAACTTCTCTTTGCTTAGATCTCATGGAATTGTTCTTAAACCATTTAAGAACAATGCTATTTCTCCTCAGATACTTGGAGATAAGGACAGGGCGATTGTATTATTCCACGTATAGTGACTTGGATATTGAGATCACATCTCAAATCCAGATCCCATGGACCTCTCATAGATGCTTGATCAAATCAAGACCGTAAACCTAATCTTCTCATTGCATCTGAATCTCATTCAGATCAATGTCCAATAAATGGACTAAGATCAGGTTACTTCTCTGATGAGAGGAGTCACTAAAATCCAGACCTGTTTCATCACTCCCTCGGAATGGAAGCGTCATGGTTATACAATCGTTTATGATCAAATCACCCTTCAGGTATTCCTAATACCTGCACATCCTGCATACTGGAAGACTCATGATCATCATGAAGATAAAGATCACTTTTACACTGTCATCTTCATAGTCTGATCATTAAGTTTCTCAATCTTGGTCCTTGGGATATGGTACAGATCATATGCTTTCACAAAGCATATATCTTACCTTCAAATTCATATCATGCTTCTAAAGCATGATGACCATGCATGGAATTTGGTCAATCCCAATACCTCATGAGTGAGCTCATGTCTCCCGGTTCATAAGTGAACCTGTATGATCCCTTTGAGAGATCATATTACTCATATGCCCTTACATGCACACCAGCTCGCCGGTGTATAGACCTTGATTAGGTCATCAACCTATTGGTCTGCCAAATGTACATGCTCAGACATATAGCAATATATATGTCTCTGGTCAGAGGATGTTTGCCTGTGATGTGACAGTATTCATCATAGGTCTTTGGTTATCTCGATCTCGCTAAGTCAACTCATTGACTCAACTAATCTGATACCTCCGAATCAATATTCCTATGCAGAGGACCTGCATCAAGAGGTCAATCAGATATCAGTCTAATGAGATGGGATTGCCATCTCCCACTCAGACTGGAGATCACTACTTGTTAATCATTGATGATGCTTGATGAGTCCTCTATCTAACTCCTTAGATATTCATCCAAGCATCAGCCTCTATGATTCAATCATTGAATCAACAGCTGTATGATTATCAAGTTGGCCATGGTACATAACCCTTATTGTACAGAGGGACCTTATAGTGCATTCATTCATTCAATATCAGAAAGGGAGTGAAACAAAACATCAATAACTTTTATTGATAAATCATTTATTACAATAACATTTATTGTAGGAATGGTTCGCCTCGGGCTCACATTGCTAACAATCTCCCACTAGCCCTCAGAACCATTCAAGAACAAACCTTAAACCCATACTCATTACATGCTGGTCAAAAACCTTCTGTGTCAGAGGTTTGGTAAGAGGATCAGCAACGTTGTCGGCGGAGGCCACCTTGGTGATGATGATGTCACCACGCTTTTGAATCTCCCGAATGATGTGGTATTTCCTTTCTACGTGCTTGCTCTTTTGATGCCATCTGGGTTCCTTCGCCTGGGCAATGGCTCCCGTGTTATCACAGAGTAGCGGGATGGGAGTATCAGAGGAAACTACGCCAAGCTCCTGGACGAACTTGCGCAACCACACCGCCTCCTTTGCGGCATCCGATGCGGCAATGTATTCGGCTTCTGTCGTTGAATCTGCCGTAGTGTCCTGCTTCTTGCTTCTCCAGCTCACAGCACCACCGTTCAACAGGAACACAAACCCTGATGTCGACTTTCGATCATCAATATCCGATTGGAAGTCAGAATCTGTATATCCCAAGACTTGGAGATCACCATCTCCATAGACCAAGATGTAATCTTGCGTCCGTCTAAGATATTTGAATATGTTCTTTACTGCATTCCAGTGTTGTTCTCCATAGCAGGATTGGTAACGACTTACCACTCCCACTGCATGGCAGATATCTGGCCTAGTACACATCATGGCATACATTAAGCTTCCTACGGCTGATGCATAAGGACATCCAGCCATGGCCTTCTTTTCCTCAACAGTTTGAGGAGCCATTCCTTTAGACAGGTGGATACCATGTCTTAAGGGTAGGAATCCTTTCTTGGAACTATCCATACGGAATCGTTCAAGAATCTTCTTAATGTATCCTTGTTGTGACAATCCCAATATCCTCTTCTCTCGGTTTCTGAACAGCTTCAGACCCAAGATGTAAGAGGCTTCTCCAAGATCTTTCATCTCAAAGGTATTGGACAGCCAAATCTTCACACTGGTCATCATCCTTGTATCATTCCCAATGATAAGGATGTCATCTACATAAAGCACGATGAACACAATGGCGCTCCCACTAAGCTTCTTATACACACAAGGTTCATCAGGATTCTACACAAAATCATAACTCTTTATGGTTTCGTCAAATCTGATGTTCCAGCTACGAGAAGCTTGCTTGAGCCCATAGATGGATTTCTTCAGCTTGCATACTTTGCCATCCTCAGTTATGAAGCCCTGGGGCTGCTCCATGTAGATATCCTCCTCGAGGTATCCATTGAGGAAAGCCGTCTTGACGTCCATCTGCCAGATGTCGTAGTCAAGATATGCAGCTATAGCTAACAATGCCCTGATGGATTTAAGTATAGCCACAGGAGAGAATGTCTCATCGTAGTCGATGCCTTCTCTCTGTGTGTAGCCTTTGGCTACGAGCCGTGCCTTAAAAGTCTCTACTTTCCCATCAGGTCCCCTCTTTCTCTTGAAGATCCATTTGCACCCAATGGGTTTTACCCCTTTAGGTGGATCCTCTAGGGTCCATACACCATTCTTATGCATGGAGTCAATTTCTGACTTCATTGCTATCATCCATCTATCCATGTCATGATCCGCGAGTGCTTCATCAAATGAAGTAGGATCACAGTCAGTTTCACCTGACACATGGAATCCATACCTTTCAGGTGGTGCAACCACCCTCGAACTCCTTCGAAGAGGCATGGGTGTATCATCTTTATTTATTTCTTCAGTTTCTGGTTCAGGAAGCTCAGAATCCTCAGAAGATTCAATGAGTTCCTTTACTTCATATTCATCTTGACCCTTAAGGAAATCATTCTCCAGAAATTTCACATCTCTAGAAACAAAAACCTTCTGAGTCTCAGGGTCATAGAGTTGATATCCAATACCATCTCTAACATACCCAATGAAGTAACACTCACGAGAGCGAGATTCCAGCTTGCTTGCATCCACATTCTTTGCATGGACCAAGCAACCCCAAACCCTCAAGTGATTAACACTAGGTTTGGTTCCATACCATAGCTCATGAGGAGTCTTAGGTACAGATTTGCTAGGAATCTTATTCAGGATATATATTGCAGTCTCTACTGCATATCCCCAGAAACTAAGTGGTAAATGTGCTTTACTCATCATTGAACGAACCATATCCATGATGGTTCTGTTGCGTCTTTCAGCAACACCATTAAGTTGGGGAGTTCCAGGGGGAGTGAGATTGGAAATAATTCCATTCTCTTTAAGGTATTCCTTAAATTCATCTGATAGGTACTCGCCACCTCGATCAGATCGAATTCGTTTAATCTTCCTATCGGTTTGGTTCTCAACCAAAGCCTTGAATTCTTTGAACTTTTCAAAGGTTTCAGATTTATGACGTAATAGGAAGATAAACCCGTATCGCGAATGGTCATCAATAAACGTCAAATAATATCGATATCCATTTCGGGTCGCGGTACTGAAGGGACCGCATACATCAGTATGTATTAGGTCAATAATACCTTCGCATCTTGTAACCTTGTTACGAAAAGGCATCCTGGTCATTTTTCCTTGAATGCAATTCTTGCAAGTAGGCAAAGGTTGAACCTGTAGAAAGTCTAAAGGTCCATCCTTAATTAATCTATTGATCTTATCAACAGACAAATGACCAAGCCTTTGATGCCAAATCTCATTTGAGAGATTTTCATTCTCCCTGGATCTTTTAGGGTATTTATTAGTGCTTGTAACATTCATAACACAATTATCAATGCACAACTCATAGAGTCCTCCAGAAGTCAAAATACCATCTGCAATATATTTATCATAACGGTTTATGACTAATTTATTACAGAACAGGAATGAATACCCACTTCTAACTAACTTAGATACAGATATTAGATTCCTTCTGACTTCAGGTACATAAAGACACTCTTTAAGTACTAGGACTCTACCACTAGATAATGATAGTCTGTAGGTCCCGACGGCGACTGCTGCAACACTTGCATCAGATCCCATCTGGATGACTATCTCCCCTTCCTCAAGCTGTCTAGTTTCCTGAAACAAATGCAACAAATTGCATACATGAACAGAAGCACCAGAATCAACTACCCAACTTCCTTCTCGTCCAACGAGAAAGCTGGTTTCAATGATGAATGTAGATTTCATACCTGCTGGGGCTTTACCTTTGTCGACCGACTTCAGGTAATCCGGGCAATTACGCCTCCAGTGCCCCGGCTTCTTGCAGTGGTAACAGACGTCGGTTTTCTTCGACGCCATTAAAGTGGATGCATTGGAAGATGAGGCAACACCTTGTCCCTTCTTCTTTCTCTTCTGGGCCGGGCCCTTCCGAGAACCTTGCTTCCGACCGCGCTTCCCTTTGACCTGTGCAACCATTGTAGTGCCAGAGGGACCATCTTTCTTCATTACGTCTTCTGCAGACTTTAATGCAGCAAGAAGCCCAGCATTTGTCAGTTCCAGCTTATTCATGTGGAATGACACTACAAAGTTATTGAAAGATTTAGGCAATGACAGCAGAATGAAATCAGCTTGCATGTCTGCATCCATCGTCGCCCCCAGAGTCTCAAGCTCTGACAAGTACCCAAACATTTTAAGCACATGATCGCGGACCGAGATCCCTTCCTGCATCTTACAGCGAAGAAGATCTTTCATAACATTGTACCGCTGGGTGCGGTTAATGTCACCAAACATTTCCTTCAGATTCTGCATGATATCCTGGCAAGTGCTCATCTCCACATGTTGCTTCTGAAGAACATTGGAGAGAGAACCCAAGATATAGCATCTAGCCAAGACATGATCTTCATCATACTTGTCATTATATGCTTTTTCTTCCTTGGATTTAGGGTTTTCAATTTTGTTATCATGGAGCACATAACTGATGCGCTCCGCTGAAAGCACAAGCTCCAAATTACGGATCCAATCCGAGTAATTCGGTCCGGTCAATTGGTTGACCTCCAGAAGCCTATTCAGTGGGTTCATGGCCTTCATTTTCTGAAATTGAGAATGCACTATATTAGAACATATAATCATATATTCAATTTAATTTTATTTGATTAAGGCATTTTAAATCAAATTAGTCTTGCTATGTCAACTATGAAAGTTTATTCCCTTATTCACTTTCAAAGTAGGAGATATACTTACCGATATATCTCAAGCAAGAACTGGGATCTCCTCTTTATCTTTGTTACATCCCAATAATATGAGAAACTGTAACTCCAATAAAGAGAAGCGGGAACACATTCCGCCTTGCAAGTCCAACTTGCATTCCCAATTCGGTCTTTAATACCCAGGCCCACCACCCCTAAGGTGATGTTGACCTGTCATTAATTGAACCAACCGTCAACAGGATTAGAACTCGCTATACGCAATCCAATATCCCCCCAATAATATGAGGATCCGATATTGGGGTCACTACGCATACGGCCTTACTCTTTCGAGAAGCAAAGAGTCCGATCCAGATGCGCTTGTATATAGGAGCTGTCACTACGTACAGGCGTCTCCTATATACAATCCCTGGCGACGGAAACCCTTCGCCTTGACGGGAGACCATGGATGTCACTTATGTGATCCTCCACCTCTTATTCAAATTTAATTAATTAATATGAATCATATTCATATAATTAATTCTTCCAAGGGAATTATCAACTCTAATCATATTAGAATATTCTCAATTGGATATAATTAACTTAATCATATTAAATTAATTATCAATCCAATTTAATCAATCAAACTTAGTTTTATGCTTGAATATACATATATGATATTATTCTCAAAGTACGTATTAATTCGAATTTTAATAATTAGAAAAATACATCATAATCCCTCGGACATTATCCCGGCCCTACCCGCTGTCATGGCCAGTACCGACGGGAGTGGGGCGGACCACATACGTTGCAACCCGCTGACCCAGCGATCCCCGACTAGACACCATATCCACCTCGGGAAAGGATAATGCCAAATTGATTACTTTGTACTTGAGATGATCATCGGTTTCTCAACCGAAATTATACCATATAGTAATCAAAACAATTTTGATTTTTAGAAAATTTGCTAGACAAATTCCCAAGTCCTATTCAAGCAATAAGTTTGATGATTGTAGTCCCAATTAAGGTTTAGATCAAATCTAATCATTTAATTGGTTGGGGACAAGTCAATTAGGCAAATAATCATGTTTCAATATTTCTTAAATATTTTTCAAGATTATTTCACGAAATTAACAATTAATTTCTCTAATTGACAATCACTTGATTCTAGATTAGGAAGGCAATTTCAGCAGTGACCCCTACTTACTAAAATTGACATATCTCAATCATATTAAATCCAAATTAAGCAAAGTCAATTTCTAAAGTTTGCTAATTTGATTTAGGACAGAACCTAAGTGATGTTTCACGCATTTCGAGGCAAGTCTAAACAGTAATTAACATTTTAATCACGTTCAGATTCACAGTTCTCGCAACAGTGCATATATGTCCATTAAAACGACCATATCTCGAGCATACGAAATCCGATTTACGCAAACTCAGATCCTATGGTTTCCTTATTTAATGGGGAACATAATCCAATTAAAAAATTCGTGTTTAAACAATTTAAACAGTGCCGAATTTCTTTATCAAACAGATCTGCGAAATCAAATGCGAAGAAAACTTTCGCGACCTAAACGAACCCAAGTCGTCCTTGGTTAACGAATCACTATTCGAAACCGTCGACCTAAGGCTCTGATACCACTTGAAGGATATGGAGAGATCCTCAAGCGCATCACGGAAGCGTGAGTGTCGTATCGGATACGACGAAGAACGACTAGTCGTACTAGTTGTTCGGTGCAGCGGAATTTAAAAAATTTTATTCGATGAAACCACATGATCCAAGAACCATTCTCGGATCGTTTCATCTATAACCACAGCAAGTATAATGCAATACCTCTTGAAGCGTGGTTGATCGAGTCTCTAAGAGAAGAGACCTCCTGTCTCAAGTCCGATCGTCAGAGAGATCGCTTGCGAGCGCGGGGATGAACCGCGGTGTCCTCGCAATCCAAGATGTTGATCCAAGCGCGGTTGCTCCTGATCTCGACACACGAGATCGTACGTCTCCCTCGCGAGTGCAGCACTCCAAGTAGACGAAGAACCGCAGAACGTCGAGGCGGCAGCACGAGGGCGCGGGCGTCGACTCTTCTCTTCCACCAAGGTGGACGGCCACCAAGAATAGAAGACAAGAAAGGGGGTCGAGTATGAGAAAGAGAGAGAGAGAGTTTTGCTACAATAGCATGTGTAAAGAGAGAGCCAAGGGTGCCTCTCTATTTATAGGGTTTTGGGATCCATGGATCTCAATCCATGTGTCTCATAAAATCAATGGTTGAGATTGATTTATGATAATCCAATGGTCACGATTGTTGTTGGTAAAAGCCAACAACTTATGATTTAATTTTGATTAAATATATTTGATAAATCAAATATATATTAATACCAAATCAAACCAATCAAATAAGGAGTGAGATAACAATTAGGAGCCTCCTTCCCATTAGGGAGAGGGGGACGGCCACCAAGTCCTAAAGGGAATTGGTGCCGCCCCCCCTCTTCCTTATGGGGAGGGCAATCCCATGGATTACATGGGATTGCATATCTCCTAATTTATCTCTCTACTTATTTTCTCAACAATTTTTATTCACCAAAAATAATTCTCAATTAATTTTGGGAATATTGCAATCTTGACATTGGAATATTGTGAATCACATTCACAACCCAAAACAAAATGTAATTTACATTTTTAATTAATTAGACAATGTGTATCCAATACACATTAATAATTAATCTACTAATATAAATTATATTTAACTCTCTCTAATACATTATAAATCACATTTATAATATATTAGGAATAATTGGATATTACTATCCACATTATTCTTATCCATAATAATTAAATCACATTTAATTATATTGGATAATTTCTCATACATCATGATAATTAAATCACATTTAATCATCAACTTCTCTTTGCTTAGATCTCATGGAATTGTTCTTAAACCATTTAAGAACAATGCTATTTCTCCTCAGATACTTGGAGATAAGGACAGGGCGATTGTATTATTCCACGTATAGTGACTTGGATATTGAGATCACATCTCAAATCCAGATCCCATGGACCTCTCATAGATGCTTGATCAAATCAAGACCGTAAACCTAATATTCTCATTGCATCTGAATCTCATTCAGATCAATGTCCAATAAATGGACTAAGATCAGGTTACTTCTCTGATGAGAGGAGTCACTAAAATCCAGACCTGTTTCATCACTCCCTCGGAATGGAAGCATCATGGTTATACAATCGTTTATGATCAAATCACCCTTCAGGTATTCCTAATACCTGCACATCCTGCATACTGGAAGACTCATGATCATCATGAAGATAAAGATCACTTTTACACTGTCATCTTCATAGTCTGATCATTAAGTTTCTCAATCTTGGTCCTTGGGATATGGTACAGATCATATGCTTTCACAAAGCATATATCTTACCTTCAAATTCATATCATGCTTCTAAAGCATGATGACCATGCATGGAATTTGGTCAATCCCAATACCTCATGAGTGAGCTCATGTCTCCCGGTTCATAAGTGAACCTGTATGATCCCTTTGAGAGATCATATTACTCATATGCCCTTACATGCACACCAGCTCGCCGGTGTATAGACCTTGATTAGGTCATCAACCTATTGGTCTGCCAAATGTACATGCTCAGACATATAGCAATATATCTGTCTCTGGTCAGAGGATGTTTGCCTGTGATGTGACAGTATTCATCATAGGTCTTTGGTTATCTCGATCTTGCTAAGTCAACTCATTGACTCAACTAATCTGATACCTCCGAATCAATATTCCTATGCAGAGGACCTGCATCAAGAGGTCAATCAGATATCAGTCTAATGAGATGGGATTGCCATCTCCCACTCAGACTGGAGATCACTACTTGTTAATCATTGATGATGCTTGATGAGTCCTCTATCTAACTCTTTAGATATTCATCCAAGCATCAGCCTCTATGATTCAATCATTGAATCAACAGCTGTATGATTATCAAGTTGGCCATGGTACATAACCCTTATTGTACAGAGGGACCTTATAGTGCATTCATTCATTCAATATCAGAAAGGGAGTGAAACAAAACATCAATAACTTTTATTGATAAATCATTTATTACAATAACATTTATTGTAGGAATGGTTCGCCTCGGGCTCACATTGCTAACAATAGGTTGGGTTGCTACTGTAGAGGAACTCCCAATGGGTCTCAGTCTTATCCCAAGCCTAGACTTTAGGACTAAAGATCTATCAAGTCCCTTAGTCAACGGATCTGCCGTGTTGTCTTTGGATCCAACAAAATCCACAGCCAACACTCCTCGAGACACCAAATCTCTTAACGTCTTAAGTCTGATTTGTATGTGTCTCCTTATTTTCTGATTGAACTTTGAACTCTTGATCTTGGAAATTGTGGTCATATTATCACAATGTACCGAGATCGCAGGAACATGCTGACCTACCATGGCTCAGTTTCAGTGGTGTCTAAAGCACACAGCTCGGCCTCAAAAGTGGATCGAGTTAGAATGGTCTGCTTCACAGACCTCCAGGAGACTGCATCACCTCCAAGGGTAAATACATACCCTGTAACACCATTACTCACAGACTCCTCTATTTTCCCTATCCAGCTTGCATCACTGTATCCTTCTAGTACAGAAGGATGTCTACTATAATGCAAACTAAGGGAAATAGTTCCCTTCAAGTACTTCAGTACTCGATCTAGAGCCTCCCAGTGAGTACAGTCAGGACAGCTACTATATCTACTCAGCTTTGCAACCGAGAATGAAATATCAGATCTCGTGCAATTTGCAAGATACATTAAACTTTCTATCACTTGTGAATACCTTAGCTGAGTTACAGGTACTCCACTTTTATTCTTAAACAACGTTTTGGATGAATCATAAGGAGTGCTTACAGCTTTGCAATCTTGATATCCAAATTTCTCAAGTACCTTCTCAACATAGTGAGATTGAGAAACTACAATCCCATCAGCAACACCCATATCCTTCATCTCAAATTTGCTACTTAAGAATGCCTTAGTCTCATTAACAATCCTCATATGTGATCCGAACAACAATATGTCATCAACATATAGCCACAAGACAATACACTCACCACCTTTCACCTTGGAATAGACACACTTATCGGATTCATGAACCTTAAAGCCACATGATAAAATAGTCTTGTCAAATTTTTCATGCCACTGCTTTGGTGCTTGTTTCAATCCGTAAAGGGATTTTACAAACTTGCAAATCTTTCCCTCATTCCCAGGAGTCACAAGCCCATCAGGTTGATCCATATAAATCTCTTCCTCAAGATCGCCATATAAGAAGGCAGTCTTCACATCCATCTGGTGGATGGAGAGATCATATACAGATGTCAATGCTATAAGCATCCGGATTGTGATCATCCTAGTCACAAGGGAATAGGTATCAAAGTAATCGATACCTTCCTTTTTCCTAAAGCCCTTGGCAACTAATCTGGCTTTATACTTTTCAATTGATCCTCATGTCTAAGATTTCTCTTAAACACTCATTCGCATCCAATGGTAGAGCACCATTTGGGTAAATCGACCAACTCCCAAGTTCCATTAGCTATAATGATCCATCTCTGATTTGATGGCTTCATTCCATTGTTTTGCTTCGGATGAAACCATGGCTTCTTTGTAACTTGGTGGATCACCCTCGATCTGGTAGACAACAAAGTCGCTACTGAGGTCTTTTACTCCTCATTGGCTTAATCTCTTCAGAAAGATCATTGGGTTCAAGTTGAGTCTCAACCCCACATTCGTTATTCTTTTCACTTGATCTGGAATAGATTCTGATGTAGAGGCACCCTCAATGGTCATATTCTGAGGAATCCCAGTCTTCAACGGGAAGACATCCTCAAAGAATGTAGCATCACGGAGTTCAACAATGGTGTTGACTTCAATGCCCGGTATCTCGGACCGAATTACCAAGAACCTATGTGCATAGCTATTTTTCAAATAACCTAAGAAGACCGCATCAACAGTTTTAGGACCAAGTTTCTTTCTCTTGTGTTCTGGGACTAAAACTTTAGCGAGACAGTCCTACACTTTTAGATATTTTAAACTCGGTTTCCTATTTCTCCAAAGTTCAAAAGGACACTTTTCCATATGTTTTGGAGGAACCCTATTCAGAATATGACAAGTCGTATTCAAGGCGTCTTCCCACATATAAATTGGAAGTCCAGAACTCTGTAAGAGAGCATTGATCATGTCAGTTATGGTTATATTTTTCCGTTCTGCTATTCCATTTGATTGTGGTGAATATGGGACCGTAATTTCATGAACTATGCCAAACGATTTGCATTATTCATCAAATAAGTTAGAGGTATATTCACCTCCTCTATCTGACCTAAGGCGTTTAAGTACTTTTCCTGTTTGTGTCTCAGCCTCATTCTTAAATATAAGAAATTTCTCTAAGGTTTCATCCTTGGTTTTCATTAGATATACATAGCAGTATCTACTGCCATCATCTGTAAAGGTGATAAAATATTTCTTATTGTCTCGGGTCAACACACCATTAAAATTACAGATATCCGCGTGAACTAGCTCCAAGATCCCACTATCTCTAGAGACATACTGAAAAGACTTCCTATGTGTCTTAGCTTGCACACAAATTTCACATTTTTAAGTTTTATCAATAGTGTGTTTAGGGATCAACTTTAAATTCATCATTGTTTTAATTGAATTTAAGTTTACATGTCCCAATCTACCATGCCACAAATAACAAGATTCTATATTATTCACAACATGAGACAAAGAACTAGAACATTCAGAACTCAAAACATTCATTTCATTAATGTTTATTAAATCAAATCTAATTCTAAATAACAAATCAAAGTCTGCCAAATAGCCTTTTTCATAAAAAATACCATGTCTCAGAATGACAACTTTATTACATTTAAAGCTTAACTCAAAACCATTTCTAACTAAGATAGAGCCAGATAAAACATTCTTCTTGATGTCAGGAACATGCAGTACCCTGTGCAATGTCCAGACACGTGCAGAGGAGAACCTCAAGTTGACTTGTCCTGACCCTAGCACCCTGGCTGCAGAATCGTTCCCTATTTTCACAGTCCCACCACTGCAGGTCTGATAAGAAGAAAACAAAATTCTGTCAGAACAGATATTTACATTGGCTCCCGTATCCACGAGTCACTCATTGGGATCATGTATATGGTATACCTGTCTTTTTAGGCATACCCGTCATATCTACCATCGATTTAAACATTGTTTCCGACATGATTTTATAATTAGTTCCGGAAATCCTCTCTAAGATTGTTGTATACAGGATCAACCATGCATATATTAAACAGTAATAATACGGATTCCAATGGATTGACAGATCAATATTACATATTATTAAGATTAATAACGTGCAAATCCAATCCATTATCCGATTACAATAAGCAAACATGAATCGATTAATCACACGGAAATAAACAAACGGGCGTGATCCAGAAAAGGGTAAGCAATAAACAAATTGCAGCAAGCAAATGAATAAAAAGATCATTTCAGAATTCACCGAAGCGTCCATGAAATGGACTGTCCTTAGAGAGGATTTCGGCTCCACAATACCGGTGCGAAGGGTACTGGCGATCCACTCCCAGGATACGACGGTTAACGGTCTTCATCCGCGCACACCGACGACACCGTCCTCGAAAGCACCTCCGAGAACTTGCAGCCAAGAAGAAACAGGGTCGCAGGCGAGAGAGAGAGAGAGAGAGAGAGAGAGAACAAGAGGGACGGTGAGTTTTTCTTGCGAGTGAAGAAAGACGGCGTCGGGTGAGGGATCTAAAAAGAGGGGCTCGCGTGCCCTGGCGTGCGGTGACCATTGGTTTCCGAAAACGTCCCTCAACGGGCGTGTCCCTTCGGATTCCAAAACCGCGGCTAAATCGAGCCGTTTGGATCGAGTCATATTTTCAATGTGATCGAAATCAAATTAATCTGTCTGATTAATTTAATCGATCAACAAATGAAACCCGCAGCAAAATTATTGAAATCCGAATCAACTCTCCGGAGCCGGATCGGAGCGGAGCGCGCGCACGCGTGTAGTCCTCCATTCCTCCTCTCTACTATTGCTACAAGAGCTTGGGGCGTGAACTCATATATAAGTCCACCAAAAGTTTAGATCTCCAAGGTATGGTACTAAACTTCAACCCAAACTTATCATGTTTCAAATTTGGAAATTCCCAACTTTCCCTCAAAAGTATTTGGTTTCCCAATTAAAACCAAATTAACTCCGATTGTAATTACATAGATTTTCCAATTAAAATCTAAATACCATTTTTAATACAACAATGTGAATAGTAAGAATGGAACGATTTTAGGTAGATCGAGGCTCTGATCACATTGGTGACGCTCCGACCCTGAAGAATTGATTAAAATAATCCACCTACTGCTTTGAATTTCAGTCAAATAAACCCAATTTGCAGGGAATGGAAGTTGGCAGGAGTCTAAATTTCTCCAGAATGCAGTGCCTGCGAGGATAATGTGAAGATGATTTGGCGTTGTTTTGTTTGACTTATGTGCATTCCGAGATATAATGTTAACTGCTGTGCTCAGCAAACGTGTACTTGAGGGCAATGATATGTATATGTTCTGACAGATATCACGTGAACTCGAGAGCTTTTATATGCTCCAGAATAAGTGTAGCAACCAAAGATTATGATATCTGAAGGCTGGTGAGATGGCAAGCAAATCTTCTGAAGTACTGAGTCCCACTGAAAAATCGTGGAGCATCTGAGTCGCACCAGCTCGTATTCGATGTTTTTGTGGTCCTTTACTGTGAGAAATCGTACAAACAGCTCGATCAAGATCCACGGTTTTACAGCAGACCTCTGCAGGACTGTAGAAGATATGTTCTCTGATGATATGACCTAATTAAGTGTGTTCCTTTGTGTTGTTTCCTTCGTCTATTTACCCAAGGTTATTGTATAAATAAGGAAATTTCGTAATAACATGCAAGTTGATTAAAATAGAAAAGAAGGAATTTTACTGGATTTTATCATGTTGACTCCATCGAATTGTGAGGGTAATGCGTAAACCTCGCTCCATCCTTAGGATTGTTTGGTTACTGTGATGGGGTGGCTTGAGGTAACCTCCTGTGAATAATAGTTGTTTGGATGGTTATGATAGTCGGAGAGGGTTGGAATAAAAAAATTGATGTGATGTCACCTTGATTTGTTATGGAATTCAAACCTAAGAATGCAGAGGGTATATCAGGTTACCTCGAGGTAACTCGATAACCAAACGAACTCCACCAAACGTGGTCTTAAGTCGGGTCGGTGAAAGAACACAAGTGGATGAAACTACTTTCCGATTTCGTACTCATGTGTGGCTCTCGATTTTATTTTGTCCTCTTCATTCTACTTTCAAATCGATGTTGGGTTGATAGGACTCACGAAAATGTGCGTGCCTACGAGTGTGCGTGAAAAGTATGATTGGTAGCTTGCTAGCTCTAGGCAATGGCTGCATGTAAAAAAGAGTATAGTGTGAGTGATCGATGTTACAGTGATAAGCTCAATTTCTAGGCATATATGGTAATAGTTCAATGGTTCAACAATGGCCAACGATGTTGATGTTGTAGGAGAAGTAAATTGAACAGTAATGTATGTGCGAATCTATTAAATATCAGCTGTAGTCAATTAATCTACGATGCGCGTAAACCTTGGAGTGTATATATAGAGTATATAGCGCATAGAAAAAACAGAAAGATAGAGAATATAAATACTTTTTCAGAAAAAAGTGGGTGACGCAATGGATCATATAATTATATCATATTCTTCGAGACGTACTGAAGGAAAGATTCATGCGTTTTCCCGTGCAAAAACAAATGCAACCAAAAAAGCTTTTTGGAAGAATTTCTGTGGTGCCGATACGAGTGATGTATTGGGAGGGAGATGTTGGACAAAACTGGTGACGCCCAAATGTTTCTCGTGATGGCCCTTTGGAGGCTTTCACAGCACGCAGATGTGCGTCCACCTTCAGCAGCCCCCTTCAATCACGAGACCAGATTCCTCTCCCTAATCCCAGCATCTGATTAATCGCTAATCTCCTCTTAATTACATGTCACTGTGTATGATTACATAATCTTTTCCTGATAAGCATGAGGGGTGGGGCTACGAATGCAAAAGCTAACAAGTAGCCAACTTTCAAGTGCCTGATTATTATTCCTTTTGACGTAAACTGTGAGACGAGATGCCCAATGTTGAGGTTTTTTTGTTGTCTTTCTCTCCACCCACGTGAGATCTCCCTGGAGCATACGTATACTCACGTAAATACACGTACGCTCCTCGAAATCATACGGATTGCTATGTAGGAGAAGGGTAGTTCTGGTATTTCAGGACACTGCCTCAAGGTATTTATAAGGCCGCGAGGGCTCTCGGATTTCAGGGGTCACAAACTCTTCCAGCGAAAGCGAGCGAGAGAGAGAGCAAGAAGAGATCAGAGGCTTTAAATTTCTAGAGAGAGAGAGAGAGAAGAAGACCATGTTTCCTAGAGATAAGAAGAAGGGCTCGTTGCGTCAGAAGTTCCAGTTGCTTCGATCCCTCACCAACTCTCAAGCAGTATGTGTCTAACTCCCATCTTCTTTCCCCATAAAAAACGTTTGGTGGATTACACGTAATATCAATCGTATACATACAGGTGAACAAAACCTCCATAGTTTTGGACGCATCAAAGTACATTATGGAGCTAAAGCAGAAGGTCCAAAGGCTGAACGAGGACATGGCCATTACCAGCAGTAGCCAAAATCTGACTGATGAAGGTCCATTCCACAAGGTAATTAATTATACTATACACGAATATATACGTGCGTATGTATGCGTATATTAACTATGTACCCTGCAGGTGACAGTCGAAACCCAGGAAAGCGGGGGCTTCGTGATCAACGTGTACTCGGAGAAGAGCACTTCGCGATTGCTCGTCTCCATTCTAGAGGCATTCGAGGAGTTGGGTCTCAATGTTCTTCAGGCTAGGGTTTCCTGCACGGACACCTTCCACTTGGAGGCTGTTGGAGGAGAGGTAATATTATATGTTTGACAGATTCTATTCTATGTATACAGTGGATAATAAAGAATACATACAAAGTTTTTTGGAAATACGTGAAAATTATCACAGGACTGAGCAAACATATACATAATACATGCTGCATATGCCTGTCCAAACATGGTCGTAACAAAAGGCACTAACTTTATTATATATCTTCTATCCTTTTGAATTTGCAATGAATAACATATCTGTTTCCCACATAATCGTTACTGTACAATGCGCATGAATGAAGGTTTAGGGAGTCAGAAACTTCGTCAGGTCTGAGGCATCGATTCGGATTTAGTCGTACTTCTCTTCCCAGCTACTTGATTCAAATGTGAAGCATCTATCCTATTTAATGCCCCCAAGATAATGTCCATGTGAAGTTTTCTTGGCTCTAATATGTAGATGGAAATGTGCTTGGATTCCATAGGAAAGTACCAAAACTCATGTGAGCGTAGGGACCCGTATAGACGATGTGCATGCATATGGGGTTGGATTGTTGGCTTCTTCCAACTGCACGGCTTAAGTTGATTGGTCGTGATCTTTGGCTTCTCTTCTGATTAGGGTTTGGACCTGTGTTTGTCTCTTCTGAAGGTTTGTTAGAATAGTCTCAGATCTTATGGCAGAAAAAAATAAGGGCTTACAGACGATTGCCCGATCTGCCAAGGCGTCGATCTGTCTGAAGTCGGGAGAAGACGCATCTGGCCTTGAGTTGAACATCATATACAGTTTTGCTTGCTTATTATACAGTATCATTTGCTTGGGTATCTGTTATGACGTCAAGGAATATAGTATATTTACATGTTGCTGATAATGTCCTCGTATTTGGATGTAGAATGACGGGAAAGTGGAGAATGTGGATGCTGAGATGGTGAAGCAAGCAGTACTGGCGTCCATCAGGAAGAACAGAGAAGCCAATGCCCGAAGTTAACTAACTACTGATCGTCATCAAATATTATCCATTTTCTTTTATCCTCTTTTTCTGGTTTGTGAGCTGTGTTGTAGTTGGAATGTGGGGTTGATCTTAATTTTGAATAATAACATGTTTTACAATGGTCTCATTGCTTTGGACTCTGGTTCATTTCCGTACTGTCTAGTCACACATATCAAACACGAAGAGAATCCATTTTGATATGAGAGGAAAAAACAAACGCTTCTCTTCTTTTTCGCGTGATTTTGATGTCTCCTTTTTCACGTGTGGAACTTACTTGCACTTGAAATTTCTCCTCGGTAAATAAGTAATCACGAGATGGTGAAAAACAAATATGCATCATTTTTAAATATGCGGGAATGGTGTGGATCCGTTTTGGAATATGATATTTTTATGGCAATGGGGATCGTTCTGTGCAATATCAACTTGATTGGTGTCTGGAAATAATCTTATTTTTTTCAAAAATAACTTCTTCTACACCTACTACTATTAGATTGCGTCTGGTCAGTGACCTATAGTTGTTGGGTGTATATCTTCTCCTTCACTCACTGTTGCCTCTAGAATGGTCAAAGCTCAATATTGAGAAATTTAGGCGGTAATTATACTTGAATATTCATTTAAGAATGGTCAAGGGAACACCCTTTTTAAAAAAAAGTTTGACCTGGTCGAGAGTATGATTGGCATCAACACAACATATCATGGTTTTCTAAGGGGTATAAACTATTGGGAAATGCCCAATACCTATATTCAAACATGAGATTTTTCCTAAATATCTAAGAAATTGATTATATTTCCTTCTATTCACCACCCTTTGTCCAGTCTCTATGCCCCCTTCTCCTCCTCATTTTTTCTTCTTCCCAACCACTCGTCCACTTCTCACCAATCCTTCCCCCACCCTAGCTGGCCTATCTCGCAGATCACAATGCATGTACCACACTTACAAAATACCCAAATATGGCAAGCAGAGAAAAAGGTTACCTCGACGAGATAATGGGAGGTTAAGGATGGTGGTATTTTGGTACCCCACAGACACTGGGTGATGGATGCAGGTGGATCGAGCTGAATGGCCTAAATATATCGCTGCAAATTATAAACTTAAATACGCATATCGTTACGTAGCACTTTCAATCACAAATAAGCAAACAAACCACAAGTGCACATGGATTTAATGTGTAAAGCCTCGTAGGTACAAAACCACAACCTGAGTCTCCCAACTCTGGCTTTCAACCTGACCCACATGGATCTTTTACTAACATGAGTTGCTACGCAGACAATCCAACTGTATTACAACCTGGGTTGATTACATGGTCAACTCAACCATATATAAGAAATAATCCTACCAATCTCAATATCAAAGTAATTATGTAGAGAATAATATGTTGCAGAAATAAAATGATCTTACAGAGCGAGGAGCGTGTTTGTAAGAATCAATTGTGAGAACTGGAGCTGTTGGAATGAAGAACGCTACAGAAAATAGCTTTTCAATCTTTCTCTCGAAGTATAAAGTGGAAAGCATAGAGTTTGTTGCTCTTGGTGTGTGTTATAGAATGATGTATGGGGTTCTATTTATAAAACTTAGGATCCGATAGACGTTGGCTCTCAAAAAGTAATCATTGTGAACAAATTGAGAATGAAATCAACTTCAAAATATGTAAGAGACCAAAGAATTGATTTTACTAAACTTCAATTTCTTTCTTGCTACATTTCCAAATCATATAAATGAGTAGTCTATCTTTTAGTGCTCGTCGAGAACCTTCCAAGGAGTCCAAGAACATCTAAATCAGAGATCATATGAGAGACAAGTGGAAAATACGAATGGGATGCAGACATTGGATCTAGATTCAAATCCGATTATACTTGACCCTATATATGGTGAGCCAATTGGACTTGGTTAATCAGATAAGACCAAACCCAGGCCAAAATCCTCCCCTTCGCAGAAGCTCCACCGTCGGAGACGATTTCCAACCACCGATTATAAGTAAATCAACTCGAAGAGCTCGATGCAAGGATTGTCGTGGATACGTCAGTGTTCCACGAATGATGTGGAATGCTCTTTCCTGGCGGAGTTCATGGGAGACCATTCCCATAGATACGGTTTTAGCCTCCTCTTATCGTCAGATTCATGTGTATGTTGTACAATAGGTTGTTGGTAGGGTATGCTATTTATAGGCAGTGTTAGTTTTGGTTAGAGGACTACAGGCCGATTGCCTTGTCCAATGCCATTTACTTGATTGTTGCAAAGGTTCTCGCAAATAGATTAAAAAAGGTCCTTGACGCAGTGATTCTTCAAGGGCGGTCGGCTTTCATACCTGGTCGGCAAATGGCTGATGGTTTGATCATGGCTTCGGAGATCTGCCTCCAATGGAGACGTGAGAAGAAGAAAGGTATGCTGTGGAAGATTGACTATGAGAAAGCTTACGACTGTGTGGACTGGAACTTTCTGTGGGTGTCTCTCAGGCGACATAGCTTTCCAGATCAGTGGATTGCTTGGATGAAGAGATGTGTCACAACCTCTTCCTACTCGATCTTGGTGAATGGTAGACCTGAAGGGGGTTTTTTTCAGCCTCAGAGGGGAGTTCGGCAGGGTTGTCCTTTGGCACCAATGCTATTTGTATTGGTAGCGGATGCTTTATCAGTTCTGTTCAGACGGGCAGTAGATAATGGTTGGTGCGAGGGGTTTCGTTATGGGAGCATCTCTATGCCGCTTTTACAATATGCGGATGATACCATGATCTTCTTGGGCGGTACGGAGGACATGACTAGAAGGGCAGCGCTCATTGTGGAGCTATTTAGCAAACTCTCGGGCCTTCAGATCAACAAGAATAAATCGGTAGTGATTCCTTTTGGGATGGAGGGGGACGATGGTGGTAGAATGGCAACACTGTTGGACTGCCCTTTAGGTGAGCTGCCAATTACTTACTTGGGGCTTCCCCTTAGGATGGGTAAGCTCAAAAAGTCCGATTGGGACATGCTCTTGCAGAGATTGGAGCAGAAGATGGCTGGATGGAAGGCAGTTACCCTATCTAGAGGGGGTAAGTTGATTCTTCTGAAGCATGTGTTGTCGGCAATTCCTATCTTCTTCTTCTCCACGAGATTGCTGCCCGTGGGTGTGCGCAAGAGGATCAAATTCATGATGAGAAGATTTTTCTGGTCAGATGGCAAGCAGCAAAAATCGGGGATGCATCTGGTCAAATGGGAAGAGTTGATACGACCATGCGGTGAAGGAGGCTTAGGGATTCGGGATGTGGCGTGCATGAACAAGGCAATGTTGGCAAAGTGGGTCCTTCAGATTTGGGGAGATTCGGACAGGTTGGTGGCCATACTTCTGCGGGAGATCTACGGGGTGCGGGGCTCCCTACAGGCAGGGAGAGTGCGGTTCGAGTCCCCACTTTGGGGCGGTGTGCGGGAAGTTCTACCCATGTTGGCTTCGAAGCTGCGGCCAAAGGTGGGAGATGGGGAAAGTTTTAGGTTCTGGCAGGATGATTGGACGGGGGATGGGCCGCTGAGCAATAGATTCCCGAGGCTTTTTGCGTTGGCAGCAATGAAGGAGTGCTCTCTAGTGCAAGTAGGGACATCGGAGTCCTGGGATCCACAGTTCGTGTCAATTCTCTCTTGCAGGCGTGTGGAGGAGCTAAACAGGATGCAGTCAGAACTGCCGAGGCCAGAAGGCTTTACAAATGTGAGGGATCATTTTGAGTGGGGTGAGGGCAGGTTCTCTATAAAGAAGGCATACATGGATTTTAAGGGGACCACTGCGGCTATAGATTCAGAACTCTGCTCGGATGTGAAGATTATTTGGGCCAGCAGGATTCCATGCAGGGTTAAGGTTTTCCTCTGGTGTTTGAGGAGGGGAAGATTGTGCGATAAAGCAAGGAGGGGAAGACTATTTAACATTCCCGACACACAGTGTGACAGATGTGGGGAACAAGTTGAAGATGCAAATCATTTGTTTTTCAGGTGTCCAACGTCTGAGCATGTGTGGAAGGAGGTTGGCGCACCGTGGTCTTCGACGGAAGGTATGGCGGAATTCTGGAGGATGGTAAGGTCAGTGGGAGGGAACTCCACAGACGACTGCTCCCTACCTTTTGCAGTCCTTTGGGCAATTTGGGGGGGAGGAATGATCTCATTTTCAAAAATCAAAGGTTTTATCCGGAGAATGTACTTGCCTATTGTAACTCTCTATATCGGTTCTGGATCACTGCATAATGTAATTTTTTTTATATATCAGTACAACGTTCTTGAGGTGAATCCCATCTCGGGAGGTCACCCTCGTGTTATTCAAAAAAAAGTTTTGGTTTGGGGCAAGATTTCCAAAAACCGTATCATATTGCCTCGTATTTTCACATTTACCCATTCATCTACTGCTTGCATGTGAGAAATAAAAATATACTTGTAGTGTGGGTGTTAGTAGGAACATGGGGGTATGATTAGTTTTGCGATCGGAGAGGATTCACAGGACATCACGGGAGCTGACTAGAGAATGGAAAGTTGTTCTTTTGGGAGGATGGGTTACCTTGTTGGTTCTCCTTTGCACATTTTCAACTAGTACCTTGCCTTGCTTTAGTTTTTAGCATCCACTGGGAAAATTTGCTCATAACATACCCTTTGCATTGAATGACATGCATTGTTGGTGTTGCCACGTCAACGAGCGGCTTTGGGACTAGGCTTGCCCTTGTGGTTGTTGCACTGTTCAGAGTACGTGTTACTGGTAGAATTGTACACTGATATCACTTGGAGCTTGCTTTTGTAGCTTCCTCATTTCAATTTTTCAGTCATGTAAATAGTTTATAGTTGAGGAATCTTTTATAGTTGTTTATTATAGGGAACCATGATTACAAATATGTGGATGGAGTATTTATTTCAATTATTCCTTTGTTGCTTTACATTCCAAAAAAAATATGATGTATGGATGTGGATATTGTTGAGTAACCAGGATCCTCGGGGATGGGACACCACATGTTAGTATCAGAGTAAGGATACTCCATTAGCCAGCATTCTTATGACATGATTATACTTGGTATTCAAATTGTATGGAACATATTAGAGCCTTATCTCTCTGATAACAAATGGTTCCCTAATAAGAGTCCTAGAATGTGAGATGATTAGATCTCTAATAATCGAAGATTGTAATTGATTTGTGCAGAATCATGTCGCATTCTGATGCGGACATTGCTCACTAGTTGGCAATGGCGGTGGATTTGCTTCGCGGTATGGAGCAGAGCCAGATGGCCATGGATCAATGACTGTAGTAGAAACTTGATGGATTTGAGGAATCCATTTTTACCCTCAAGGGCGAGAATGGTGGTAGAGTTGCACCTCATCAATACACATAAGATATTTTTCAAAAGTATCAGAAGATATTAGCCAACAATTGCTATAGGAAAGTGCTAGATTGTTGATGCATTGTTAGAAATGATTGAGAAAGTTTTCAAGATCATTCAAGCACTGAAAAACTGTTGGGTATCATTCGGTGAGTATTCATTGACTGAACATGCCAAGCAATGGTGGATAGCATTACCAACACTCACCCCATCCCTTTACTTAAGAAAGCTTTGCGGGGCCATTTAGAGAACAATTTCTTCACAACTACTAGGTGAGAAGGAAGAGGAGAGAATTAGATGAGCTGAAACAAGGAAAAGCTAGAGAATACCATATCAAGTTTGATGAGTTAGCACGCCATTCACATATGCTCGAAATGTGTGAGGATGAATGATTTCTCATGTTTGATGTGAGCTTCGACTTGATGTTCAGGGTGACCTTCCCTGTTCTAGACCATCTACCATTCTTGAGATGGTAGAGGTTATATCTTGTATGAAAGACATGCGTAACAACAAGAAGTCGAAAATGATATCCTTACAAGAGAATGACAATGATGGGAAAGAATGTGGAATTCCTTATCCAAAAATGGTGCAAGGTTTCGTACCTAAGGTACCGGCACATGAGAATAATACAAGTGTTAGTGGCAAGGGATCATAGGGGAGTAAATGTCCCCGAAGGTGTTAAATTCTGGTCAAAGGAACTATAATCGAGCTAAATGCCCATAGTGAACCAACCGTGACAAGTTTTGCAACACATGATGAGCATCCACCTGTTAGTGGAAATAATCAAGACTATGTTAAAGACTTGTGTGAAATGTAATGAATTTTATTGGCAATCTATGCCTTTCTCGTAGGGATGGAAAAATAATATTATCAAAGTAACTTTAAGGCATGCTATTAGATGTGATGTTACATGTGAGTGTATGCCATCACCCTTGTGTCTATATGAATGATGAGGTGATAAGTGACGTGTTGGTTATTCCTTGATGATCTTACTTGTAACCCTGAATGACTATGTTAATTGTAATTGTAAAAAATGTGATGACTGAAAGGAAATTAGAAACCTATATTGTGATAAGTTGTGGTAATATGTGATGAATATTCAGATGAAATAAACTACACTAAATTGCGACACAAGATCATGAATATAAGAGTGAACCCAGTAGATATGGGTCGATCCTTTTAAGATTATTATCGATGGTTGTGATAACATCGATTCTTTTAAGATTAAAGGTGATAACTATAAATCTTTTTAACATTGTTATCGTCGATTGCAATGATCAAGATTCTACTAAGATTGTTGTCACTCCAGCTATAAGTTGTGTGTGAATGCAAATGCATTTCAAGGAAATAAGGAGAACATTTTAAGCTTGTTATCACACCATGATAAAGGAAATATGGGTATATGTGCATTATCAAAATGATAAGAGAAACACTTTAAGATTGTTATCGCCTTTGCGATAAGTGGGATTACTTAATGATTGTTATCATTGTGGTGATAAACACAAGGAATATATATTGCAATGAACATGTGTATTGCAAGAAGGATATTACACTTAATGGCATAGATATTGTGAGATGATATAGTGCAGTGAGTTTACCAATGGTCTCAATGAGAATAACTCTTACTCTTGAAATCTCAGGGATAAGACTTTCTTTAATATTGTTATAATGTAAGACCTCTAAGAATTGATATTACTAAAACTTAATTTCGATCCTGATACAATATCCAAATTAAAAAATGAGTAGTTTATATTATAGTACTCGTCGAGATTTTTCTAATGAACCTAAAAACATTGAAATCAAAAATCGTGTGCGAGAGTTATGCATGAAATACAAACGTGTTGTGGCCATTAGATCCGAATCCGATTAGAGTTGATCCTATATAAGGTGAGTCAATTGGACTTGGTTAACCAGATCAGATCAAGCCATCATCGGAGCTCCTTCCCTTCGCCACAACTCCCCCACCGGAGATGATTTCTGGCCACCAATCGAAGATCCAAGTACATCAACTCGAAGAGCTCTGCACAAGGATCATCGTTGACATGTTGATGTTCCAGAACGACGTGGAACTCTCATTCCAAGCGAAGGAAGTTCACGAGAGACCATTCCCATAGATACAATTTTAGCCTCCTCTTGCTATTAAATTTGCATGCATTTCACACCATGGGTTGTGGGTAGGGCATACTACTAGTAGACGATGGTAGTTTTTAGTTTTGGGTAAGATTTATGTCAAAAACCATATTGCATTGCCTTGCATTTTTGCATTTTCTCGTTGATCTACTGCTTGCATGTGAGAAACAAAAAGATATTTGCAATATGGGTGTTAGCAGGAACATGGGGGTGTGATTAGTTTTGTGATCAAAAAGGTTTCACAAGACGTCAGCGGAGCTGATTCTGGGTCTGTCTAGGAAAATGATCGATCATTATAATTAGTTATCTATCATGCATGATCGATCATGTGGCCAAAATAATAGATCGTAGTTTTTTGTTGATCAATCAATGCTAATCGATCATCAAAGTTAGATCAATCATTCTAAAAACGGTGGATTAAATGAACCTAAAAAATGATGGAAATTGACTCTAAAGAGATGTAGATCCAAGCAGGACATTATGATATATGATAAATATAAGGAATTATTACTATGGATCGATAAATGATTGAAATGGATCCATTGTAAGTTTAATCGAGTTAAAACTTGATGCGGTGAGCCTCGACAAGTGAGTACATAATGATCATCATTCAAACAATTGTAATGGATCTCGGATCTATGTGTATTATGTTTGTTGAGATCAGATTGTTCTGAAACTCGTTGATGACTTGTCCCATGAGGTCTTTACTTTGCACATTGTAGTGGCCCTTTGTACATGGGTATTGATAGTAGACATCCCATCTCTATTAATATAACTACTTAGATCAGCGAATGACTATTCCCGTGTTGATATTATCATGCCACGGTGATCTTCCTTGAAGTGGCCTAGGGAAGAGTAGGAAATACGTACTTTACGTAGTTAGGTATTTGATGTTGTATTGTGACTTCTATGAGAGTTATAATAATCATGGTTGATAGTGGATGGATTATCCTAATTAATGTGTGCCTAAAGATAGTTGAGATTGAAATAACTATTGAAATTAGGTTTTAAAAGAAGATATGGGCCTAAATGCGGGTTAGGGATCATTTAGTAAATATGTAAGTAACCCATTTGAGGCTGGAGGAGCCTAGAAGTATAAGTCCTAAGATAATTATAAATAAGTATGTATAAGGGATTGTGGGAGTGTCGGGAACTTAGCTAGGATGCACGTACTTCAAATGCATGCCTACGGAGGGTAGTGGACTTTAGTGGTTCCACGATGGTGTTCACGTGAGTGGTTGTTGCCTCATCTGTCGGACTTAGCCAGGTAAGAGGATGAGTATATTGCATGTAATGCAAAGCTAATGGAAGTGTCCCGTCTATCGGGATTGTGCTAGTGAGATGGGTATAATGAGTAAATGATAGTATGAACGTTTGCGGGTATGTCTTGTGCTTAGATGAGTTAGCATACCTGAGAGTGCGCCGCAACTCTCGTGGTCATGATGAGTCTTAGATGGAGTTTTAGCTCTAGCCGCGAGTTCAATGGTGTGACGTGACCCTGTCAGAGAGCGTAGTGCTATGGGTACCATACGGTGTGATGCAACCCTAGTACGACACTTGTCGAAGACTTGTACTTCGTCATAAGGGTGTATCTGATGTGTTTCCATTTGGTCGTGTGTACCCATTCCTGGTTATTCCCCTTGTGACAAGTATACTAGTTAAATGGTTTGAGGTGTTGAACTCTAGTTTGAAAGAGTTGGTTTTTCCTTTTCACTTTATGGGACTGTGAAGGTTGAATATATGGTTTTGAAAGTCAGAGATTATGAATGACTGTTGTCATGTGCGGTACTCTTATGTATGTATGTGTGTGTATGTATGTATAATAATAATCTCCTTGGTTTACTCAAACAATCATAAAAGGAGTTATCGATATGACCAATTATAAGAGAAACACTTGGAGAATACAAGTGGGAAAGTGTTGTAGAACAATGAACTATTAATCCTTGTAAATGGTTTGCTCAAGTGAGCCTCAGATAAGAAAGGATGTGTTAGTAAACAATATCAGATGACAAAAGTTAATAGCTCTATCTTGTTAGGTTCTCGTACAAAGGCAAACTCTTACCATGGTTCGTAAAGTTTGGGTTTAGGTGTTGGGTTTATTTGACAGACAATAGTGTTAGACCACTACAGCAAAAGTATATGTTAGAGGCATATGGTATTTGTCACTAAAAGTATTTTTTCCGTCGCTATAATACTTTAGTGACAATTTAAAAATTTGCCTCTTATTTGCCTCTAAGGTCACCGTCACTAAATGTTTTGTGACAATTGAATTTTGTCACTATATAATTATGAATAGCGTCAAATACACTTGCTGCTAATTCGTCACTGTATAAATACTTTCAGGGTCATATATAAATGTCACAATGATGTCTCTAATATTTAACATTTAGCTACAAATATATTCATTACTAAATAAAATTTTACGTCACTAAAATAATTTTGGGACGATTAGATAATTGTCACACGCAATCTTTTTCAATCATCACCATTATTTTTTTTGTGACATAGATTTGTTACTTTATTATTATAAAATGGAATAAATATATTCAATATTAATTTATTAGTCATATCTCTATTTATCTCTATCGTCATAATATTTTAACCTTAAAATTTAAATCTTTATTATTACTTAAAGCATATGTTTTTATTGTAGTTTATCTAAACAAACTCTTATTCGATCGTATTTATAACAGCATACACGACTACACACACTCATCAATTAATACTTCTCTTCCATCTTATAATGGTAGCACTGTGAATTTTTTTTAAGAATCATAATAACAAAAATTAATAATATTTTTCCAATTAAAAGTAAGACACCATCAACATTAAACATAACTATTTAAGATACTCGCATTGTTCGAAAAATAGTTTCCAATTTAAACAAAGTATTGGAAACCATATCAATGTTCATCCTTGAAATAAAGGAATACTATCTAACAATATATGAAATTGCTAATTCTAAATGCTAGAAGAACTTTAAGGACATGTGGAGAGGTCGATGGAGGAAAATTGATGCTCTTCAAGCAGAATTCCATATCTTTCTTCTACAACTCAACATTTCCTGAAAATTTTCAAAATTTTAACAAAGTTAATGCCATAAACAAATAAATTTAATGAAATTATTATTACTTATAGAGATGTAAAGGTATCATTGATGTTTACTTTTTTAATTACCTTAAAATGGTTAACTTCTTTGGCCATGAAATGATTGCACCAATTGCATCTCCTATCTTCTCGTGCTGTTTACATGGTCGAATCAAAGCTTCATCTTCTTTTAAAGCAACTTCTATATAAATTCCCAAAAAACCTGAGCCAAGTACATTGTCTCCAACTTTTTTAGCTGGATCTATGATTCGTATTTGTCCAAGAGCTACTTTTATTTCATTAAAACTCAAAAGAAACACATCCTGCAAGATGTAAAATTAATTAAATCTTTTCTCAATTCAAAAAACTTAATTAAAAATCCTATTTATCTTTTATGGAAATTAGTTATATCTAATAAAAAATTTAATATATTCACCTTAATGAAAATTTTACCCAATCAATAATGGAAATTGAATACCCTAAGACAAATAATTTCCTTCACTTGATTTAAAGTTTTAGATTATGCAACTTCATATATGCAATGCTAAGTTATCCACATTTATGACACTTAAATAATAATGTCATCCAATGAATATTGATTTAAGTTATTTAAATTTATGTTTCAGAAAAACTGAACATGTAGAAAACTATCATAATGTACCTCTCCTTCTACAAATGTTGATTGACCCAACTTTGATTTAGATCCCGCTCCACCGCAAGTCTCCTAACAACACCAAGATAATATAGAGTTTAAATATAAATTCAAGCTAATGGATAATATAATTATTTTTATATATTACCTGTCGAGTTTCTATAGACGGTAAGCTATCCACCTGAGAAGTACCAAATGATTGAAACAAATGTTGTAGATTCATTTGACTTTCCTTTAGCATTTGGATCTCTTTACTTTGTAATTCCAATTGTTGTTTTTGAGTTTCGAGATCCATGAGTAATTTTTTCTTTTGTAATTTCTCTTCAACATTTGTTTGGCTCCAAGATTTTCGATGTAATACAGCCGCATCCTTTATCTCCTTTCCTACAACTTTTTTGTAGACCTCAGCTATATTGTTCAGATCTTCACAACTACCCATCTTTTCAATTTCTTTTTCAAATTGCTTCTAAAAAATGAGAAGTTAATAATTTTGTCATTGTAGTAAAAATATAATAATGGTCTTGAAATTTTCAGTAAAATAAAAAATTACCATCATAACGTCTGAAGTTGCATCCACTGGTTTGCCATCTTTCTTCGTGTGCACATGCATAAAGAACTCGATTTCATTTATCTTCCTTCCTTTTTCTTTCTCCATCTATTTTTTTATCAAAACATTAATTACCGCTAACACTTCCAAAAAATGAGACAATATATATTCATACATACTTTATCTCTTACACATGCAAAGCTCCTTGTTCCTGCAGTATGACTTATCTTAAGCTTTTTCCTATTTTGCATATTAAGGGCACAACGTTTCTGCAATCATATAACTATGAATAATAAAGCAAAAATATTGAATAATATAAAGATACAACTCAAGGACCATCTACGTAGATACTTTATTACCTTGGATGATTCTGTATCCCAATAGTCAATCAGAAACTTCCATTGATCTTCTATAACCCGAGGATCTCGTTGTGCAATTCTTTCCACAAGAGGTAAGTGTGATTTATAATATTTTTTTTTCAAATTAGATTTGAAACATCTCCAACTTTTTGCTATCAGATCCACAATTACTTTCCCTATCTCTTCCTCAAACTCAAATTTACTCTATAAAAAAAGTAAGCAGTAAGTATATAAATCAACTTTATATATTAAATGAAAATAAGTACCTTCACAAATTCCAACATCTTTATCTTGTACTCCTCAGGCATCAACCTCCAATCTTTGTAGTTTAAGGGTGCTAGCTTGCCGTTTCTTGCAATGGTCCCCAAAAATGTAGTCAAATCATTTTGAGAATCTCCAATGGGTTGATTGAGTTCATTTTTCTCTATAAAAATCCTTTTTCCATCTTTAGCATTCCATAATTTGAGGCATATAGTGTGACCTCGACGTCCTTTAGGCTTACTAATATTGTCTGAAATTATAGCATGTTACTAGTAAAATTAGAAGAAGCAATTTAAAAGAATATAATACATATAGAATACACATTATGATATACATGAAACTAATAGAAATAAATTTCAGTAAATAATGAAAGTCATACCTTCAGATAGTGAATTTTCTTGATCAAGGTATGTCGAAGGAGAATCAGTAATAATATTAGGATTGTCTAATTCTTCAAGATAATAAAACAAATATTTACTTCAGCAACAACATAAAAACTAACAAAGTAATTGCCACTAAATAAAGCAATTTAAATGACATAATGATATAAGAATATTACCTCTCTCTCCAAGTCCAAATTCAGGATTGTTCACTGCATTAGGTGACAGAGATGCGTATCTTGATGGTATAACTTCCTTGTAATGAATCCCTAAAGATTGTGATCTTCTAAGTGAAACTCTTCTGCTTTCATGAGCGTGCGAGTAATCCTTGGTAATGTCATCATTCACAACTTGTTTATTCTTTAATAAATCAACTTCTGAGGCATGTTTACTATTGATCTTGTTCCTTGTAGCAAGCTTACAAGATGCATCCTTTTGAATTCGATTTGCCTTTATTTCAGAGATGTTCAATGCACCCAATATTTTTTTAGACTGATGTCCCACCGGAGGAAGTACTCTTGATGTTGATTGAAGTCGGAGTGCATTTTCTTCATTGAAGCTAGTTATAAAAGATCTACTAGCTGACATCCTGCAAATATTATATAAAAGAATTAAAAAGAAAGGAAAACACTGAGATGGTCAGAGCATTTATTATATAAACTTTAAAAATTTTGCATTAAATTGTTTAAAAAGGTATAGTAAGTTAACCTGAAAGTCTTTGATATTTAAGGGTCTTCTTCACTTTCTTCTATCTCATCCAAGTTTTGCTTATGAGTATCAACGCTTCGACGTTGTTGTTCAAAAAAGTCTTTCGTGTATGTTATGCCATCTATGTCTGTTCTTATGAAATCAAAATCGACCATATCATTATCATTATTATACAAGCTAATTGGATATGTCTCATCAGTTGCATCATTATCCAAGATATCCTCAGAAACATCATTAATATCAGTTTCTTCTAAATCAAATATATCTCTAGGTTTTATTCTAACTACAAAGTGCCATTCAATTTGCTTGAGATCTTGTATATAAAACACTTGTCTAGCTTGAGATGCCAAAATAAATGGGTCATTTTTATGCCCCAAATGTGCCAGCTTAACACGTGTCATCCCATACTCATCAACCTCCCAATTTCCTTTGGAATAAACATCGACCCATTGACATTGAAACAAAACAATTTTCAATTGCTCAAAATAATTGATCTCAATGATATCTATAAGCACACCGTAAAAGGATGCAATTCCATTTGATTTATTATTTGTAGAACAATGTGATGACCAATCTGTATCGGCATCCACAATAACTCCGCTATTTTGTGTCTTTCTACTCTTTCTTTCTCTTTAGTATGAAATCTATATCCATTTATGATGTATCCACCAAAATGAAGTCCAATGTCATGAGGACCACGAGCAAGTACTTTAAGATATTCTGAAATGTGTTCCTTTTTTCCTTTCTCTTCAACCTAGATAAAATTGAAAATATATTATATACTATCCAATAGAAAAGATAAGTAGGGTTTAGAAAGACGACCTACACTTTTCCTAAACCAATCTAGAAAATTGATGCTATGAAGAATATCCAATTCCTTTTCAGATGCATGACGATGAACTTTCTTTAAATAATCATAATGCTCCCTACATAAAAAAATTATATCTATATCAATAATTTTATAATATATAAAAATACAACTAAATTGATCTTTAGATATCTTACACTTTGTAAGAACTCACTGCATCACAATTCACCAAGATATATCGATGCGCTTGATGTAATAAACTAGCATCTAATACCTTCGCTGTTTTCTTTCCTAATGCACGACCTTTCTGTGAGAATATTGACCAACTTTCCTCCATTGCATGAAATTCATCTCTAGTATTACGCGGTAGTTGGTTTGACCGCATCTCAACTCCACGAAGATATCTAGAGCAAAAAGTGAGGCATTCATCTGCCAGATATCCCTCTGCAATTGAGCCCTCTGGATGACTTCTATTCCTTACATATCTTTTCAAAGTAAGCAAGTACCTAAATGTATTCACATATAATCAATTATTTAATATAAATAATTTGATAATGAATTATTTTATTTTCTCTATAACAGTAATACATACCTTTCAATCGGATACATCCATCGATATTGAACTGGACCTGCTAATCTAACCTCCGTAGCCAAATGTACGAGCAAGTGCACCATAATATCAAAAAAGGACGGTGGAAAGATTTTTTCCATTTGACAAAGTATTATAACTATCTTTTGCTCTAGTTGCTCAATGTTCATTGGATCAATCTCTTTCGAGCAAAGGCATCGAAAAAAATTACAAAGATCAATCACCGTAGATTTTACCATCTTATTGGGAACAACAACTCGTACAGCTAAGGAAAGTAATTGTTGCATCAAGACATGGCAATCATGGCTCTTTAATCCAGATACGTTACACTCACTTACTTGTATGCATCGAGATATATTAGATGCATACCCATCTGGAAACTTTATTGAATTCAAAAACTTGCACATCATGGTCTTTTCTTCTTTATTCAGTGTAAAACTTGCGGCAGGTAGAATGGTCTTATTGCCAATAATGATGGGATGAAGAGCATGTCTGATATTCATCAATTGTAAATCTATACGACTTTTCATGTTATCTTTATTTTTCTTCTCCAATCCAAGCAAAGTTCCCAATAAACTATCACAAACATTCTTCTCAATATGCATAACATCAAGATTATGACATATCAAATGGGTTTTCCAATATGACAACTCGAATAAGATACTTCTTTTTGTCCAATGAGGTTCAAACTTATTCGATTTATTTCTCGGATGTGTACCAATTATTTTAGGAATCTTCTCCACTTGAGAAAAAATCTCAGAAGTTGATATTCTTTTAGGTATTTGCCTCAATTCTTGCTTCCCATTAAAAGTCTTTGTCTCCTTCCGAAATTTATGATCCATTTGAAGAAATCGACGATGACCCATGTAACAGATCTTTTGACTACCTGATAAATATTGTGATTCTACATGCATATTACATGATGGGCATGCTAAATAACCTTGAGTCCGCCATCCAGAAACATCAGCATATGCAGGAAAGTCATTTATAGTCCACAGTAATGCCGCATGTAATTGAAAACTTTCACCACGATCAACATCATATGTTGGTATACCGCTAACCCACAACTCCTTTAAGTCTTCAACAAGAGGTTGTAGGAATACATCTATATGTACCTTTGGACCGGATGGTCCTGTTATTAGAGTAGACAATATGATATATGGTTGTGTCATACATAACCATGGAGGAAGATTATATATCACCAAAACAACTGGCCATGTACTGTGCTTTATACTCATGGTTCTGAAAGGATTAAATCCATCTGTAGCTAGACCTAGACGACTATTACGAGGCTCTGATGAAAATTGAGGATGCATTGCATCAAATGTTTTCCACATTGGAGAATCTGCTGGATGTCTGAGAATTCGACCTTTGTTCCTTCCTTCATTATGCCATCTTAAAAGTGAAGAAGTCTTCTTGGACATGAATAATCTCTGTAACCGTGGCTTTAGCGGAAAATACCACATGACTTGAGCTGGAGACAAATTTTTCTTACTTAATGATTGTAAATCCTTTCCTTCATCCTCATGAGCACCTTTTTTCCATCTAGACATTTGACAAACATAACATGATGTATCACTTTCTCTTTCTCCCCAATATATCATGCATTTATTTGGACACATGTCAATCTTTTTGTATTCATATCCAAGCTTAGACATCAATTTCTTTGTATGATAATAGGACTCAGGAAGTAATTCACCCTCTGGAAATGCTTCTTTTAATAGTTCAAGTAACATAGTAAACGATCTATTACTCCATCCATGTAGACACTTTAAGTGGAAAAGACGAATAATAAAGGACAACTTTGTAAATCTCTTACAGCCGGGATATAACTCTTGTTCAGCATCTTCAAGTAAGTCAAAAAAATCATTGGAACCATCATTTGTATCTCTTCTTCTTTTATTAGTCTCTCCACCACTTTCATCACATGGATTCTGAATATCAACAAAGGTATCAAATAATAAATCATGAATATCGTCTCGATCTTCTTCTCGACATTTTTCCATGTCATACAATTCTTCTTCTTGATCACTCTGTACGCTACTTAAATCTCCTCTATAATCACTTTGTATTTGTGCACCTTGTGAATCAATAACTTCTTCACCATGAAAAATCCAATTAACATATCCAGATAGGAATCCATTCCATATTAGATGCTTGAATGCCTCTTTTCGATTTACGTGAACTAAGTTTACACATCGAGTACATGGACAAAGGATGGTTTCATCTTCACATGATTGACTAAATGCGAAGTTGATAAATTGGTTGATGCCATTAAGATACTTGGCGCTTCTCCTATCTTCATGAATCCAAGTCTTATCCATAACGATACCTTCAAGAAAAATTCAAACGAAATATTTTCAGGAAGAATTTAATTATTTATGATGGGTCTTATTAAAGTTCTTCAGAATGTGAATCATGACTTATATATTCATATGTTACAAAATATCTCAGAATTATCTTAATTTCATTGCTTAAAAGTAGCACTATTATGGATACATTGCCAATCATACTCTTAAAATTAAACAAATCAAATTTGTACTTTCGATCCCACAATATAGCAATATCTAGTTACAGAGATACTACCTTTGTGAGACATCTCACAATATGATAACTAGGGATGAAAACAGATATGGATATATCCGAATATCTGCTTACCGCATTCGAAAAATTATCGGATATGCATATCCGTATCCGAATATTAATCGAATATGGATCGGATATGGATATAGGTTGTAAAAATTTTCCGAATACGGATACGGATTTGATAATAGATTGAATATCCGGATATCCGAATACAATATTTAATATTATTTTATATATTAGTTAATATAATTAAGCTACAAACTTATGCTATTATATTAGTATTATACATTATATAATACAATATGTTAACAATATTAATAAATTTCTATATCTTTGGGTATGAGCGCTTACAGAATTTATGAAATCATATCCGTATCCGTATTCGTATTCAATATAGATGAAGTGAATATGGATATGGAAATAGGCACATCCGATCCGTATTCGTATTCACGACAGAAAGCCCTCCCCCTTTGTCCACCTCTCAGTCGTGGCCGATTACCTCCCATTTTCCTGGTCTCCATATATTCTCGCTCAAATGCTAGGATCCACTCGAGTGAAGCTTTTCTATAGCTTCCACGAAACCATCCTCCCCTACACATCTTAATGACAAGATCCTCTATAGCGGTGGTGACTCCCCTATCATCAGCCTCTCACGCGACATCGGGTATGTCTATTTCATAGTGCATATGCACGAGTTCTTCGGTAATCACATATATCATGCCATGCGGGATCGTGATTGCAGCTCTGCTTGGTAACAAAATATGTGGATATTACCCCAGTTCTCCACTTTTCTTCTTGCCAATATTTTTATTGAGCATGTAAATGACAAGTACTTTTGTTCTGTGTTCCAACTTTGTACTTTATATTAAGATGATTTGATTTGGTGTGTTAGAATCTTTCTGATAAAATATTCATGTTAGGTTCAAAATTTACATTTAATAAGTAAGTTGCTTTTGATCATTAGGATTGTTTGAGTGATTTGTAGGTCTAGACATTGGTCAAAGATAGAGCAAATGCATTGCATCCATGATGTACATCAAGGCAATATTTCAATTTGAGTTCTAGCAAGCTGAACCGGTTCTAATAAGTCCCCAGGTAACATTTATCGTCTCTAATAGTAATCTTTATTTACCATATTCTATCAGCTTCTTTGATTTACATTTATCATATTGTAAACTTCAAGTCGGCTCATTTTGTTCCCCTATGTATTTATTTGATCATCTCGACGCATTTTTTTATATAATGTTGAATTTTATAGTTCTTATCGTTGTCATACTTTGTTACATGTAATGTTGATTACATGTAATATATTATATCATGTGCGTGCATATATACATTAATATAGAAAGCAAAAACATTTAAGGTCGTAACCCTGACTAAAATAGCACAGTTCGTATCTTAATGTCACTTACATAACATATATATTTGATCATCTATTATTTATGTAATAGATCATTTACATAAACGATTATAAATAACATATTTAATACGTTGATAAGTGTACTATCATATAGAAATATACATTGATATTTCTATATGTATTTTATATATTGTATGTAAAAAAGGTCATGAACTGTATTTAACATCATAGCCTTTTATCTCCTCGGATTAGGGAGTTTTTACCACAATTTTTGCATATCACAGTTTAGAAGTTTGAGAGTCATATAATATGTAATAAAATGCAAAAATACAACTTTTAAGGAATTGTTGTAATGTCAAATTGTTGAGCAATAATCAATTATATGTAAGCTAGCTGAAAAGGCTTACATATAATTGCTTAGTATTAACTATACGTCATTAACTAAAACTCTTTATACACATCATACTTATTTATCTTCACATTATATTCCACTAATCCGATCATCCACAATGTAAATACCATATTTTATTTTTTTTAATAGAAATAAAAGTTTATTGGTCACAGATGTTTTGCACACATATACGTAAGTTGATTATTTATATGATGGTGGTATGTGATAAACTTATCTACAAGGTTTTAATATAAACTATGTATCACATATATACATAGTTTATTACACAAGTTTATAATATGCAACGTTCGATTTTTAGTTACATTATTTTCTACACAACGTATTCCGAAGGTGAATATTATTGTTTTTTTAAATAATATAAACTATTTTTTACTTACATCATTTCCTATACAAGTTTATAATATACAACTTTATAATTATAATATACAACTTTATAATATAAACTATGTATCACGTATATACGTATAATTTAAACTATGTCTCATTTATATACATAATTTATATACAAGTTTTAGCGACATCATTTTTTATACAAGTTTAGTTATATCATTTATACTAAAAATGTAAAGTATGTATCGTGTCTATTTTTAGTTACATCATTTTCTATACAAGTTTATAGTATACATATTTATATTATAAAGTTTATAATGTAAACTACGTGTCACGTATATAAATTTCTCTATTTTCAATAATTCAAAATAGTTTATAAAATTTCTTCTTACTTTAAGAATTCATAAAAATCAAATTAGTTCATAGAAATTCATAAGGTAATTAATATTCTTCTCATGTAAGAACTTAATTAATATATTGTTTGTTGATTATTTGGACAGCATATGTTTTTGCCTTGGGTAACTTTTGCACATTGATATATTTCTCATTATTGTCAATGATTATCCTTATGGCATAAATTCTAAAATATTTTACAGGTCAAACTCTTCTATGACGCATTTAATATTTTAAGTAAATATTAAACTACCTCTTTTCACGTCAAATAAATTTTTTAAATATATTTGCATACATTTTATAATGAAACTATATAACTTTTTTAAACTGAACCCATCTATTCCCCTTTGACCATGTAGCATTTTCAAATACTGCATAAAAATTGGATGGATCAACTATTCTGGATGAGTAATGATTTTTTTGTTTAACAAATATTTGGTTGTATTTTATCATTTTAAGATTAAAATAAATTATAAGCCTATTTAATTCACATTTTATTCAAACTTCGCAACTTCAAAATTGCAGTGAAGCGCGGGCAAACACACTAGTCTACATCTACTATCAAGTTTTTGAGTCTTCTTAAAAAATCATACAAGAAGAAAGTCTTTAGTGGGGGAAATTATAAACACGTTTCTATGTCAACTAATGCTCCATTTAGCAACGTTGGTCTTTCTCATAAAATTTGTTGTAATCATTTAGCACAAAACATAATGAGAGTATCAACATATCATAATGTTTAGTGAAACAATCTAACACATTAACAATACCAACAAGTGCAATAGCAGGAAAAAAATAGAACTTTTAAATATAGTAGCATGATATAAATAATTGGATATGTAATGTACCTTGAGATGATGAATGATCTTGCAAACGTACTTGGACAATGATCACCGACAGTGAACTGAAAGAACTAGCCGAGAAATTATGTGGAGAGAATTATGAGAAATGGTGGAAGAAACCAAAAGAAGAGGAGATTCAAAGATCTGAGATTTCGGACGGATGGAGCGTGGTTATATTTGGTAAAGGAGAAAGGGTGGCGCGATTGGCAAGGGAAAAGGAGAACACGTGGGGGAGGGGAAAGGGAATGGGAGGCAGGTGCGCGCTATATTTGGTAAAGAAGAATGGGGGGCGTGGGGAAAAAGGGGATGGGGCGCGCGGGGGAGGGGAAAAGGGGGATTGGGGCGCGCGGGGAGGGGAAAAGGGAGATTGGGAGCGTGGGGATTGGGGATGCGAGGGTCTATATTTGGTAAAGGGGGGCGCGCGGGGAGGGGAAAAGAGATGCGATAAGTTTTTTATTTGAAATTTCTAGAATAAATATTATTGTGAATGAATCCTTCAGTTTTGGAAAGAAATATTATTATAAATGATTTTTAAAAATGCTAAGGTACTATATTATAAATCAATTCATTATGATATGTTTATTGTCACACAAACTATATACAATGCTTTCAAATATCATTGTATTTATTTGTAGCAAAATATCAAAATTTTAACGGATATTAACTATCAAAACATAACATGTATAAATCTAAAAATCCACGATCTGTGTTCATATACTAACACAGTATAGATCACTTCAATGGATATAAAAAAATAGACTAATCTTATGAAGAACGTTAGGATATTCCATAAAGAGATACTTCAAGAATCGTTAAAATCTATTGTAGACCGCAACATCTTAACGAAAAATAACACTCCTTTTATTATCAATATTAAGCACAATATACAATGTAGAATGAACTTGTCAAATATATATGCATCCGAGATCTCCATACCTATCTCATAATATGATATTATATGTTACAAAAGGTATTGGAGGATTGGATTTTTAAAACTAAGAAAAGAAATCAGTGATTAAGAAAAAATTATACTACAATTCAACTACCCAAATATATGAGATCAAAAATCAATGAACTTAATTTCAATAATGCCACCTTGCATCTATGTTGAATAAAAAAATTATGTGATTTTTTATTGATGCATGAAATGCACGTGTCACTAAATAAAAAATCAATTGTGACACATAATTGTGCCACTAACATATTTCGTCAACTAAAACATTTGTTATAGTGACAATAAATTTATGTTGATGGTAAAGTCAGCTATTAGTGACTAATTAATTAATTGTCACTAAATGATTTGTTGCTAAATAGCATATTTGTTGTAGTGGACTACTGAGTTGGATAGATAATGTGCACGTGTTAGAAATCAATCTAAATACATGAGACTAATCAATGAGTTTCACATTGTGAAATAAATGAAAAGTAATATGAAAAAGAATGGAGAGTTATTCTTTTGGGAGGACAAGTTATCTTGTTGGTTCTCTTTTGCACATTATCTATTATATCCTGACGTGCTTTAGTTTTTAGCACCGTAATGGGCAACTTTGCTCATAGCATACCCTTTGCATTGAATCCACCAGGTGTTACTAGTGCTACCGCATTAGGGGACGACTTTGGGACTAGGCTTGGCCTCGTGGTTGATGCATTGTTCAGAGTACGTGGTATTGGTAAAGTTGTGCAATGATGTTACATGTAGCTTGCTTTTGTAGCTTTGCATTTCAACTTTTCAGTCATGTAAATAATTTAAAGTTGAGGACTCTCTTTATAGTTGTTTATGAATAAATTGTTGGGAACCATGAATACAAATGTGTGGTTGGAGCATGATGACTGAGATTCAGCCGAGATCGTATCTTTCCACAAGGCGGAGAGACAGTCGCTGAGTTGACCTCAAACGAAATCCCCAAATCAATCAACAATTAACCCACAGTAAATATATGCAATAAATCTCCAAAAATGTGGAGTTAAAATTTATTATAACTCTACATGCAAATGTGTATAGGTGTAAGTACAGGTAGAGGTCGAACACTGGGAGGCGAATGGTTGTATGTAGTGTGTATTTATCCAATTCATTTGTTCATGTCCTTTTATTGTTTTGGTGGGTTTTGGGTTTTGTAATTTTTTTTATATTTTTATTTTTATAATTTTTATTTTGTTTTTATATTTTATATTTTTTTTATATTTTCTTTTAATATTTTTAATTATATAATGTAAATAGATAGATATATATATATATAAGACATATATATATAAAGAGATATATATATATAAGAAGAGAGAGAGGAGTACTATAGTCTATAGATATATAGATATATATATACTTAAAAGATATATATAGATATAATTTTTTTTGGGCTTTTTAATATTTTTCTAATTTTTTTATTTTTCTGAAATGTTTCTAATTTTTATGTATTTTTAAATTCAAAAATGTCCACAATATAGGACTAACTAATTGGCCAAATATAATTTGGGTTTTAAAAATATAAAATAAACTCCAAAAATTCCCAAATTAATTTTAATACGTTAATAATAATATATAGATAATTATAAAAGAGAAAAATGTATTTTTGGGGTTTTTTAAGGATTTTTCTATTTTTTTGTTGGATTTTGGAGCTTCCTGATTTTTTTAATTTTCTTTTTCAAATTTTTAGGGTTTTTCAATTTCTGGACTCAATATATATAATTATACCATATATAATTTTGTTGGGATTTTTCAAAAACATTTTCTATTTTTTTTATTTTTCAATTTAAACAATACCAAATAGGCTTCCTTTTCATTTTTAATAATTAGGAAAAATGCAAAAAATGCGAAATAAAACATGGGCGTGAACAAGCATGGCATGGAGCATTTATCCTAATTTTCGTTGATTTTTAGAAGCCATCTTGATATTTTTAATAAATAGATAAAAGGCACAAAAATAATTAAGCCTGGCAGGGGTATTTTTGCAAATAAAATAAACTCCAGGGGCTTCAGTGCAAAAATACAACAAAAATAAACATTTATTTAAATTTTTAGAACTATTTTACAATTATCAAAAGTCGCCAGGGGTTACATGCAATTTTCACGCGCCTCACGTGGGACTGCACGTGAGGCGCGGAAGGACCTAAACGCAATTTCAAGAAACACAGGGGTCCTACTGCAAAATTTACAATTATTTTAAAACGTGCAAATTTATTTACAGCATTAAATATCAAATACAAAAAAGGCGGGGTCTGGATATGCAAATTACCCCCAAAGGCGCTGAATCGAACGGCTGCTCTTCATTCACTAATCCACGTGGCGCCTCCACGTGCGCCGATGACGCTTCGCCGATGAGAAGTGCGGATTAGATCTCGCGGGAGATCTGACGGTCTGAGCTCTGCTCCATCGGACGGCTGGCAATCGAACTGGGCCTTCATCTTCATTTAACGGCTGGAAGCGCGCGTGCAGGAACAGGGAAGAACACTCGCCTGGGCGAGTTTCCTCCGTCCAGATCTCGCTCTCCGGCCGACCATCGCTGCTCCTGAAGGTCCAAGAAGCTTCCTGGAAGGGTCCTCTTCCGTCTGGAGGTGTCGGATCGGCAGGAGGCACACCGTAGCGCCGCCACGAGCTCGAAGAAGAAGCGACGCTCCAGATACCTCCGCCCGTGTTGGAAACGTCTCCTGGTGCCTGGTTGCGCACCTAACCTGCACAGAAAGGTAGAGGGGCTCGAGGGCGTCACCCTCGACCCGGGGTTTGAAGCTGAAAGCACAGGGGTGATGATGGGCGAGGAAGCTCCGGCGAAGGGTGGTGGAGGAGCTTCGTTTCGCGGAACCAGGAAGGCTCCGGTTGGTAGGAGGTGACTGGAAGGTGGAGAAGGCGAAGAGGAACGAAATGAGGGCGAAATGGTGGTCGGACACAGTCGGAAACATGGTCCGCTCCGGCGAACTATGAAATAACTAAACTACGCTAAACTACTGATCTAAATGCAAAATAAATGACAGGAATAAAATGCAGGAACGAAAAACTACCTAGAAATGATAAATGCGCAGCTCTTATACCTGAAGGGACTCCAGGGAGCAGGGTGGCTGCCGGAGCGCCACCATGGGTGCAACCCCCGCCTCTCCGATCGATTCAAGGTGCTGGCGAGCTCCTCCTGTCACCAGAAACATCGCCGGGACTGAATCTGGGGAAGGGATTGGCTAAAAAGATGACCAAATTTGGTGAGGGAGGCGGTTGTTCCTTATTTATAAACAGGCTGGGCACCCTTATTGACCGGGTCGTGGCCGACGATATGATCTATGTACAAGAGATCCAAATGATCGGCGGGGATCACGGATGAAGGGGGAGCAAATCTGATGAAGTGATTGTTGTCGATTGATCACTGAGCCACGCGGGAAAAAGGCAAGAAAAGAGGGGAAAAGACAGGTCTGACGGGTTAGTCAGGGGCGCAGGGGGAGTTGACCGGAGGTCAACTTTCCCTGGCCCCTGATTGGTCCACGTCAGTCTTATCTTGACCTATTTATTTAACATTTTAAATGAATTATTTAGAATTTACTTATAAAAAAATGTTTATAAATTAATGTAGTATTTATTTATGATTTTTATTTATTTTTTTGAAGTATTTTATTATGGTTTTATTAAAATAATGTATTTATAAGTAAATTTATATATATTTATTTTTATTTTGTTTATTTTATTTAATTATTTAATTTTCTTATTTTATAAATTTATAACTTATTTTTATAAGTATAAATATATTTTTATTTTATTTTTATAAGTTTATTTACATTTTTAAATAAATATGTTTATGTATAGGTAGGTATACTTATAGGTAGTTTACCTATATATTATATACATTTTATTTATTTAATGAATTTTATTTGTTTTTATCATGGATTTGTATTTTTAATAAGTTATATTTAATATATACATTATTATAAAAATATAAATTAATGAAATAATTAAAGAATATTTTCCCCTTTTTATTTATGTATATCCTTCTCATAGGTATTTTGCCTATATATATTACATAGACTTATTTTGTTTACAAAATATTTTTGGTTTTATTCTAATTTCAATATGTACATGTATTATATACATTATTTACAAAATTCTAAAAATATGAATTTATAAAAATAATGAATATTGAATAAAATGAATATTTTAATCAGGTATTATGTACAAGGTGGGCCAAAAACCTAACTTCCACAGATGGACTCCAAAAATTATGAAACTAATTTTATAAAATAGTTCATGGAATGCTATATACAATTAAAGGTGAGTTTGGGTGATTTGGAGTTTTTATTTGCTAGATATGGGTCTGTGAAGTTGAGATTTTGGCTTTTTATTTTGTGTATAAAATGTACACTGGGTATTATTTTTGCACAAACTCAATTTTGTATTTTTATTTACATTATTATCTACAACTTTCATGTACAAAGTTTCTCTATTTGATGAATAAATATTTATATACAAAATAGGTGTCAAAAATGCATAAATGGATGAATAAATAAATGAGGTATTTATTGTACTCTTGGCCCTTATCTCCCCCTACTTTATTCCTTGTCGACCAATTCCATGCTGGCCTTGGTCTCGGGGTTCGGGTCATAAAATATTTGCAATATTTTATTCCTTTTTCTTTTCTTCTCTTTATTCTATAATTTTGGCATTAAAAACCTTATTTTATGTACAATGAATGCAATGTATAATGAATGCTATTATATACAAATTAATGCTATTTACATGCATTTGCTGGGGTTTTTAAGGCCAAAATGATAGAATAAAGGTGATGAAATGGAGATTCATCACCCCCCCTATACTTGCCTTTGCTAATCCCTAGCAAACACTTATGCAATAAGTACAAAAAGAACAAAGAATAAGAAGAAAAGAAAAGGCAAAAATAAAGAATTTAAAGAATAAATTGAATTGATCATGATTATTAAACTCATTTGTACAAAATCAAAGTTTGGAGCTCAGGTTAGACCTTGGTGTGAGAATGTGTGTGGAACCTGGTAGGGAACCAAATTTAAAACACAACAGCCTTCGAGAGTCACAGAACTTAGTTCAAATCACCTCAATAGCCAGGTCAGAACTAGCCTACATCATACGCAAACCCTTATGACTATGAAGCTGACTTGTACGTGTAAGTGATAGTGGCTCTCCCCAACTGAAATGACAAAGAGATTGACTTCTCCAGAATGACAACCCAATGATTCCCTAATCCAACAACTCTTTCCTCGAGGAGCGGGGTATTCCCTTCTAAGTTCAAGTGGCATCCGACTCAAGAGGAGGAGGTAGAGAAAAGAATGGACGGTAGCCAGTGTAGCTACCTATCCTGGGATGCAAGACCAGTGTAGTCAAGTCATCCAGCTGCAGGCTCACATGGTATAACTTTGATGCTCAAGCTTGCTTATTTTCTATATACATACTTTGCAGGCATTTTATTTTTTTACAGGCCTGACCATTTTTTTTATAAACATACTATTTACAGCAGCATTTACATAAGGACTTTTTCCTCTTGAGCCAGAAGACTATCCCTCTTTTGAAGCATTATTGCAACCCACACTCTCCTGTCGTTAGACCTCATGGCTACTGGACCACGTTGGGGTGCACTTCCCTCCCTAGACGAGGACGAATGTTTCCACCCGTGTGCGTCTCAGACTGGTAAATCCAACCCCCTCACCACTCCAACTGAGTTGAGCCAAGTGAAAGGTGCAAGTGTCCAAGTTAGGTCACGGTCAACAAGAGTCATACGTGTGTTTCGAAAAGTTCTAGTTAGTCCACTGAGGTGACTTGAACTCAGCCCTGATTTCTCAAAGAATTAAGTCTGCATAGACCTGAAGTACCTTAAACCTAGTTCCCGTAAGGTTCCAGTGCAGTTAGGTGCGGTAAGGTCTAACCAAGCTCCAATCTTCGACTTTATTGGACTAGTTCAAACATCAAGCTCAATCAAAGAATATGAATGCTATGCAAATGCTATTTACAAATATGCAAAGAATAATGCAATTTTTCAAAAAATTTGGAAACAAAGAGAAGAATTTTTACACAAAGAATTTTTGCAAATTAAATAATTTTGGCACTCAAAGTATAAAGTATGTACAACTATTTACACGGGCGTGCCGTTTTATTTTACAAGAATTAAGAATTTACAATTTAGTTTTTATTTATAGGTATATATGCACACTTATTAAAGAATTGTGCTTATTAGTATTTTTATTTTAAAATAATAATATAGTATTTTAGTTATTTATTATATGTGACTATTCCTCAAATTTATTTGACACAAATTTTTCAAACAAATTTTGAAAACTATAGTCCAAAATAATTTTTACAAACATTTTTACAAACATGTACACACATTTGAAAATTATTTTGCAAAGGTTTTTCAAAACAATATATACATTTTCAAAATATTTTTACAACCATTTTTCAAACCATTTGCAAATCATTTTTCAAACATTTTATTTCACACAAAGAAAATAAATTTTACAAACCACACATTTTTACACAGGTTGAAAACATGTAACAAAACGTTTTCAAAATAGTTTTCAATAAATGTTCACAATGATTTTCACACTATTTTTCAAACATTTTGCAAAAAACATTTTCACCTGATTTATTAATCAGTATATACAAAAAGAAGTCGAGGAATAATCACATCTCTTTTTATTAAGGGTTCTTAATGAATTTAAAGAATTATTAGCCATATTATTACGAAAGTACGAGTTATGGCTAAAGTATATACAGAATATATACGACCCCCCTATACTTAGCTTGAGCTATGTCCTCATAGATCGGAAAGAAAAGAGAAGACATAACTCGTACTGAGTATAGATAAGTCTAAATAATAAAGAATAGATGAATGAATGAATGAGAAGTTGACCGTCCCCCCTATACTTAGGATCAAATAATCCTAAGAATAGCAGACTGTACACAAAGCAGGGAGGGTCAAGGATGGGAATAAACAGATCAAAGAATTAACAAATCAAGGGTGAGCCCCCCTATACTTAGGACAAAGTATTCCCTAAGTACAGAAAACTGACACAAAGGGGCGACACCTTTTATTTAGATTCAGAAGATAGAAAAGGAAAAGAAGAAAAGAAGAAAAGAAGAGACATATACAGATAGATGGAAAGATCGTGGAGAATATACGCATCACTCCCCCTAGACTTAGGGTGAGATAGCCCTAAGTATAGGCAAGAACAGGAGTGACGAAAAAGTGTAAGGAAAGAACAACTCGGTGTGTGCCCCCCTATACTTAGGACAAGGTACGTCCTAAGTGTAGACACAATGATGTGGCGATAGATCTGGGGCACACTAAAACATACGGGAGAAAGAAGGAATAGACAAACACATATATACAAATGGTGAAGTACAGGACGGTATCTGTCAAGCGACTACCGTACTCCCGTCGTCGTCTCCCTGTGAGAACGAGGACGCAGTCAGAAGGTGAAAAGATACCCTGATATGCAGTCAGGTGGGTGTCGGTTACCGGGGATAATCAGATCGGAAAGTAAATCAGGGATCGGTAGCGTGAAGCAGTCAATCGGCTCATATGGTCAACATGAGGAAACAGAGCCGTTACTGGAAGACCGGAAGGAAGAAAGAGCAGTACAGACTCCTCCGGACAATCAGAGTCTCAGATAGATATGGAAGATAGAGAATAGGAGACACCATGGTATCCGATGATGGTGAGGTAGAAAGATCATAAGTACACACCGAATACCGCAGGCCATGGCTTAAACCTGCGAGGGTCCTCAAGGTGAGCAGAATCAGAGAATAATCAGAAGACTTGGCTCCGTGCTCCCTCAGATAGGAGACACAACCAGGGAGGAGACCGGGTAAGAAGCTCAAAAGACTCGGCTTCGTGCTCCCACAGATCGGACACACCAGAAATGAAGCCGAGTACCTACAAAATGATGCTCTCTCCCTCAGATAACCCTCGGGGAGTAGTACATGCTAGTCAATGAATAATCAGAATAGAGGCTCACCCTTCTGAGGGTCGTCAAGGAGAGCAGGCTCAAAGGAGCCTGATCCATCAGACGGATCATAGAAACGGTCTCGGTAGGCGACAGATCGGCTACCAGCAAAAGAGACCGTAAAATCAAGAAAGTGTGGCAGCGTCCCGCAAATAACCCTCGGGGAACGTGCTGCCAGCTAGGCATGTAATAATCAGAAAAGTGGAGCTCTGCCTTGCGAGGACCGTCAAGGAGAGCAGACTCAGATGAGTCTAATACATTGGCCTCGTGTACTGACAGGTCAGGTACACAATCACAGGGGGAGGCCAATCAAGCGTAGCATCTGACTCGGTTTCAGGTCCCATCACAATGGCGACCAAAGCAGTGAATGGAACCGTAGTCCAAGAAATTATCGCATTCTCCTGCAGATAGTCCTCGGAGAGTAATGCGAGCTATATCAATGTAGGTCATGGGAATGCTGGCAAGTCATCTCAGGTCCTCAGAAGCAATAAATCATTCAATCATCCGGAGGGCATAAGATTATGCAAGGGAGCAAATAATCTTGTCATTCACCGAACATCCCTTGGGTCACTCCAGTCAGCTGAGATGGCACGAAAAATAGTCAGAAATCCTCAAAGTACCATAGGTGGATCAGAGAGTCAGGAAATCAAGGATGGGTCAATTAGGAAGATGAGAGATCATGTAGGATCCGCACACCTTTATCAAGAAGCCCAGAGTAGAATAATCCGTTAATCCTCAAAAATTAAGATGGGTGGAACCTCAAGGTAGATAGATCAATCAATACTCATGAAATCATCACCAAGTCATCGCATCACATTACATCCTCAATCCGGTGTGCGAGACCAAAAATTCCTCAATAATGCATCACACCTATGCTCTTGCATCATCAAAAATCCTCGAGAAGCCCATATGCATGTATCAAAGACAAATCCATCATATCAATCTCAGCAACCTCAACATCATCGGCCCGACTTACACCAATAATCTGTATAAATAATCCTCGATGCGGGCCTCATCATTATGCACAGCATTCCCGGGTAAAGGGAGAGATGACACGGGGTACACGAGGAAGATGGGTAAGAAGGGTACACAATGGGGTGGAGAAGCTGATTGAGCGGGCGTGCCAATATCATGGGTGGTAGAAAGGTGATACAGAGGGAACGAGGAGGGCGGGTGAGAAGATCGGTACATAGACAAAATTGGGTGTTCCACACAAGGCGGGAACACCGTCAAAATTGCGGTCCGAAGAGCGGTCTCTCCCCGAACCAGAGAATATGGTACGATGGATACGTAGAAGATGGTGAAGAAGAGGGGAAACAAAGGACTTGGCGAAGAATGATTGAGCTCAAGCGCCAATATCACGACTCGATCCTACATGAAGAGATATATGTATAAGAGAGTAGAGAGACTCAAAGATGAAAAAATGCATGACTCACACGGGCGGGACCGACTACTCTAGTAATGAATGAAAAACACAATGGACTCCAAGTCACAATCAAGACACAAGGCAAACCCCCAATTCACCTACTCAACACAGTGAAGACCATCAGGTGACGGTCATTTGTCTTTTCGATTTTAGAGTTAGGTGAGATTACAAAAAATTGTACAATCACAGGAGGCTTGATAGGATTTGGGCTCTACTCCTTAGTGTGTACGTGAGCACTTTAAAATGCATCCAATGAGGGGGTTGCTCTCCCCAAGACAAGGAAGTCCATTATGTTTTATTTTTAGGTCAAATAGAGTTAGCAGTCCCGTTATCACTTTTTTGGGTATTTTCAATGCACGTGCCTATCGAGGTTCCAATTTCCATTAAGCATCCTAGGTTGGCAAAATCAAAGGGAGAAGATCAGAAAAGCCATGCAAGTCGGCAAACGATGATGCATGCTAAGTAAGAAGACTTACAGTGCCTCCCAGCTCTCTCCATGCGGGATGCATAACAGAATTTGAAACCTATGCTATATGCAGATGCAAACCAAAGAAATCGCCCTAGGTTCAGAAATTGCTATTATCGTGAAGCACCACAAGTCGCTCATTCACCTTTAGCCTCAAAAAGTCCAGTCTTGGCTCACCCCTCCTCTGTGCTCAACACACTTGAGCATAGGAGAAAGCGCTTTGCGGGGCTCGCTGTGGCACAAAGGCTAAGAGATAAATGAGCGGTTGTTTAGAGTTTGATCTAGGTCCAAAGCGAACTATAGGTACATGCAAATATTAGGGTGTTTGGACCTAACTCTACGAGCAAGCAACTCCTAAGCTAAGGCTCATTCACACAAAATAATAAAAATAAAATAAAAGAAAAGCGTCAAAAATCATCGAGGCCCCCAAGGGAACAATCCCTCGGGCACTGGACCTCGGGAGTCTTCGTGTACCTGGGAGAGTCCTGTATAATTACATGTTTCTAAATATCACTCTCTCACATGAATATACATGATAAAATGAAATAAAATAAAATGCCTCAAAAGTAGTGGCTGTCTTCAAAAATTCTCCTTCTTCTGTCATGGATGCTCTCTCCTGTTGGCTGGCATAGAAGAGCCAACTCCACCTCGCTTGGGTGCTTAGGTCCTCCTAGGAGGTCCTCCTTCGCTCGGCGGTCCCTCACATCACAGACAAAGAAAGGAGATGGTCAAAACAATCAATCAAATAGTGTTAAATAAAAATAAAAATCACACAAATAAATAAATGAAGGACATGAGCAAACAATTGAATAAATAGAAAAATACGCTTATAAAATCATAAAAAATCCGTTGCCTCCCCGGCAACGGCGCCATTTGATGACTGAGATTCAGCCGAGATCGTATCTTTCCACAAGGCGGAGAGACAATCGCTGAGTTGACCTCAGACGAAATCCCCAAATCAATCAACAATTAACCCACAGTAAATATATGCAATAAATATCCAAAAATGTGGAGTTAAAATTTATTATAACTCTACATGCAAATGTGTATAGGTGTAAGTACAGGTACAGGTCGAACACTGGGAGGCGAATGGTTGTATGTAGTGTGTATTTATTCAATTCATTTGTTCATGTCCTTTTATTGTTTTAGTGGGTTTTGGGTTTTGTAAATTTTTTTTATATTTTAATTTTTTTAATTTTTATTTTGTTTTTATATTTTATATATTTTTATATTTTCTTTTAATATTTTTAATTATATAATATAAATAGATAGATATATATATAAGACATATATATATATATAAAGAGATATATATATAAGAAGAGAGAGAGGGGTACTATAGTCTATAGATATATAGATATATATACTTAAAAGATATATATAGATATAATTTTTTTGGGGTTTTTAATATTTTTCTAATTTTTTTTATTTTTTTTGGAGCTTTCTGATTTTTTTAATTTTCTTTTTCATATTTTTAGGGTTTTTCAATTTCTGGACTCAATATATATATAATTATACCATATATAATTTTTTTGGGATTTTTCAAAAACATTTTCTAATTTTTTTATTTTTCAATTTAAAAAGTACCAAATAGGCTCTTTTTCATTTTTAATAATTAGGAAAAATGTAAAAAATGCGAAATAAAACATGGGCGTCAATAAGCATGGCATGGAGCATCTATCCTAATTTTCGTGGATTTTTAGAAGCCATCTGGATATTTTTAATAAATAGATAAAAGACACAAAAATAATTAAGCCTGGCAGGGGTATTTTTGCAAATAAAATAAACTCCAGGGGCTTTAGTGCAAAAATACAACAAAAATAAACATTTATTTAAATTTTTAGAACTATTTTACAATTATCAAAAGTCGCCAGGGGTTACATGCAATTTTCACGCGCCTCATGTGGGACTGCACGTGAGGCGCGGAAGGACCTAAACGCAATTTCAAGAAACACAGGGGTCCTACTGCAAAAAATTTAAAATTATTTTAAAACGTGCAAATTTATTTACAGCATTAAATATCAAATACAAAAAAGGCGGGGGCTGGATATGCAAATTACCCCCAAAGGCACTGAATCGAACGGCTGCTCTTCATTCACTAATCCACGTGGCGCCTCCACGTGCGCCGATGACGCTTCGCTGATGAGAGGTGCGGATTAGATCTCGCGGGAGATCTGACGGTCTGAGCTCTGCTCCATCGGACGGCTGGCAATCGAACTGGGCCTTCATCTTCATCCAACGGCTAGAAGCGCGCGTGCAAGAACAGGGAAGAACACTCGCCTGGGCGAGTTTCCTCCATCCACATCTCGCTCTCCGGCCGACCATCGCTGCTCCTGAAGGTCCAAGAAGCTTCCTGGCAGGGTCCTCTTCCGTCTGGAGGTGTCGGATCGGCAGGAGGCACACCGTAGCGCCGCCACGAGCTCGAAGAAGAAGCGACGCTCCAGGTACCTCCGCCCGCGTTGGAAACGTCTCCTGGTGCCTGGTTGTGCAACTAACCTGCACAGAAAGGTAGAGGGGCTCGAGGACGTCACCCTCGACCCGGGGTTTGAAGCTGAAAGCACAGGGGTGATGATGGGCGAGGAAGCTCCGGCGAAGGGTGGTGGAGGAGCTTCGTTTCGCGGAACCAAGAAGCTCCGGTTGGTAGGAGGTGACTGGAAGGTGGAGAAGGCGAAGAGGAATGAAATGAGGGCGAAATGGTGGTCGGACACAGTCGGAAACATGGTGAAAAGCTCGCCGGAGCAGAGCTCCGGCGAACTACAAAATAACTAAACTACGCTAAACTACTGATCTAAATGCAAAATAAATGACAGGAATAAAATGCAGGAACGAAAAACTACCTAGAAATGATAAATGCGCAGCTCTTATACCTGAAGGGACTCCAGGGAGCAGGGTGGCTGCCGGAGCGCCACCATGGGTGCAACCTCCACCTCTCCGATCGATTCAAGGTGCTGGCGAGCTCCTCCTGTCACCAGGAACATCGCCGGGACCGAATCTGGGGAAGGGATTGGCTAAAAAGCTGACCAAATTTGGCGAGGGAGGCGGTTGTTCCTTATTTATAAACAGGCTGGGCACCCTTATTGACCGGGCCGTGGCCGACGATATGATCTATGTACAAGAGATCCAAATGATCGGCGGGGATCACGGATGAAGGGGGAGCAAATCTCATGAAGCGATTGTTGTCGATTGATCACTGAGCCACGCGGGAAAAAGGCAAGAAAAGAGGGGAAAAGACAGGTCTGACGGGTTAGTCAGGGGCGCAGGGGGAGTTGACCGGAGGTCAACTTTCCCTGGCCCCCAATTGGTCCACATCAGGCTTATCTTGACCTATTTATTTAACGTTTTAAATGAATTATTTAGAATTTACTTCTAAAATAGAAAATGTTTATAAATTAATGTAGTATTTATTTATGATTTTTATTTATTTTTTGAAGTATTTTATTATGGTTTTATTAAAATAATGTATTTATAAGTATATTTATATATATTTATTTTTATTTTGTTTATTTTATTTAATTATTTAATTTTCTTATTTTATAAATTTATAACATATTTTTATAAGTATAAATATATTTTTATTTTATTTTTATAAGTTTATTTACATTTTAAAATAAATATGTTTATATATAGGTAGGTATACTTATAGGTAGTTTACCTATATATTATATACATTTTATTTATTTAATGAATTTTATTTGTTTTTATCATGGATTTGTATTTTTAATAAGTTATATTTAATATATACATTATTATAAAAATATAAATGAATGAAATAATTAAAGAATGTTTTCCCCTTTTTATTTATGTATATCCTTCTCATAGGTATTTTGCCTATATATATTACATAGACTTATTTTATTTACAAAATATTTTTGGTTTTATTCTAATTTGAATATGTACATGTATTATATACATTATTTACAAAATTCTAAAAATATAAATTTATAAAAATAATGAATATTGAATAAAATGAATATTTTAATCAGGTATTATGTACAAGGTGGGCCAAAAACCTAACTTCCACAGATGGACTCCAAAAATTATGAAACTAATTTTATAAAATAGTTCATGGAATGCTATATACAATTAAAGGGGAGTTTGGGTGATTTGAAGTTTTTATTTGCTAGATATGGGTTTGTGAAGTTGAGATTTTGGCTTTTTATTTTGTGTATAAAATGTACACTGGGTATTATTTTTGCACAAACTCAATTTTGTATTTTTATTTACATTATTATCTACAACTTTCATGTACAAAGTTTCTCTATTTGATGAATAAATAATTATATACAAAATAGGTGTCAAAAATGCATAAATGGATGAATAAATAAATGAGGTATTTATTTTACTCTTGGCCCTTATCTCCCCCTACTTTATTCCTTGTCGACCAATTCCATGCTGGCCTTGGTCTCGGGGTTCGGGTCATAAAATATTTGAAATATTTTATTCCTTTTTCTTTTCTTCTCTTTATTCTATAATTTTGGCATTAAAAACCTTATTTTATGTACAATGAATGCAATGAATAATGAATGCTATTATATACAAACTAATGCTATTTACATGCATTTGCTGGGGTTTTTAAGGCCAAAATGATAGAATAAAGGTGATGAAATGGAGATTCATCAGAACATATATTTCAATTATTCCTTTCCCGCTTTACATTCTAAACGATAATTATGATGTATGATGTGGCTATTGTTCAGTATCAGAGATCCTCAGGGAGCGAGGCATAACAAAAATATTCCTCAAATGGAACATGATCGATCAGGATACAAAGATAATTGATCAAAATCAAATGATCGATCGGAATCAAGATATGATCGATTAGAAATATAACTATTTTAATTCAAATAATGATCAATCATAAAAGTGTTCATGTTGACTCTTTGACCCGAAAGTCAAAGTCAAAGGGCTTATTTGATGTCTTTTATAGTCTAAGACAATTTCAAAATCCATGACTCAAGAAAAGAATATACTCCGTCCTCTTCTTAAACTTGCGATCCTTCCTTGAACTTGAGCTGGAGTTACATAGCTGTGAAAAGGTACTTAGCTTCTTCTTTAACTAAGCTTGAGCTTCTCGGCTTGAGCTTCTTCTTGGTCCAGTAGCTTTCGTGTTCTTGGCCTAGCTACAAGCTTTGCACACAAGTTCGGTATCATCAAAATATGCATACTCATGTACTAACAATTTCCTCACTGACATATGCACTCACAATCTCTCCTTTTTATACTATGACAAAATATTCTATGTGTGTGGGGGGAGGGGTAAACAATTTTGTCTCCCTCGTTTTGACATAATCAAAAAGGTCTAAACTGATACCAAAGTAAAATACTAATTTTAGCTAATCCAATTGTTAAAGAAATACCCCCCCTCTTTAAAATAAATCATTTTAATTGGATTTCCTCCTTAATCTTTACTTAAAGGCTCCCCAAAAAAGATAAGAGTCAATGGCTCATGACCAATGCATGATATGCATTAAGTAAACAAAAAATATAAGAAGTCGCCTAGGGCCCTTGGTGGCAGACTTCTCCGATCTTGGTAGCTTCTCCATGGCGGTGGCAGATGAATATATATTTCATCACCTTTATTCTTTCATTTTGACCTTAAATCACTAGGTAAATGCATGAAAATAATATTAATATGCATAAAATAATAGGCATTATTTGACTTATAAATATTGTATAAATACATGTATTAAATTCTAAAATAAAAGAATAAAGAAAAAGAAATAAAGTATTTAAAATAGTGAATGACCTTGGACTACGAGACCAAGTCAATATTGGCTTGGACGACCAAGAATAAAGCAGGGGGAGATAGGGCCCAATAATTGTACAGAAAATACACTCAAACCCTAATTTCATTCATCAAAAGCCATTCTTTCAATATTTTATCATTCATTTTACACACTCCACCAAGATAAATAGTGCACTATGCAACTAGGACATACTGATGAAAAAATTGTAAACTGAACTTAACAGACCAATATCTTCTCCATACAAGCTCAAAATTCATCAAACTTATCTTTATTTCCCATAGAATTAAATTATCTATCTAATGAAGGTGGTTTTATTAAAAATGGGATTAAGATACAAAAGTCATCTTTTAGGAGTTCCATTGTACCATATACTACATATTTTATTCATTTAATTTATTCTTTATATTTGTACCTCCCATATTTTTAAATACTTGTAAATATTATTTGAAATGTATTAAAATATAAATACAAATAAAAGTATTAAAAAGGCATTAAAATAAATAATACAATAAACTATATATGTATATTGTACCTAAAATGTATACACACATTTATTTAAGTATATAAATAAAATCATAAAACTAAAATAAAAATATGTAAATATGTGTTTAAATGTATTATAAATATATAAAATAGGTATATATAATAATAAAATAAAAATACTAAATAAAAATAAAAGACGTAAAATATAGATAAATATAACAATGAATACATTTGTAAAATATGACATCTAATAAATAAGGTCATAAAAATAAATAAAAGAACCCATAAAATAGTACATAAAATTAAAAATATTTTTCATATTTTTACTTTTAATTAATAAAATCATTTATTACTTTTTATCAATTAAATAAGGGAATTATCCCCTGCATTTTTGTGGTTGGTCCACATGGATCAATTAAAGGTTGACGTTAGTTGACCTTGGGTTCCATGTACGCCCTTCCTGACGCCCATGTCAGAAATTACGACGTCCCTCTCTTCTCCTATTTCTTTCTCTTAGTCCACCGCTTGATACATCTCAAGCCCTTCACGAGAACTATTCCCAACATGATCGACCTTCACGCCATGCACTCTGATGATCCAAACTTTTGGGGAATCATATGCAAACCTATGATCAATCCCATGCCTCCTCTTATGTATAAATAAAACCCTTCCTCCTTATTTCACTTTTTATCCTTGTTTCTTCCTGGTAACCCCAATAGTATCATCTAAGTTGAGACTCTAAGTGACAGTGAGCTCCTCAGCCTTGTCGGCGTTGAGAAGGGTGGAGGAAGAGCGGTCCAACCTCGTCGGAGCACCTTCAGGCGGAGCTTCTCTACTCCTTGATTCAACTCAGGTATGAGCTGATAACTTAGGTTTTTATTTAGCGTTTCTTTCCAGCATTGTAGACCAGTGTTTCGTTCACACAAATAGTAGTTAGTTTAAGTTTAATGTCAATTTTTCCATTAGCCGCAGCTTCAAGATTCAGCTCCCGATCATCATGATTTCAACTGTTTTCAACATGATTTCGCCTCCATTTAAAACCCTATCGTATTCTCCATCAAACGCCTCAACTTTCGACCTCTGATTTTATGAAAATAAGAGTGATCGAGCTCCATCTTCCTCCCCATCATCGGAGCTCTCCGCCCCCTTCATTCCACTATGTATTTCAACTTCAAACTGGTCGAGGGTGTTGCCCTCGAGCCTTAAACTTTTTGTGCAGGTCCGAGCTTGTAACATGCCCTTGGAGCGTAGAATCGAGGTACACAGTAGCTCCAGGTGCGAAGAACAAGTGAATACATCTAGGTCTACATCGTTGGGACCTAGAGCCCATTGTGGCCCCATGCAGATGCAACGAGGTTCCAGGAAGGTGTTGGGGCCATCAGAAGCGAAGAAGGAGATTTGGGTATCGATGAATCAACGATCGAAGCGAGCCCAGAAGGGTGTTCTTGAGAGTTCTTTCACCTACCCCCGGAGTCGTCGAATTACAACACGGCCCAGATCTAATATGGGTCGTTGATTGATGAATCTCCATTTCATCACCTTTATTCTATCATTTTGGCCTCAAAAACCCCAGCAAATGCATGTAAATAGCATCAACTTGTACATAATAGCATTCATAAATCATTGTATTAACTACACATTAAATAAGGTTTTTAATGCCAAAATTATAGAATAAAGAGAAGAAAAGAAAAAGGAATAAAATATTGAAGATATTTTATGACCCAAACCCCGAGACCAAGGCCAGCATGGTATTGGTCGACAAGGAATAAAGTAGGGGGAGATAAGGGTCAGTATACAATAAATACCCCAATTATTTATTCATTTATTTATGCATTTTTTACACCTATTTTGTACATAATTATTTATTCATCAAATAAAGAAACTTTGTTCATGAAAGTTGTAGATAATAATGTAAATAAAATTACAAAATTGAGTTTGTGTAAAAATAATACTCAGTGTACATTTTATACACAAAATAGAAAGCAAAAATCTCAACTTCACAGACCCATATCTTGCAAATAAAAATCCAAATCAACCAAACTCACCTTTAATTGTATATAGCATTCCAAGAACTATTTAATAAAATTGGTTTCATAATTTTTGGAGCTCATATGCAAAAATTAGGTTTTTGGCCCTCCTTGTACATAATACCTGAATAAAGTATTACATTTATTCATTATTCATTATTATAACAAAATTATAATTTTAGAATTTTATAAAAAATGTATATAATGCATACACATATTAAAAATAAAAGAAAACCAAAAAGACTTTGTAAAATAGAATAAGTCTACAAAATTCATAGACAAAATACCTATACTATATATCTTTATATAGATAAAAAGGATTTTATTCCTTGGTTCTTTTATTCTTTTATATTTTTATAATAATGTATACATTATACATAACTCAATAAAAATGTAAATCCAAAATAAAAATCAAGAAAATACATTAAATAAATTAAGTATACAAAATACATAGGTAAAATACCTATAAGGATACCTACATTTACCTATACCTATTTATTTAAAAAATGTAAATAAACTCCTAAAAATTAAATAAAAATACCTGTATACTCACAAAAATAAATTATAAATTTATAAAATAAGCCAATAAAATAATAAAAGAAAATAAACAAACTAAAAATAAAATACACAAAAATACATGTAAATACATACATATACACATTATTAAATTAAAACCATAATAAAACACTTCGAAAAATTCAATAACAATCACAAATAAATACTACATGAAAAAATACACATTTTTTATGTTTTAAGAAAATTCAAATAAAATCATTTATTATGGTAAATAAATCAATTTAGGCTCAAATTTCCTGTTTTGTCTTTTAGCGGCTGACGTGGACCAATGAGGCGCCGGCCTTCGTTGACCCCCTGGTCAACTGTCCCATCCCTGCTCTGGCGCTTCTGAACTGTCAACTCCCCCGATTTCCTCCATTTTTTGCGGCCATCCCGTCCATCGTTCAAGCTCGCTTCCTTCACAAGAATTGCTCTCTGATTATCCATAATGCCCGCCAATAACTTGGATCGATCAGATGCTCATTGGATTAATCAATAATCGTCGGTCAATAAGGCTACTCGCCAATGTCTATAAATAAGTAGCTCCGCCTCCTTCCTCGAATTTGGCCAATTTCATTCCAACCTAAAGCCTTGATCTTGTTCCTGGACCGTTCCTCGTGACAGGAGGAGTGACCCAGCGCCTCGACTCGGCCGGAGGACGGAGAATTTTGTCGCGGCGGAGCTCCGGCGTCCGCCCTGCTCCCTGGTGGCCCCCAGGTCTAAGAGCTGTCCTTTTATGCGTTTTAGTTAGGTTTTAATGCTAGTTTTTAATTCCAGTTGTTAGATTATGTTTTAGTTAATCCCTGTAGCGTAAAAATCCAAATTCGAAGTTCGCCGGAGCGCTGTGAAACCAACTGTTTCCGACCGCCAGAGCACCCCATCTCCATCCCCATCGTTTTCTCTATCGTTCCATCACCTTTGACCAACCCAGGACCCCTGGTCTTGGCGAATCGGGGCTCCACCTCCGCCGTTCATCGGAGCCCCTCCGCCCCTCTTCATTTTGCGGAGAAGTTTCAAAACCCCGGGTCGAGGAGGTAGCCCTCTCGCCCCCGGTTCTTCCTATGCAGGTCAAACGAACGAAGAGCCCCATCTGGGCTCGAATCGAACTGGGAAGAGGTTCCTGGAGGTCCCCTACTTCTCCGACCTCGTCCGAGTGACTCGATCCTCCAGGAGCCAAGATAGGACCTTCAGGAGACGTGGAAGGTCGCTAGTTACGAGCAGAGCACGTCAGAGGCGAGGAAGGTTCCCGGGGGAGCCCGAACTGCTCGATCGAAGCTCGCCAGAGGCGAGCTTCTTCCCTGTTCTTCCAGGCATCTTCAGCACCGTCAGATCGAAGGAGTCGGCCCAGATTGAACCAGAGCCGTCAGATGAACCGCATCGACCGTCTGATCAGCGAGGCTGATCTAATCTCCGCCGTCATCTGCGAATCGTCATCGGCCGACAGGAGCACGACGCGTGGCAAGTGGAAGCGGTCCAACCGTCGGATCACACGCTTATTAGGGGTAAATTTCACATCTAGCCCCCCGCTTTTTGTATTTATAGTTTAATCCCAAAAATAAAAAGTCACGTTGTAAATAACTTGTAAAATTTGCAGAACACCCCCCTGATGTTTGTGTATTTACTTTTTAGTCCCTCTGCGCCTCACGTGTAGACCCCACGTGAGGCGCGTGATATTTGCATTGAAACCCCGCCGGGTTTTTGTATTTGTAAAATGGTCTTGAATACAAAAGTTAACGTTCATTTTTACTGTGATTTTTGCATGTATGCCCCTATCAATTATCTTATTTGCAAAAACACCCATGCCAGGCCATTTATTTTTGAATGCTTTGTCTATTTATTTTGTGCTTCATATTTCTTCGAAAAATTTTGCAAAAATAGACATAAGCTCCTGTTAGTGTACCCTTGCACGCTATATTTTTAGTTTTTAATTTTATTGCATCTTTGCATTTATTAAAAATCAAAAACATGAATTTTATTTACTGTCTAGCTTATAAAATACCAAAAAAATATGAAAAGGCCTCGAAAAATTCCAAAAAAATTAGTTATGGTGTATTTTGATCCATTTCAGTGTTAGTCTAAAAATCCCTAAAAATCTCAAAAGGAAAACCTTAAAAATTGAAAATACACAAAAATTTCAAAAACATATAAAAAATTAAAGAAAAATCAGAAAAATGTGAGCTCAGTTCCTATTTATGCTATATTTTATTATCCTTATTAGATAAATAGTGTGGAAAATTTTTGAGGTTGTTTGCTATTTTTAATTCCTATTTTTCTTACAGCCAGACCCTATTCCACTGTTTGCTCTTATTTTGCTATTTAAAAATACTAAAAATGTTTTGAAAAATGCCCCCAAAATCACAAAAACGGTAAAAAATCATGAAAATCGCAAAAGGACTTTATTCCTGAATTTTCTATTATTTTTTAGTATTTTTATAATTATTATAGTACCCCTTTATGTATATATATATATATATTCCCTAAAAAAGAGAAAAAAAGAGAGAAATATATATATATATATATCTAACTACTTATATGTATTTATATATCTATTTATTACCCCTAAAATATATATAAAAATATATTATTATTATACTTATCTATATATATATTGTATGTATTATAAGCTATATACTCACCCCCTATGGGTATACATATATTTATATATTTGTATTATATATATATATATTACCTAGTTATACTATAAAAAAAGGTATATAATAAATAAAAAATAAATAAATAAAATAAAATAAAATACAAAAAAATTATAAAATTCAAAACCCACAAAAATAGGCTTCACACATGGATGACTCTGTGATAGATGCACATTGTAGGCTATTGTATTTTGTATTGCTCTCTTTGGTTCGACCTCTACATGCTTGTTCCCTATACATTTTATGGTAGAGTAATAAAGATTAATTCACATTTCTTTTGAGCTTAATTGTTTTATTCTTTTATTGTGGGTTAATTGCTGATTAACACCGGTCTTCTATGAGTGGTCGCCTCAGCGACAACATTTTTTATATCATGGTGACCCTCGTGGAAAACTGCTGTTATCAGATGGTGCCATTGCCGGGGAGCAATGAGCATAGCCTACTTTATTTTTGTCATTCTTGTGTACATGTTTGATTCATTTATTTCATGAGCAGTTATTTCTACTGTCATTAATCACCAGGCTTCATTGATTCATTTATTGTGATCATTTTATCTGCTATATTTGATTGATTGAGCTATTCTAATGCAATCTTTTGTGACTTTGATGCGAGGGACCGCCACGCGAGGATGGCTTCTTAGGAGGCCAAGGCAGCCGAGCTTGGAGGAGGATGGTCTTCTCTTCTCATGACCATCTGGAGAGAGTATCAAGGAAGCAAATAGATGTGGATTAGATAGGTGTAGATATTTAGGATTATTTATTTTGTAATTTATGGTGAGAGAGAGAGAATTTTGGCATGTAATTAAACAGGACTCTACTCTTCACAATGAGGTCCAGTGCCCGGATGATTGTTCACCTGGGGGCCTCATCGCGGCTTTTCGAGTCTTCATCGCCTTCTTTTCTTTGTTTTCCGAAGTTTTGAGCTTTCCGCCTTTCTTTTACTTTGTTTTGTGTGCTTGGAGCCCCTAGATATAGGTTGCTTGACTCGGTAGCTAGGTCCACACATTAATAAGAATGCATGTTCCTATAGTTTACTTCGATTGGATCTAGTCAAACTTTAAACGAACCGCTCATTTATCTCTTAGCCCTTGTGCCGCAGCGAGCCCTGTAAAGCGCTTTCTCCTACCCTCAAGTGTGTTGAGCAGAGGAGGGGTGAGCCAAGACTGGACCCTTTGGGCTAGAGATGAATGAGTGACTTATGGTTCTTCACGCTAATAGCAGCTAATGTTTAGGGTGATTTTGTGCCTTGCATACCGACATGTAGATAGGTTTAAAAATTTTGTTTTGCATACCGCATGGAGAGAGCTGGGATGCACTGTAAGTCTTCTAACTCAGCATGCATCATTCGGTTCAATGGTGAGATTTCCATCATGGAACCACTTGCATGGCTTTTCCCGCTATCTCCCTCTGATTTTGAGCACCTAGGACTTAAATGAAAATCTACAAAAACGTTAGGCGCTGGTATGAAACAGACTCAAAAAAAAGTGAAAACCGAAAAATAAAACAAGGGGACTGCTAAATAAACTTTAACCTTAATTAAAATCTATAATGGACTATCATTATATCGGGTTCATAAAGCCCTCATTATTTTTAGGTACTTTGGAGGGGGACCAAAACCCTACTCCCTTGAGCGAGTGCGACCCCTAAGGATTAAAGCCCAAAACCCAGTCAGCAACTGCCTTGTGTATCGCCTGGATTTCCGAAGTAATGGCGCTTCTATCGTACGTAGGCGAGTAGGACTTGGTCACCAATGATGACTCTATATTGTGAGAGCATCGACCCTGTCCGAAGTATTGAGCATAGGCCACGCCTTCACGGGGGTGTCTGTCTCATTGTCCTGCGTCCGAGTAGGTTCTTGCACGCTCACGGGTGATTCCGTTGCGAGCGAGAACCGAAGTATTGGTTTCGCCTATCGGCTTCCTCTGTCTTTTCTTTGGCTGAGTAGGGATCCAGGAAGGGTTACAAGGACTCCAAAAAGTACAGACTACAGGTTACACAGGAGGAGGACAAGTACGGGATACTCTTCTGGCAGTACTCTCTCCTATAGGGTAGCGTACTAAGGACTTGTTATAAGATATGCCTGAAAATCACAACTCTAAAAATGAAAAGATAATAAATAGCCGAGCTCTCACGGCTTCACATGGCGTGAGTTGGTGAACCCGATTTTGTATTTTGTTTGTATGGATCTAGATTAAGGTTCAAAGATCAAGTCCCGCGCATTTGCGCACATTTTGTTTCTCCCTTTGACCACCCCGCTCAACCGAGCCTCTCTACTATTTTACACTCCTTTTATTCCTCGTTGACCACTGTATCTTTCATCCAACATCCGATCCTCTTTTGTACTTCGCGAAGTTGATCCATGGATGGTTTCCGTCGGGACCATGCAGACACCCACATCGATTCCATGAACTCAACTCCGCCGATAAATTCGATGCGATTCCCGAGAAATCGATCCGGACTTTGCAGATCGATCTCCAGACTCCTCGTTTTCTACCTTTCTCTTGGCCACCCAATAAACTGGGATCACTTTTGTCCCACTTCCGTCGTTGTGAATGGAAGTCGATTACAGTCTACATCCTTTTCCATCCACAACATGCTGGGGTTGACCTGAATTCCAGCTTCATCACAGCAGCTGAATATTAATTGCAAGTGATCTGATTCGGACCATCTCATTATGCAGATAGAAGACAGTGCGAGCCCTGGAGACTACTCTGGAGTTCATCTCATCCGACTCAGACCCTGACATGGCTCCAGGAGGAAAGGGCAAGGGTCAGCAGCCACCCCAACCAGAGGGACAGGTGCCAGATCAGAACCAAGTAAATGCACAGTTACTGGCATCTATCCAGGTCATACAGCAGCAGCTGACCGAGCAGGCCCTGACACAGACCGCATTTCAGGATATGTTGAATGACATGATGAACCGTGACGATGGAGGAGGAGGCAGAGGCAGAGGAGGCAGGGGAGGAGGAGGTGGAGGTGGAGGTGGTGATCCTCCTGATGATGACCTTGAATTACCACCACCAAAGCCTACCCTTAAAGAAACATACAATCCGGGAGACAGCCAGATGACCGAGTGGATTCTCATTCCACTGGTACACGCTCACTTTGAGCTGAAGCCCCAATTCATTGCTCTTCTCCCTGCCTTTCATGGAAACACAAGCGAGGAGCCGTACATTCACCTGCAGCAATTTTCCCGTATCTGCCGCACTACTCACTATCCCAATGTCCCTCTAGACATTGTCAAGATGATGGCATTCCCATTCAGCCTACAGGACAAGGCCCTTTATTGGGTCAACCATCTGGGAAGGTTGTGACGACCTGGGAGGAGTTGAAATCCGCCTTTCTGCACAAATATTACCCTCTCGGTCGGCTTAACCAGATGCAAGCTCGTATCAGTAATTTCTCCCAAGGACCCCATGAGTCGATACATGAAGCGTGGGAGAGATTCACTGACCTGCAGGAGAAGTGTCCCCACCATGAGATCCCTAAGACCAGCTTGGTCCAGCATTTCTTTGGGGGACTGAACATTGAAAGCCAACGGCTTGTGGACGCAGCATGTGGGGGCTCACATTTTAACAAGGATGAAGATGTAGTTTGGCAGATATTTGAAGAAATGGTCGAAGGAGAGGCCGCCCTCTCTTCATCCAAAGCATATCAGAAGCAGCCCCAGATCCTCCAGAAGCAAGTGCACATGGCTGCATCCAAGGAAGCAGAGAGATATGAGAGCTTCAACCTCAGCATCATCGGGGGCCATCTCTAAAAAAGGTAGATATCATTGAGAAGCGATCACAGGACCTCGAGAAACTCGCTGTGATCGAGAAGAGGACCCAGAACCTGGACAAGCTAGATCAGATCAACAAGTACCTTGAACTGTTGGTCGGCACTATCAACTCTGTCTAGTCGGCTACACCATCGAAAGCTCCCGCTGAGAAGAAGGATGAGCAGCAACCGCAACATCAGCCTCAGCCAAGCCAGCAGCCACCGGCAGTCCAGCACGTGTACTACGTGCAGGCGCCCGACCAGGGCCAGCCGCAGCAGCAGATGGTAGTGTACCAGCCAGAGTTCCTCTCAGTACCTGATCCAATCTTTCCACCACCACCCCTGATTCAGGAAGTGAACGGGGTATTGGCTCATGATGCACAGCTGACCCGTCCTCAGGGACAACCCCAGGGTCAGAAATTTGCCAATCGGCAGTACCACCAACCTCAAGGTGGTCGTTTTGGTCAATCCTCTCAGCAGCACCAGAAGTACCAGCAGCCTCCCCAGTTTGCACAGTAGTGGAGGCAGAATTTTCCTTACCAGCAGCAGCCGCAGTACCGCCACCCACAGCCGTATCACCAGTACGCGGCTGCCCCCTCTCAGTAATATCAGCAGTATCCTCCTCCATCCTACCAACAACTTCAACTTCCTGCACCACCTCAGAACCACCAGCCACAACCTCTACACCCATCCAACCATCAGCAGCGTGGTCTGCACGCTGAACCTACTGAGTCACCCTATGTGAATCCCGCCATGGATTGTCTGGCCCAGCTTGCTAAGGGGCTAGCGGATATGACAAAGAGGCTCGACGACCTGACCGTCACCAGAACTACCATTCCGGCGCAGGTCGAAGCCAACCCCAATAATTTCAAAAAGAAAGAGCAGGTAGATTGTGATGTCCTGTCCGAGTCTGGTAATGATATTACTATTTATTCTAATGCTGTTACTCTCAGGAGCGGTAGGACCTTGCCTCCGCCTGCTACCAGAAGTGAGGTGAATAAAGAAACAGGTGGATCGTCATCTTCCGCATCAGCCGTGCTAGCTACAGGGGCGGGTGAGGAGGAAGAAGAAGGAGAAGCCAGTCCAGTCGTCGTGCCATGTCAGCAGCAACCTCAGCAAAAAATACAAAAAAAATCAGCAAAAACAAAAACAACAAAAAGAAGCTCGTAGCAGAAGTGAAACCGCGCCAGCATTGGAGGAGCCGCCAGCAGCAGCCGATCCCTCGCCAGCCGATGAAGCAGATGCTACCCTTTTTGATTGCCCAACAGCACCAGCATGCCAAGATCCAGCTTGTACTCCTTTTTGTAGATCGGATGTACAACATTCCGTGGGCGATGATTTTGATGTAAATAAGAACTCTGATTTCCCTGCTAGTAGTGTACATATTCCTTTTCCTCATGCAATACAAAAATCCAAAAAAATTGCATAACGAAAAAAGGCATTGTCTGATCCAGGTGTTGTGGATATTTTGGATAAATTGACTGTTGAGATTCCCCTGTTGAAGGTCGTGGAATACATGCAGCCGTAAAGAAAGGACTGAAGGAGGCATGTCCTAACAGGCGTCGCCCAGCGCAAGAAAACAGACGCCAGCAAGTCGAGAGGCTTGTCCTCACATTGGCCACGGTAGCAGCCATCAGCAATCTCCCCCAGAAGAAGCAAGACACAAGAGCGCCTCTGATCAGTTGTGAGATTTTTGACCAGGTCTTCGAGCGTACTCTCTTAGATAGCGGATCTTCCATCAACCTTCTGCCCTCGTCCATAATGCAAGAATTCGGGCTGGGACCGCTCAAGAAGACACGCATGATCCTTCAGTTCGCTGACCGATCCGTCAAGCGGCCCCGAGGTCTGTTGGAAGACGTGGTAGTTAAGGTGCAGGAAATGAAATTTCCAGCTGACTTTGTAGTCCTTGATATGGACTCGTATGCACCCTTGCTCCAGACCCCTATCATCCTTGGCAGACCATTCCTTCGTACTTCAGGTGTCGTGGTTGATTACGGGTCTGGGAAGATCACTTTCAGCTCGAACACCCAGCAAATCACGATCAACATGAACAAAGAGCAGAATGCCACAACTGATGAGAGCCAGGCGGTATCAGAAGCAGACTGTGATTTTATTGCAGAGATCAAAGACTCAGCTTTATCATTGGATGATTCATGGACCCGAGAAATCCTCACTCTTGAGGAGGACTTGGAAAGCGCAGTCAGCATATGCTCCGATGATTCTTGGGAAACTGATTCTCAGAGGCAGGCACATCTTCTTGAGCATTCACTCCAGACCGAACATGATCAGCGTAGCGCAGAACCGTTTAGTGCATCACCGGGATCTCAACAGGATGATGAGGATGGTAAGTATCGCAAGGAAATACATCCCACCACCAGCATGGTATCTGAAGTGACAGATAAAGTGGACAGGTCTAAACCAGAACTCAAGCCACTTCCGGCAGGCCTGAAGTATGCTTTCCTTGCGGGTGAAGAACAAATGTATCCGGTCATCATCAGCAGCAAGCTGAATCCGGATCAGGAATCTCGACTTCTCGAGGTTCTAGAAAAGAATCGCAAGGCACTTGGTTGGAGCGTATCAGATCTCCGAGGGATAAATCCAGCCTTGTACTCACACCATATCTATTTGGAAGAAGATGCCAAGCCGTCCCGTGAATTTCAGAGAAGGCTGAATCCTAACCTTCGGTACGTCGTCATGAAGGAGATCACGAAATGGTGTGATGCAGGCTTCATCTATCCCATCTCCGATTCGAAATGGGTAAGCCCACTGCATGTAGTTCCCAAGAAATCAGGGCTTATCGTGGTTACAAATGACAAAGGAGAGGAAATTTCAACTCGGGTACCAACATCCTGGCGGGTGTGTGTTGACTACCGCCGACTTAATGCAGCAACCAAGAAGGACCACTTTCCCTTGCCATTCATTGATCAGGTTTTGGAAAGATTAGTAGGCAAGGAGTTCTTCTGCTTTCTGGATGGGTATTCCGGGTACAACCAAGTGGCGATCGCCCCGGAAGACCAAGAGAAGACCACCTTCACTTGCCCGTTCGGCACCTATGCCTTCAAGAGAATCCCCTTTGGTTTGTGCAATGCACCTGCAACCTTCCAAAGATGCATGTTAGCAGTCTTCGCCGAGATGGTCGGCAGTTTTCTTGAAGTGTTCATGGATGATTTCTCTGTCTATGGTGATAGTTTTGATTCTTGTCTTCAGCATCTAGACAGAGTACTTCAGAAGTGTCGAGAAGTCAATTTAGTGCTCTCATGGGAAAAGAGCCATTTGATGGTCACTGAAGGTATTGTGCTGGGCCACGTCGTTTCCAAACGTGGCATGGAAGTCGATCTGGCGAAGGTGGATGCCATTTCAAATCTTCAGCCACCTCAAACCGTGAAGAATGTGAGGTCATTCCTGGGGCATGTGGGATTCTATAGGCGATTCATCAAGGATTTCAGACGCATTGCCCGACCTCTGACAGAACTTTTATGCAAGGAAACAGAGTTCATTGTTGATCAGCCAGTTCTCCTTGCTTTCAATCAGTTGAAGGAGCTTATTACCCAGGCTCCAATCTTGCAGCCGCACGACTGGACTCTTCCCTTTGAGATAATGACCGATGCGTCAGACTTTGCAGTCGGAGCTGTTCTTGGGCAAAGAAAAGACAGAGCGCCCTATGCCATTCACTATGCTAGCAGAACATTAGACGAAGCACAGAGAAATTATACAGTGACAGAAAAAGAATTGCTGGCTGTGGTTTTCGCCTTAGAGAAGTTCAGATCCTATTTGTTGGGATCAAAAGTCACAATTTTTACAGACCACTCTGCTATCTGGTACTTACAGCAGAAAAAGGATGCCAAGCCAAGACTGATTCGTTGGATCCTTCTCCTCCAGGAATTCGATTTGGAAATAAAGAACAAACCTGGAGTTCAGAATGTGGTAGCAGATCATCTCTCCAGAATAGAGCAGCATGAACCTCCTCTGAGCAATACACCTATCACAGAAACCTTCCCTGACGAAGCCATCTTAGCCGTGGATTCTCTTCCTTGGTATGCTGATATAGTCAATTACCTCGCCTCTGGGGTAATGCCTTCGGATTGGACGAAGAACCAAAAGAACAAATTCATGTCAACCATCCGCTTTTACCAATGGGAAGATCCTCTTTTATTCAGAGAAGGAGCAGATTGTATCTGGCGCAGGTGCATCCCTCAGACGAAGCAATCAAGTGTCCTCGAGCATTGTCACTCGCTCGAATCTGGTGGACATCACTCTGGAGATCGTACGGCAGCAAAAGTTCTTCAGTGTGGCTTCTGGTGGCCCACTTTATTCAAGGATGCAGCAGAATTTGTCAAATGATGTATTGACTGTCAGAGACTGAAAGGTACACTTATTGCCAAAGATTCAATGCCCCTAAAAATCATTCAGATAGCAGATGTTTTCGATGCATGGGGCATTGACTTCATGGGACCTTTCCCTAACAGTCAAGGATTTGAGCACATCCTTCTTGCTGTCGACTACGTGAGTCGTTGGGTGGAAGCCATTCCCGCTCGAGCCGCTGACAGCCGAACAGTATGCCAGTTTCTGAAGAAGAACATTATTTTGCGGTTCGGGATACCAAAAATCCTCATCTCAGATGGGGGTAGCCACTTCATTAACAAAGAGGTCAAGAAGTTAACAAAGGAGTACGGCATCGACCATCGTGTTGCATCTCCTTATCATCCGCAGACCAATGGCATGGTGGAGTTATCAAATAGAGAAATCAAGACTATACTGCAGAAACTTGTTAAGCCAAACAGAAAGGATTGGTCTCAACTCTTGGACTCAGTCCTATGGGCTTATCGAACCGCCTACAAGCCTCCCTTGGGCGTGTCGCCCTATCGTCTTGTATATGGAAAGCCGTGCCAATTGCCCGTAGAATTAGTTCACAAGTCTTTATGGGCAATCAACAGTTGTAATTTGGACTCACGCAAAAGTGGTCAGAAGAGAAAAGACGATCTGAACAGGCTCTTGGAATTCTGAGACTATGCATACGATAACACCTTGATGTACAAGGAGAAGGTGAAACGCTGGCACGACCGGCACATCAGACGAAAAACCTTTGACGTGGGACAGAAAGTGTGGTTATTTGATGCAAAGTTGCGGATATTCCCAGGCAAATTAAAGAGTAAGTGGACAGGGCCCTTTCGAGTTTGTGAAGTGCGTGACAATGGAAGCATTGCTATATCAGAACTGTCTCCTGACGCACAACCATTCGTCGTCAACGGTCAACTCCTGAAGCAGTACCTCAAACCAGACACATTCCTGGCCTTTGTTGACTCTGTTCAGCTCATGCAACATGATGACATCTCCTCAGCACCTGAGGCATCGAAAGATTCAGACTATGCAATCCAAGAACTGTTTATCTGATTTTCTTCTTTTCTTCTTTTCTTCTTTTCCTTTTCTATTTTCTCTTTGTATCTAAAAGGTGCCGCCCTTGTAGACAGTTTTCTATACTTAGGATGTACTTGGTCCTAAGTATAGGGGGGATGTGCACCCAGAGTTTTTCATTTCTTTCCGATCCTCTCCATTGTCTCCTCTTCTTGTCTATACTTAGGAGTATCTTACCCTAAGTATAAGGGGAGACAATCTGAGTACGATCTGTGTATTCCCACCCTTGACCCTCCCTACTTTTTGTACAGTCTGCTATACTTAGGATTACTTGATCCTAAGTATAGGGGGGATGGTCAACTTCCCATTCATTCATTTCATTCATATTTATTCTTTGGACTTGTCTATACTCAGTACGAGTTATGTCTCTGCTTTTCTCTTCGATCTATGAGGACATAGATCAAGCTAAGTATAGGGGGGTCGTATATACCATGTATATACTATAAGCCATAACTCATACTGAAAAATAAAATATATCATCTCAATATAAATTAAAATGTAATAAGTGGTCCTATAATAATAAAAGATGATTGTGAGCTCCTCAGACTTGTTGTACTTGTACTGATTATTAAATCAGAAAAAGCTTTTTATGCAAAAAGTGTTCTTTGAAAAACCTTGTGAAAATTGTTTGAAAATAGTGTGTACAAGTATTCAACTTTTGAAAAATCAGTTTTGTGTGTAAAATTTATTTCCTTTGCGTGAAATCAAAATGTGTCAAAATCAGTGTGCAAATGATTGTAAAAATTTGATTGTCAAAATTGTTTTGAAAAACCTATCTATGATGTGTAAAACCTTTGTAAAATCATTTTCAAATACGTGTACATGTTTGCAAAATTATTTTGGACTAGAGCTTTCAAAACTCTTGTGAAAAATGATTCTTGAATAAGTCTGAGGAGTCTACACAAAAATCTCTCATTTGTAAATAAGGAATAATCACAAATAAAACTGATAAAAACCTTACTATGTAACAAGTACAATTTTTCTTCTTTTGGATATATACTGCTTAATAAATCAGATACCTATACAGTATGATTTGAAAAATAGTGTGACCAATTTGGAAAAATTTGATGAGAAATGATTTCAACCTGTGTGAAACTGTTTTGATTGAAAAACTTTTTCTTCGTGTGAAAGAAAGGATTTAAAAAACCTATGTGCAATTATTTTGAAAAATGCTTGTCAAAACTATTATGAAAATTGTATATATATAGTGTGAAAAATCTTTGCAAAAATAGTTTTCAAATGTGTGTAAATGATTGCAAAAATTATCGTGTACAATAGTTCGCAAAATTATTTTCAAAACTAGACCTAAAAAATAATAAGATCACTATTACAAATACTTTTAAGTCATAAATAAGACACATACAATTCTTTCTGTACAATTCTAAATAAACTACTTCAATCACACCTGTAGAGTTTTTATAAATTCATACATTTTGTAAATAAAGCGGCACGCCCGTGTAAATAATTGTACGTACCTTTTTGTATATGTCAAGTTTTTATTTGCAAAAATTTCTTTGTGTAAAGTATTCTTTGATTCTTTTAAAATTCTTTGTGAAAAAAAATTTGCATCATTCATTGTGCATAGCATAAGCATACCATTCATATTCTTTTTCAGTGAGCTTGATGATTGAATCAGTCTAATAAAGTCTCAAATTGGAGCTCGGTTAGATCTTACCGCACCTAACTACACTTGAACCTTACGGGAACTAGGTTTAAGGTACTTCAAGTCTCTGCAGACTTGATTCTTTGAGAAATCAGGGCTGGATTCAAGTCACCTCAGTGGATTAACTAGAACCTTTCGAGACACACGTACGACTCTTGCCGACCGTGACCTAACTTGGACACCTGCACCTTTCACTTGGCTCAACTCAGTTGGAGTGGTGAGGGGGTTGGATTTGCCAGTCTGAGATGCACACGGGTGGAAACATTCGTCCTCGTCTAGGGAGGGAAGTGCACCCCAACCTGGTCCAATAGCCATGAGGTCTAAAGACAAGAGATTGTGGGTTGCGATAAAGCTTCAAAAGAGGGATAGTCTACTGGCTCAAGAGGAAAAACTCCTTATGTAAATGCTGCTATGAATAGTATATTGAAAAAAAATGGTCAGGCATGTACAAAAATAAAATGCCTGTAAAGTATGTACAAAGTCAATAAGCAAGCTTGAGTTCCAAAGACAAAAATGTGAGCCTGCAGCTGGATGACTTGACTACACTGGTCTTGCATCCCAGGATAGGTAGCTACACTAGCTACCGTCCATTCTTCTCTTCACCCCCTCCTCTTGAGCTGGTTGCCACTTGAACTTAGAAGGGAATACCCTGCTCCTCGAGGAAAGAGCTGTTGGATTGGGGAATCATTGGGTTGTCATTCTGGAGAAGTCAGTTCCTTTATCATTTCAGTTGGGGAGAGCCGCTATCACTTACACTGTACAAGTCAGCTTCATAGTTATAAGGGTTTGCGTATGATGTAGACTGGTTCTGACCAGACTATTGAGGTAGGTTGAACCGAGTTCTGTGACTATCGAAGGCTGTTGTATTTTAGAGCTGGTTCCCGACTAGGTTCCACACACATCTACACCCAAGGTCTGACAGGAGCTCCAAATTCAGATTTTGTAAGGAAATGCATTGCACTGAAAGCACCCCTATTCACTCTATCCTTCTTTAATTCTCCTTTTTCTTTTCTTTATTCTTTGTGTACTTATTGCATAAGTGTTTGCTAGGGACTAGCAAAGGCAAGTATAGGGGGGTGATGAATCTCCATTTCATCACCTTTATTCTATCATTTTGGCCTCAAAAACCCCAGCAAATGCATGTAAATACCATCTAATTGTACATAATAGCATTCATAAATCATTGTATTAACTACACATTAAATAAGGTTTTTAATGCCAAAATTATAGAATAAAGAGAAGAAAAGAAAAAGGAATAAAATATTGAAGATAGTTTATGACCCAAACCCCGAGACCAAGGCCAGCATGGTATTGGTCGACAAGGAATAAAGTAGGGGGAGATAAGGGCCAGTATACAATAAATACCCCATTTATTTATTCATTTATTTATGCATTTTTTACACCTATTTTGTACATAATTATTTATTCATCAAATAAAGAAACTTTGTTCATGAAAGTTGTAGATAATAATGTAAATAAAATTACAAAATTGAGTTTGTATAAAAATAATACTCAGTGTACATTTTATACACAAAATAGAAAGCAAAAATCTCAACTTCACAGACCCATATCTTGCAAATAAAAACTCCAAATCAACCAAACTCACCATTAATTGTATATAGCATTCCAAGAACTATTTAATAAAATTGGTTTCATAATTTTTGGAGCTCATATGCAAAAATTAGGTTTTTGGCCCTCCTTGTACATAATACCTGAATAAAGTATTACATTTATTCATTATTCATTATAATAACAAAATTATAATTTTAGAATTTTATAAACAATGTATATAATGCATACACATATTAAAAATAAAAGAAAACCAAAAAGACTTTGTAAAATAAAATAGGTCTACAAAATTCATAGACAAAATACCTATACTATATATATTTATATAGATAAAAAGGATTTTATTCCTTGGTTCTTTTATTCTTTTATATTTTTATAATAATGTATACATTATACATAACTCATTAAAAATATAAATCCAAAATAAAAATCAAGAAAATACATTAAATAAATTAAGTATACAAAATATATAGGTAAAATACCTATAAGGATACCTACATATACCTATACCTATTTATTTAAAAAATGTAAATAAACTACTAAAAATTAAATAAAAATACATGTATACTCACAAAAATAAATTATAAATTTATAAAATAAGCCAATAAAATAATAAAAGAAAATAAACTAACTAAAAATAAAATACACAAAAATACATGTAAATACATACATATACACATTATTAAATTAAAACCATAATAAAACACTTCGAAAAATTCAATAAAAATCACAAATAAATACTACATGAAAAAATACACAATTTTTATGTTTTAAGAAAATTCAAATAAAATCATTTATTATGGTAAATAACTCAATTTAGGCTCAAATTTCCTGTTTTGTCTTTTAGCGGCTGACGTGGACCAATGAGGCGCCGGCCTTCGTTGACCCCCTGGTCAACTGTCCCATCCCTGCTCTGGCGCTTCTGAACTGTCAACTCCCCCGATTTCCTCCATTTTTTGCGGCCATCCCGTCCATCGTTCAAGCTCGCTTCCTTCACAAGAATTGCTCTCTGATTATCCATAATGCCCGCCAATAACTTGGATCGATCAGATGCTCATTGGATTAATCAATAATCGTCGGTCAATAAGGCTACCTGCCAATGTCTATAAATAAGTAGCTCCGCCTCCTTCCTTGAATTCGGCCAATTTCATTCCAACCTAAAGCCTTGATCTTGTTCCTGGGCCATTCCTCGTGACAGGAGGAGTGACCCAGCGCCTCGACTCGGTCGGAGGACGGAGAATTTTGTTGCGGCGGAGCTCCGGCGTCCGCTCTGCTCCCCGGTGGCCCCCAGGTATAAGAGCTATCCTTTTATGCGTTTTAGTTAGGTTTTAATGCTAGTTTTTAATTCCAGTTGTTAGATTAGGTTTTAGTTAATCCCTGTAGCGTAAAAATCCAAATTCGAAGTTCGTCGAAGCTCCGCTCCGGCGACTTCTTCACTGTGAAACCAACTGTTTCCGACCGCCACGAGCACCCCATCTCAATCCTCATCGCTTTCTCCATCGTTCCATCACCTTTGACCAACCCAGGACCCCTGGTCTTGGTGAATCGGGGCTCCACCTCCGCCGTTCGTCGGAGCCCCTCCGCCCCTCTCCATTTTGCGGTGAAGTTTCAAAACCCCGGGTCGAGGAGGTAGCCCTCTCGCCCCCGGTTCTTCCTATGCTGGTCAAACGAAGGAAGAGCACCATCTGGGCTCGAATCGAACCAGGAAGAGGTTCCTGGAGGTCCCCTACTTCTCCGACCTCGTCCGAGCGACTCGGACCTCCAGGAGCCAAGATAGGACCTTCAGGAGACGCGGAAGGTCGCCAGCTACGAGCAGAGCGCGTCAGAGGCGAGGAAGGTGCCCGGGGGAGCCCGAGCTGCTCGATCGAAGCTCGCCAGAGGCGAGCTTCTTCCCTGTTCTTCCAGGCATCTTCAGCACCGTCAGATCGAAGGAGTCGGCCCAGATTGAACCAGAGCCGTCAGATGAAGCGCCGCATCGACCGTCCGATCAACGAGGCTGATCTAATCTCCGCCATCATCTGCGAATCGTCATCGGCCCACAGGAGCACGACGCGTGGCAAGTGGAAGCGGTCCAACCGTCGGATCGCACGCTTATTAGGGGTAAATTTCACATCTAGCCCCCCGCTTTTTGTATTTATAGTTTAATCCCAAAAATAAAAAGTCACGTTGTAAATAACTTGTAAAATTTGCAGAACACCCCCTTATGTTTGTGTATTTACTTTTTAGTCCCTCTGCGCCTCACGTGTAGAACCCACGTGAGGCGCGTGATATTTGCATTTAAACCCCGCCGGGTTTTTGTATTTGTAAAATGGTCCTGAAAATAAAAGTTAACGTTCATTTTTATTGTGATTTTTGCATGTATGCCCTTGTCAATTATTTTATTTGCAAAAACACCCCTGCCAGGCCATTTATTTTTGAATGCTTTGTCTATTTATTTTGTGCTTCATATTTCTTCGAAAAATTTTGCAAAAATAGACATAAGCTCCTGTTAGTGTACCCTTGCATGCTATATTTTTAGTTTTTAATTTTATTGCATCTTTGCATTTATTAAAAATAAAAAACATGCATTTTATTTACTGTCCAGCTTATAAAATACCAAAAAATATGAAAAGGCCTCGAAAAATTCCAAAAAAAATTAGTTATGGTGTATTTTGATCCATTTCAGTGTCAGTCCAAAAATCCCTAAAAATATCAAAAGGAAAACCTTAAAAATTAAAAAATACACAAAAAGTTCAAAAGAAATATATAAAATTAAAGAAAAATCAGAAAAATGTGAGCTCAGTTCCTATTTATGCTATATTTTATTATCCTTATTAGAAAAATAGTGCGGAAAATATTTGAGGTTGTTTGCTATTTTTAATTCCTATTTTTCTGATAGCCAGACCCTATTCCACTGTTTGCTCTTATTTTGCTATTTAAAAATACTAAAAATGTTTTGAAAAATGCCCCAAAAATAAAAAAAACAGTAAAAAATCATGAAAATCCCAAAAAGACTTTATTCCTGAATTTTTGATTATTTTTGAGTATTTTTATAATTATTATAGTACCCCTTTATGTATATATATATTCCCTAAAAAAGAGAAAAAAAGAGAGAATATATATATATATATATATCTATATCTAACTACTTATATGTATTTATATATCTATTTATTACCCCTAAAATATATAAAAATATATATTATTATTATACTTATCTATCTTTATATATTGTATGTATTATAAGCTATATACTCACCCTCTATGGGTATACATATATTTATATATTTGTATTATATATATATTACCTAGTTATACTATAAAAAAAAAGGTATATAATAAATTAAATAAATAAATAAATAAAATAAAATACAAAAAAATTATAAAATTCAAAACCCACAAAAATAGGCTTCACACATGGATGACTCTGTGATAGATGCACATTGTAGGCTACTTCATTTTGTATTGCTCTTTGTGGTTCGACCTCTACATGCTTGTTCCCTATACATTTTATGGTAGAGTAATAAAGATTAATTCACATTTCTTTTGAGCTTAATTGTTTTATTCTTTTATTGTGGGTTAATTGTTGATTAACACCGGTCTTCTATGAGTGGTCGCCTCAGCGACAACATTTTTTATATCATGGTGACCCTCGTGGAAAACTGCTGTTATCTCAAAGCGAATCGGTGCCCCGCTCCGCCATCAGATCTATTTAAGTGTGTCTATGTAGTGTACTGTCAACAGCTGGATGAGCGCCTCTTAAGGGGTAAATATATAGGACCCCATGCCACCCTATTGTAATATTTAATCAGTCATGTAAATAAGTGTAACATTTTGTGAAAACTTGCAAGTGGTCCCTTGAACTGTTGACTATTTATTTAGGTCCCTTGTCATGTCAGCTCACGTGGCCCTCCACGTATGGTGCTTGGACTTTTTGCAACCTACCCTTCTGAGTTTAGGTATTTCGTTTTAGTGCTAAATTTTGTATATTCAGTGTTATATTTTGGGATATTTTGCATCCTTGTATTTATGTTATTTGTATTTATACCCACGTCAGATGCATATTAAATTCGAGTTTAATTGGATAAATTGTTGTTTTACCCCTAAACTTTGATTTTTTATTAAATGCATTAAGATTTTATTTAAATTACGTTTAGGTCCCTGCGAGTTCTATAATTTCATTTCGTGTATATTTATAATTAAAAATAACATTTTATCCTTAAAATTTGTAGGGAAATTATTTTAGGTGCAAGCTAGATATATTTATCACATATAAGTTTCGTGTGCCATTTTAAGTTAATTTTTTATTTAATAAAATACAAAAACATACTTTTTCTTCTTATCTAATTATTAAAATCCCAAAAATATCAAAGTATTTTTAAAATTCCAAAAAAAATATTAGGTATATTATTATATATTCTATCATATATCCAAAAACACTAAAAAGTACGAAACCAATACCTTAAAAAAATAAAACCCTAAAAATAATATAAAAATCAATAAAATTCATTAAAAAAACTCAAAAATAATTTTTATCTTGTATTTTCCTTATTATATATAGTATATATTAAAAATAGTTTTGAGAATTTTGGATACTATTATCTATTTTTAAAACCCAAAACAATTCAGTTATATTATTTTACTCATTATTTTGTAAATTTTATTACTTTAACAATACATAAAAATAACGAAAATTCCATAAAATACAAAAAATAGATAAAATATTAAAAATATAAAAATTATATTAACTTTTTTAGTATATTTATGTTTATCTAAAAATATAAATTCCTATATATATTATATACTTTATATATTACTTACATTATCTATTATATCATCATTATTATATATAAATATATATTATATCTTTAAAATAAAAAAGAAAATAAAAATTTGCAAAATTAAAAGATAATAAAAATAAAAAAATAGAAAACAATTTAAATAAAAAAATCGCATATAATTAAAAACCCATATAAAATTAGAAAAAAAATTAAAAATACAAAAAAATATTATTATTAATTATTATTATTAGCTATTAATAATTTAGCATATCCTTTGTCGTTTTCACTGGTTCGACCCCTACACTTGTGCACTATACACACATTTTATAGGGTGTAATAAATTTAATGTCATATTTTATTCATTGTATACATTATACCCGGGTTGATTGTTGATGGTTTGATTGGGTTACGTACCGAGTGCCGAGAGAGGGTCGATACAACAGTTGCATGATCTGACTTGTTGGATACTACAGTCTCCTCCGAGACTGGATGTTAGGTACATTTGCTCTATCTCTTCTATCAGTGGCATCCATCCATGGTTCTAAGAGTTGTTTGGCATTGGCGGGGTCTACTTTTATTGTTGACATGATCTCCTCCATTTTCTTTAGCCTTCGGTACCATAAAGATTTTGATTTGCTACCCTTTCTTTTTCGAGTCCTGGTGAACAACTTTTCATCATGTTAATAGTCGTATCTTATCATAGTATAGGTGGTGAAAATGATCCATGCAGAACCACACATTTGAATATGTGGAGAATTTAACTTGGTGAGTGTACCAAGGTCGAACACAGGGAACGAGCCTCCTCGTATATTTATCGAAAAATAAAGATTAAATGAGAGTGATTAAATTCTCAGATCTAGGTCTCCAGATGTAGATGCAAAATGCTTCAAAGAATAATGCAGACAAAATACATGTATAAATGCTCATGAGACTCATGCAAAGACGGGCATGCAATATGCTACTTTTTATTTAGTTTTTTTAGCAAAATAAAATGCTGCAAAATTATATAAGGATGTAGATGTAAATATGCCCTAAGAATATTTCAATCATTGAGCAATGACAAGAGATTCAATTTCATCATAAATTGAACATTAAAACTGAACAAAATTTCAATAATGTCATTTAAGTGATAAGCAAAAGATATAATAAAATCATGTATAACAAGGTGTCAAATCATATAATTAAGCTTGCCATTAGAAATAGAAGAAAATATGCATCACAATGAGATTGAAATCAATCTAAATAGAGTCCATATGCTCAAGATATTCAATAAAGAGTGTAAGGGCATAAATGTAAATAAAACATGAAAATAAAAATGATAATGATGTAATTAGGACCTTCACAGGGGCATATCTGCAATCAAGGGGACCTAGCGGGTTCTCCTTACAACTTACCTAGGCTACACATGAACACGCTTGGGAGGGACCTATTTGTAAAGGTGAATACTCTAAGGGCACAACTACAAATTACCCAGCCTGTACATGCACGCACATAGGCTAGGCTCGAGAGATCACAGGTTCGGGATGCCACATGGATGAGCCTCAGATCTTCGGGAAGTGGCTCGGTCCACCAAGGTTGTAGGGTCGGGGTGTTGCTTTGGAGATCATCGGAGTCGTCTGATCCGAAGATCGAACGAAGCATGTAGAACTTCATTCCTCTACAGCGCCGCCTCCTACTACGAACTTGGTGGGGCTCCGGCGAGCCCTGGATTCCTCCACCATGCTCCCTACGCTTGCTTGATGTTCGAGAAAGGATACTGGAGGCCGTGTGAGACTACTGGAGGCGAGACGATGGTCCAACTATGGTTGCGGAAGCAAGGCAGTGAAGCATCACCGGAGGCTGGGTTCTCAAACAAAACAAGTTGCGGGGATCTGATCATTGAAGGATGAGGCATGCAGGTGTTGTAGATAGCCGAAGCGGGGTGCTTGTGTGTGTTTCGTGAGGTGATCAGAGGCATGTTGGGGCAGAGAAAGGGGAAGGCCTAATGGGTCCTCCGTCGTGATAGCGGAAGAGATAGATCAGCAAATGAGGTTGTAGAGGAAGAGAGGCAATGGTCGGACGGTAGCGTGAAGTTGTTGGTGGTGTAGTGAAGGTGATGGTGTAGCAAATCAATGATGGAAAGTAGTGTGTACGCGAGGAAATTATGGAGAAATCAAGAAGGAGAAGGGGATAAGGAGCTTACTTGATCGAAGTAGCTGAGGAAAGAGGAATTGGCATGGGCGGAGGCTCCCTTGGAACCTCGGGTCGTAACACACCGTGCTCAACCGGAGCACGATGCTCAACGGTGGCAGAGCCACCATTACATGGTTAAATTGACCATGGGTCAACACATGGCTGGTGGTGTGATGAATCCACATTTCATCATCTTTATTCCATCATTTTGGCATCAAAAACCCTAGCAAATGCCTGTGAATAGCCTTAAATATAGCTTCTTAGCATTCATGCATATGCATCTCATTAGTGTACAAATACTGTAATTAAAGCCAAAATTATAGAATAAATAAAAGAAAAGAAAAAGAATAAAATATTGTAAATATTTTATGACCCGAAACCCCAAGACCTAGGCATCTTGATGAATAGGTCGACAAGGAACAAAGTAGGGGGAGATAAGGGCCAAATATCTATATTTATTAATTCATTCTTTATTCAGTTTGGGACCTATTTTTGGTTCCACTTTTTATACATCAAATAAAGAAACTTTTTACATGAAAGTTGTAGATAATTTAATAAAGAAAAATAAAAAATTAGTTTCACTCAAAAATAATGTACAGATAAAAAGTTATGGTTTGAATAAGAATCCAGAATCCCAACTTCCCAGACCTGTATCTGACAAATGAAAACTCCAAAGGCAACAAACTCACTTTAATTGTATATAGAATAAAATAATCTATTTATTGGTGGTGGTTTCATATTTGGTGGAGCTACGGTTTGAAAGTTGAGTTTTGGACCCTCATTGTACACTTGTGCAGATTAAAATATTCAATTTATTATTTATTCATTATTTGTATATTTTTATATTTTTATAATTTTGTAAATATTACTTATAATAATTATGTACATTAAAACAAGAATAAAAACCCAAACGAAAATGCAAGATAAAAATATATGTATATAAGATACACAGGTATTATACCTATATACATACCTACATAATACAGACTTATAATTTATTAATTATACAAAATAAATCAGAAAAATAAAAAAAATATATTTGTGTGTATAAAAGTATTTTATGCTTTTATAAATACTAAATAAAAATAATAAAATTAAAATACACAAAATAAAAATAAAAGACTAAAACATATAGGTAATATACTTATAAGGGGCATAATAGGTAACTTATAAAATTATACCTCTTAAAAATAATTAAAAATCAAAATAAAATACTAAATAAAAAATTAAACATTTTTTATTTAATAATATAACTTTAATTAATTCAATTACTATTTTTATTTGAATTTACAAAATAATAATCAGGGATTTTTCCTGGTTGGTCCACGTGGACCAACCAGGTTTCAGCCCCAGTTGACTTCGGTCAACTGGTCGTTCTTAGCCCTGTAGCCCTTGTCAGAGCCAGGTTTGACCCCCCTTTCTCCATTTTTTCGAGGCCTCGTCTTACATCATCTCGTGATAGACTCTTCTTGGCTTTTGATCCTTGATCAATGGGCATGCCCGCCCTGATAAAACCTTGGTCGAAGGACCACTGTAGCCACTGCTAGGCCTCGTTCTTTCCCCACTGACCGTCAACCCCATAAAACCCAGCTCCGATTCTCTTTTGAATTTTGAACCGTGATTCACACAGATCTTTCCCCCCTTGGTCGTGCTCGAGCTACCTGGAGGTGACAGCTCCATGTTCCTTGCCTCGAGGCGGCGGATCGTCGGCTGATCTGGGCGTGTTCCACACCTCCGGCCAACCCCCGTTGAGGTACCCTTGACCTCAGGCCCCCAGGACCTTGAGGTTTTTCTCCATTCCTTTTTCATCCTAGTTTCATTCCTTGTAAGCTTAGGAGTATTTAGGTACCTGTTCCGTGTCCAATCAGCCATCGAATCACCTGTTCAATTACCTCACCGGAGCGCAACTCCGGTTAAAGTTCCATCTCGCCGTTCCCCTGTCCTTGAGAGCTAGATGGAGGTCGAGGCACTTTGCCCTCGACCTCCTTAACATTTTCGGCAGGTCTAGGAGTCGCAGCGCACACTGGGGGCGATTTTGAAGATCGGCCGAGGTACCTAGAGCTCCGTTGCTCCGCCGACCTCGTCCCGCCTCTCCGAGCTTCGCCGGAGACTTTTGCTGCCCTAAGCACCTTGAGGATGACCAGAGGAACCCAGCTGACCATTTTGGTGCACTAAAGATCGCCGGAGAAGGAGGATCGAGCCGGAGGAACCTCGTTGTGGCGGTGTTCTTCCCCGTTCGTTCAGCTGCCTCCGCAACTGTCGGATCAATCTTGTTCTTCGTGAAGCACAGCCATCGTCGGATGGAGTAGCCCCAGCACCGTTCGATCATCGTTCAGATTCTAATCAGGGCCGCACATCCGCGAAGCGGTATCGTGAAAGGAGGTGGCGCCACGTGTCAAGTGAAGAACCCCCCTACCGTCGGATCTCCTGAGCGAGGGTATTCTGTAGAGCCACCCCCGCTATTTTTGTAATGTTATTTGAGTCCTGAAACTTCTATTAGTAGTTTAATTATTTTGTAAAATTTGCAACTAGGCCCTCGGACTTTAGATATTTGCACATCGGTCCTCCGCCACGTCACCTCACGTGACCTGTTCACGTGAGGTGTGGGCATTTTGCAGGGAGGCCCTCGGACCTTTTGTTATTTTTTTTCAGTACTAGAAATTGTAGTTTAAATGTTAAACTTTTGGGAAAATTGCATGGATACCCTCGGGTTTTGTTGAAATTACATTTCAGTCCTTGCCAAGCACATGCAAGTCACGCGCCCTGGTGGGTATTTTATACCAATACCCCTGTGGGTTTGAGGAATTATATTTGGTCCATAAATTTCAATATTCAGTGTTAAGTTTTGTGGAAAATTGCTTGTATGCCCCTGGACTTTTGGATATTTGCACTTATACCCCTGCTAGGCTGTGACATTTTTGTGAACTTGTATGATTTAATTAAGGCACCTTTTTAATTCGAAAAATTCTCAAAAATTCAAGTTAAGCTCATGTATACTTGTTCTTTAACGCCCTATTTTTAGTTTTTGATTTTATTGCATTTTTATATTTATTAAAAATCAAAAACTCCCCATTTCAGTACTGTCTAGCTTAGAAAATACCAAAAAAATATTAAAATACCTCGAAAAATTCAAAAAAAAAATCCCCTACTGTCTATTTTAACATATTTTAGTGTCTATCCAAAAATCACTAAAAATCTCAAAAGAAAAACCTTAAAAATTAGAAAATACTTAAAAACTTCAAAAAATTATAACAAATTCTAGAAAACTCCAAAAATTGCAAACTCAATTCATGTTTCTTCCTTATTTTATTTTCTTTGTTTTTAAAACTAATTTGGGAAAATTTTGAGATCGTTTGATATTTTTCCTTCCCATTTTAGTCTCGGCCAGGTTGTTAATTCATTGTTTGCTTTATTTCAGTATTTAAAAAAATCAAAAATATTTTGAAAAATACCCAAAAATCTCAAAAAAATAGTAAAAAATCATAAAAATACCAAAAAGATTTTATTTCTGAATTTTTGTCTATTTTTGCATATTTTTATAAATATTGTAGCACCCCTTTTATTACATTATTTTTATATTCCAATATTGAAAAAAAGAAAAAAAATATAAAATATAAAATTATAAAAATTAGAAAAATTAAAAACCAAAATACAAAATTAAAAGAAAAAAGCATAATTAAAAATTTAAAAACCCACAAAAATCTTTGCTTTGTATTAGTGTAGACATCACTTCACTTTCACTCACACACACACTTGTGCATCTACCATGTTTGCTCCCTGTGTTCGAATTCTCTACGTACTTGATTGCTATACATCTTTTATGTAGAGTTAAAAATAAATTTTATCTTCACATTGCTTGCCATTGCTTGATATCTATAGTATGGGTTAATTGTTGATTAAATTCAGAGTTTGATTGGTCAACACTTCGACTGTGTTCCCGCCTTGTGTGGAATACAAGACCAATCGATTTTTGGGTTTATCAAATGGCGTCGTTGCCGAGGAGCAACAGCGAGTAGTTCATTATTTTGTTTGATTGTGTTGTTCATCTACTGCTTCATTTTATCTCTCTTGCATTTTTGATATATCTTGTTGAGCTTTTCTGACCACTCTTTTTCTTATCTTCTTGCAAGGGACCCCGGAGCGAGGCGGATCGCCTAGGGGATCCGAAGCATCCTTGGGAAGCAGAGCCGATTATTCTTAAGCCAAGCCGGCAGGAGAGAGCAGGAGTGAGAGAGTGCTTAGATTAGCTTGCATTTTCTTTTTGTGAGAGAGTGACTATTAATTTGTAATAATACAGGACTCAGACTCTCAGACACTTCGAGCCTAATTTCCGGGTGTTTGTTCACCTGGGGGCTCACTGTGGTTTTCTTCGTGTTTTCTGATTGTCATTTTCCGGTTTTGTTTTCATTTTCATTTCTTTTGTGGATTGAGCCCTTAGCTGTAGGCTTGCTTGTTCGGTTAGATTAGGTCCAAACACACTAATAACCTTTGCATGTTCCTATAGATCGTATTTGGACTTAGTTTAGTTAAACAGTTAGTCATTAGTCTTTGATCCGCGCACCGCGAGCTCATCCCGCCAAGCACTTCTCCTAAACTCGATGTGTCGAGAGAAGGAGGGGTGAGCCTAGACCGGACCTTAGGATTGGAGATCGGTGATTGACTCGTGGTTCTTAACGCTAGAAGTTGCCTACCTTAGGATGATTTCCGCATTGCATACCGGCATGTAGATTAGGTTTATAAAATTCTGCTTTGCATCCCGCATGGAGAGAGCTGGGATTCGTTGTAAGTCTTCTTACTTTGCATCCATCATTTAGGAACAAAGGTGAGATTTCCATCTTGGTGTCGACTTGCATTGGCTTTTTCGACTCTATTCTCCCTCTGTTTTTGAACAAAGTAGGATCAAGAAAATACAAAAACCGTTAGGCGCTTGTTTGAATTTACTCAAAAGAAGCGATAACACCAAAAAAATTAAAAAAGGGACTGCTAAGAAAACCTTGACCAAAAATAAAATTGTTAATTGGATTCATTGATTGGGGAGAGTAACACCCTCACTTGTATTCAGGTTGCATGGGAAGGTCTCCTTCCAAGTGAGCAGAGTGCTTCGTAAGGACTAGAGCCCAAATCCCAGCTTGTGGATGCCTTGTGTATCGCCTGGATTTCCGAAGTATTGGCGCTACTATCGTACGTAGGCGAGTAGGGCTTGGTCGCCATTGGTGACTCACTATTGTGTGAGCACCGACCTTGTCCGAAGTACCGAGCATAGGCCACGCCTTCACGGGTGTGTCTGTCTCACCATCTGCGTCCGAGTAGGATCTTGCACGTTCACGGGTGATTCCGTTGTGAGCGAGATCCGAAGTATCGGTTTCGCCTATTGGCTTCCTCTCTCTTATTCTTTGGCTGAGTAGGGATCCAGGAAGGGTTACAAGGACCTTAAAAAGCGCAAGCTACAGGTTACATAGGAGGAGGACAAGTACGGGAATACTTTTCCGGCAGTACTCTCTCTCCTTTAGGCGTAGCGCTCTAAGGACTCGTGATAAGATTAATTCCTGAATTCAAGCTAAAACTGACAAGATAAAAGCCGAACCTTCACGGCTTCATGTGTTGAGTTGGGGAACTCATCCCTGCTTTGTGTTTGATTGCTAGTTTATTTAGGTCAAGATCAAAAACATAGCACAATTGTGCGCAATTTTGCTTCTCCCTTATTTCTTCTTCTTCTGCATTTACCTTGCTCTTCCCAATAATCAAGATGATGGGACGGAGGTCTCTTAGGCCAACTCTGTCGGCACCACTATCCAGCACTCTTCCTCATTCATCTAGGACAACCTCGGAGAGTCCGCTCTCCGAGCCTGAGTTCACATCCACCATGTTTCCCCTCGACCACCCTTCTCATTCCCCTTCCATCAGTCCAAGAGTCTCATATTTTAGTGCATCGCAGAGTTCGGAACATTTGACGGCACATGAGATGGGTTCTTTTGCTTTTTCAGAGAACCCAGACATGGCTGACAGAGGAGAGCACCCAGATGACCATGATCACCCTCCTTTCCTATTTGATCAAGCGGCCATCAACAATTCTTTGCTAGTTTCCCTGGAGACAATGCAGAGGCAGATTCGCGATCAGAGAACCTTCATGGGTGATCTCATGAGAGAAATAGCACAGATGAGAGAAAACCGACCTAGGGGCGGTGGCGGTGATGGAGGAGGAGGAGGACCTGATGCAGGAGGAGGTGATCCCGACGCTAAGAGACCGCCACAGACTATCATGAGGGAATTGCACAATCCAACATCATCCCTCACTCACCGTTGGATCAGACTTTCGTCGATCCATGGAGATTTCGAGCTTCGGCCCCATACCATTCAGCTTCTACCCAAATTCCATGGGTTGCCGACCGAAGAACCACACCTCCACCTCCAAGAGTTCAAAATGATCTGCAGCACGATCCATGATAGGCTGATGACCGAGGACACAATCAAGATGATTGCATTTCCTTTCTCCTTGGTTGACAGAGCCACATACTGGCTCAAACACTTGGGGCGATTCATCGATACTTGGGCAGATCTCCGGATCGCGTATCTGAAGAAGTACTACCCTCTCAGCCGGACAAATGCAGCTAGAGCCATGATCAGCAACTTTGTTATGATCCCAAATGAACAATTCCATGAAGCTTGGGATCGATTCAGAGAGCTCATCGACCGGTGTCCACATCACGATATCTCCAAGCCCAATCTAGTTCAGAGCTTCTTTTGTGGGCTGACACCGGAGCTGCAGGGGCTTGTCAACGCCTCTTGCAGTGGGTCCTACTTTTCGAAGGGTGAAGACAACGTTTGGGCCATCTACGAAGACATGGCAGAGAACTCAATTGTGATGGCCCAAGCCCGTGTTTACACACAACAGAAGCCCCCACAAGGAGCGGGATCATTCCAGAGGATTGCCCGCATCGATGCCGGTCCTAACACTTCGTCGGCAGCCGCAGCCCAAGCTGAATCAGCCGCAGCCGACATGGGCATCATTAGTGAAAAACTGGACCGTCTCGAGATCCTCGAGAAGAAACAGATGCAAGGCATGGCCCAGATGGACCAGATTGCCAAAATCATGAGTGACCTGAAGACGCAGATCCTTTGCATCCAGGAGGCACAAACTTCTTCTCAGCAGCCTCCCAGGTCACGGGTTGACCCCAGCAGTAGCAGCTCAACCAACCTTCTGCCTCATACCGTCAAGTTAACCACATCCAGGCAGAGCCCGTCTCGCTGCTACAGTACTACCCAGCACAGCCGTCATCTCAGGATACTCAGATGGTGGTCTATCAGCCGGAAAAGCCACTGGCAGTTCTTCCTCCACCCTCCTTCGAGCAGGAACCATTGATGGAAGTCAATGGGATTTGGTACGACCGGTACCCTCAGCCCGGGATTCGTCGTGATCACCCCGGATTCCGTTGGGGCAACAATGGCTCCTCATCTCAACAGCAGAATCCAGCTCAAGGACAGCAGAGCAGCCAACAACCACAGCAGCAACAGCCCCAATATGCCCACCAGCCACAGTACCAGAGTGGTCCTCGTCCCGCCTATCAGGGACAGCAGTGGAGGAAGCGTCAGCAGCCTCATCAGTCATATCCCCACCCTCCCCAGTACCAGCAGTACCAGCAGCAGTAGCAACAACCTCATTTCCAGCAAGGGAACCCATCCGGTTCTCAAGCCCCAGCTTTTGAGAACCCAGCTCTCGATGATCTTGTCTGCTTGCTCTCAGAACAACGAGCATCCTTCAGGCAAGAAATGGATGAATTCCGGCAGGAGATGAGAGAAATCATCAAAGGCAAGGCCGCCATACCCGCTCAGATTGAACCGAACCCGAACAATCTGAAAAGGAAGTCTGAGCAGGTAGAGTTTACAGAGGATACCTCTCCTAGTGACTATTTGAGTGACATATCTCTTTCTTTGTATGATGCTGATTTTGTGACTATTAGGAGCGGTAGGATGCCAGCCGGCGGTGCCTCTTCTGAGCAACAACCACCAGCTGAATCAGGAGCGTCAGAGGAGCAAAGTAGCGGTGCTGATGCCGCTAATGATGATGTTGAAGACGGTGGTGCTGAGGCCACCAATGATGGAGATCCAGACGATGGTGCTGAAGCCGTCGTGAGACCAGATGCAGACGATGGTGCTGATGCCACCATTTTGGATGCAGAGTCAGAGGGCGGTGCTGATGCCGTGAAGACAGGTGTCAGTGGTGGTACTGAGGCCACCACATCTACTTTTGTTGAGCCTCCCTCTGTGATCTTACCACCTTTTGTATCTATGGACTGTGGTAACAAAAAGAAAAACAAAAATATGAATAAAGGAAAGGTTTTTGTTTACATTGCGGATCCATATGTGTTGAATGATGATGATTGTATGGATTCTCCTCCTTCACAGGCACAGGGACCTATTCCTAGCCCTCCGTCTGAGGAGGCCCCTACCATCCCCTTCCCTGAGGCACTCCGCCGAGCGAAGGGGAATAAAAAAGAAAATCCTAAAAAAGATCAGCAGGTAGAGTTCAACAATCAGATGATAGACAGATTCCATATTCAGCTGACTCTACAAGAAGCCCTTGAGCACATCCCCCTCTTCAAAAAGAACTTGAAGGAGAAAACTACAGTCCGCAGGAAGAGGAGGAACCATAGAGATCAGATCCATGTGCTCACTCAGTCCACTTGCTGCACTATTCAGAACAAACTGCCATCCAAGCGACCAGACGCAGGAGCTCCCTATGTCAGATGCGAGATTCAGGAGCAGCAGTTTGATCGTACTCTATTAGAAAGCGGCTCTTCAATCAACCTTCTTCCGGCAGCCTTACTCGACCGATTCGAGTTTGGTCCTCTTCTTAGGAGCAGGACAGTCCTTCAGTTTGCTGATAGGTCGACTAAGAGGTCGAAGGGGTTATTGAAAGACGTGGTAGTTACCATTCAGGGCCTGAAATTCCCCGTGGACTTCGTTGTGTTGGACATGGAGATCCCTGAGTCGGTAACTGATGCCCCCATCATACTCGGACGTCAATTCTTGGCCACAGCCAAGGCGATGACCGATCATGATTCTGGGAGGGTAAGTTTTCGCGTAGAGGGCGAAACCATACAAATAGAGACGATCGAGGAAACCAGAGCCAGAGAGCTAGAATGCCCGGAGCAGTCCAGCGAAGCCGCACAGATGATAGAGGAAGAGCTAGACATCCACCAGGAGTGTGATTTTGTGATGACAGACGTTGAATCCAACTGGACAGACCCTGTAGCACCGACCCTCGCCCTGCCTACAGATTCACTATATCTAAAGCTTATGGCAATCGAGAGCCAGGAGAGCACACCCCTGGATGAGGATACACCTGAGGCTGACAGTGTTGGGATGAGTGGTGCCGATGATTTTCATTCTTGCTCATCTTCTTCTGATCCCTCGGATTCAGACATTGACTGGGATGATTTCGATGACTATTTGCCGTGTCTGATTCCTTCTGAGCCAACAGACATGACAGAGTGCAAGCCAGTACAGTTTATTGATGATTCAGCAGGCTGCCCTTCGTCAGAGATTCATGCAGAGCGAGAGTTCTCCCACGTAGACCTGGTCGCCTTCACGCAGACATATCAGAAGCCAGATATGCCACCTCCTAGTTGTCCAGAGCTGAAACCTTTGCCGCAGTCGTTGAAGTATAGATTCCTTGCAGGTGAGCCCGACATGCACCCAGTCATTATCTCAGCAGGTTTGACTGAAGAGCAAGAATCTCGTCTGATGGAGGTTCTTGAGAGAAACCACAAGGCAATAGGTTGGAGTATAGCTGATCTCCAGGGGATTAGTCCGGCTCTATGCTCCCACCACATCTATCTTGAGGATAACGCTCGGCCGTCGCGTGAGTTCCAGCGACGGCTGAACCCGAATCTTCGAGACGTAGTCATGAAAGAAATATCGAAGTGGTGGAGCGTCGATTTTATCTACCCCATCTCCGACTCTAAATGGGTTAGTCTGTTACATGTGGTGCCCAAGAAGACGGGTATCACTACAGTTGTCAACGAGTCTGGAGAGGAGATCGCTACCCGAGTACCCACTTCTTGGAGGGTCTGTGTGGACTACAGACGATTGAATGAGGCCACCAAGAAGGATCATTTCCCGCTACCCTTCATTGATCAGATTATCGAGCGGTTAGTTGGGAAGAGTCATTACTGCTTTCTTGACGGGTACTCCGGATATAATCAAGTGGCCATTGCACCCGAAGACCAGGAGAAAACAACATTCACCTGTCCGTTTGGGACTTATGCTTTCAGACGGGACCTTTGGTCTATGTAATGCTCCGACGACATTCCAAAGGTGTATGTTGTCCATATTTTCGGATATGGTGGGTGATTGTTTAGAGGTCTTCATGGATGACTTCTCGGTCTATGGCGACGGGTCCGATGCTTGTCTTGACTGCCTAGACCGTGTGCTTCAGCGCTGCATAGAGGTCAATCTTGTCTTGTCTTGGGAGAAGAGTCACTTCATGGTGACTCAAGGGACGGTCCTGGGTCATATTGTCTCCAACAGGGGCATGGAGGTCGATCCGGCCAAGGTGGACATCATTAGAAAACTCAATCTATCGTCCAATCTGCATCAGTTGCGGTCTTTTCTGGGGCATGTCGGTTTCTACCGACGGTTCATTTAGGATTTCAGTCGGATTGCCCGACCGCTCACTGATTTGCTGACAAAAGACATCGAGTTCATTGTTAATGATAAGTGTCTTGCGTCTTTTGAGACTCTCAAAGATATGGTTATTTCAGTTCCTGTCCTTCAGCCACCCGATTGGTCTCTCCCATTCGAGATCATGACGGATGCTTCAGATTTTGCCGTTGGGGTTGTGCTTGGACAGAGGAGGGATGGTTTACAGTTTGCCATTCACTACGCCAGTCGGACTTTGGATGCCGCTCAGCGGAATTACACTGTGACTGAGAAAGAGATGCTGGCCGTAGTTTTTGCATTGGATAAGTATCGATCTTATATTCTCGGATCTAGAGTGACTATTTACACAGACCACACCGCCATCCGATACTTAATGGCCAAGAAGGATGCCAAAGCACGTCTTACCAGATGGATACTTCTGCTCCAGGAATTTGATATTGAGATTAAGGATAAGCCTGGAGTCAAGAATGTGGTGGCGGATCATCTCTCCAGATTGGAGAATCTTGAGGAATCTGAGCCCATCGCACCTATCACAGAGACATTTCCAGATGAGACGATCTTGGCTATCACCTCGCTCCCATGGTACGCCGACATTGTGAACTATCTTATCGCCAAGACGGTCCCACAAGGTTGGCCCAGGCAGAAACTTGAGACCTTCCTAGCAAAGGCCAAGTTTTACCATTGGGAGGATCCCGTCCTTTATCATGAAGGAGGGGACAGCATCTGGAGGAGGTGCATTCCTCAAGAAGAGCAGCATAGCATCCTCACATACTTCCACAAGCTTGAGGCAAGAGGACATCATTCTGGAAAAAGGACAGCACAGATTGTGCTTCAATCCGGCCTATGGTGGCCTACTCTCTTTAAGGATTCCGATGAGTTCATGAAGAGATGTACTGACTGTCAGAAAATGGGAACCTGCGGACAGAGTGACATGATGCCCATGCAACCCATTCACTTTTGTGAGGTTTTTGATGCATGGGGGAATGATTTCTTGGGCCCATTTCCTAAGAGTCAGGGATTCGAGCATATTTTTCTCGCTGTTGATTATGTCAGCCGATGGGTTGAGGCCATCCCCGCCCGAGCCGCAGATGCTAAAACTGTGTGCAAATTCTTGAGGAAAAATATCATTTCACGGTTCGGGGTACCGAGAGTCTTGATTTCAGAGGGGGGGTCTCATTTCATCAATGACAAAGTTAGGGCCCTTGCTGACGAGTTCGGCATTGACAATCGGGTTGCCACACCGTATCACCCTCAGACTAATGGTCTCGCCGAAGTATCGACCCGGGAGATAAAAACAATCTTGCAGAAAGTTGTCCGCCCAGACCGAAAGGATTGGTCACAGCTTTTGGACTCGGTCTTGTGGGCCTATCGGACTTCTTTCAAGAATCCATTGGGGACATCTCCCTTTCGTCTCGTCTATGGCAAGCCGTGCCATCTGCTAGTGGAAATCAAGCACAAATCTTTTTGGGCAGTCACTGAGTTACTGTTAGATCCCGAGAGCATAGGAGAACAGAGAAGAACAGAGTTGGCAGCCCTGGAAGAACTGAGAGATACATCCTTTTCCAACAGCCTACAGTACAAAGAGAAAGGGAAAACATGGCACGATTCTCACATCAGCCCTAAACAGTTTGAGCCAGATCAAAGAGTATGGTTGTTTGATTCCAGGCTGAAATTATTTCCAGGGAAATTACAGAGCAAGTGGAAAGGTCCATTTGTGGTCAGGAAGGTACATGACAATGGTAGCATTGACATATCCGAATCGTCATCTTCCTATACCTTCCGCGTCAATGGTCAACGCCTGAAGCTATATCTAGATCATGATTCGCCAACCATCGACGTTGCCCCCATTTTTCTGGTATGAGATGTGTTCTTTGACTCACATCATCTGCAACTCATACATGGTGATCAATTCCATCTTCCGTTGTACAGATCCATCTGTTCATATCACTCTTTCATCTGTTGATTTATTTCTTCTTTTCTTCTTTTCCTTTTCTATTTTCTTTATCTATCAAAAAGGTGCACCCCTTGTTGTCAGTTTTCTGTACTTAGGACGTACTTTGTCCTACGTATAGGGGGGTTTGCACCCCGAGTTTTCATTTATTCCGATCCTCTTCATTGTCTCCTCTTCTTGTCTATACTTAGGGATATCTTACCCTAAGTATAGGGGGAGACAATCTGAGTACGATCTGTTCATTCCCACCCTTTACCCTCCCTACGGTCTGTACAGTCTGCTATACTTAGGATTCTTTGATCCTAAGTATAGGAGGGACGGTCCACTTCTTATTGGTTCACTCATTTATTCTTTAGACTTGTTTATACTTAATACGAGATCTGTCTTCTCTTTTCTCTCCGATCTATGAGGACATAACTCAAGCTAAGTATAGGGGGGTCGTATATACTATGTATATACTTTAGCCATAACTCGTACTTTCGTATTTTCTTAATAATATGGCTAATAATTCTTTAAAATTCATTAAAATCCTTAATAAAAAGTTGTGGTTATTCCTCAAATTCTTTTTGTATATACTAAATAATAAATCAGGTAAAAATGTTTTTTGCAAAATGTTTGAAAAATAGTTTGAAAATCTTTGTGAACATCTATTGAAAGCTATTTTGAAAATATTTTGTTACATGTTTTCAACCTGTGTAAAATTGTGTGGTTTGTAAAATTTATTTTCTTTGGGTGAAATAAAATGTTTGAAAAATGATTTGTAAATGGTTTGAAAAATGGTTGCAAAAATATTTGAAAAAAATCTCTATATATATTGTTGGAAAACCTTTGCAAAATGATGTTCAAATGTGTGTACATGTTTGTAAAAATGTTTGTAAAAATTATTTTGGACTATAGTTTTCGAAAATTCTTTGAAAAGCTTGTGTCAGATAAGTTTGAGTAATATATGAACATCTCACCAAAATCCACTATGTACTTATAAAATTGACCACTTACCATTTCTTGTAAATATATGAGAGGCACTCCCGTGTACATATTTTAACCTGGATTTTAGCCAAAAACTTTTTGTTTTGAAAAATCCCAAAAACATTTGCAAAATTAAAATCCAAAAACATTTGAAAAATCTTTTTGAAAAATACAAAGAAATGCATATGCATCATCATCATCTTTTCAAAAAATCCATAAAAAGTTCAAAATTTTTGAAAATTGCATCACAATAATATTTCCTGCATTTTGCATATCATTTGCATAGCATTCGCATTTTTCGGATTGAGTTTGATAGTTGAACAAGTCTAAGTAAAATCCGGAGATTGGAGCTTGATTGGACCTTAAAATCTACCTAATCACAGGAACCTTATAGGAACTGGATTTGAGGTACTTCAGGTCTAGTTGACTTAATTCTTTGAGGATCACGGGACTTAGTTCAATGGATTCTTGACTGCCTAAGTAGAGTATTTCGGAGCACACGCACGACTCTTGTTGATAATGACCTAATATGGACACCTGCACCTTTCACATGGCTCAACTCAGTTGGAGTGGTGAGGGGATTGGATTTGCCGGTATGAGACGCACACAAGTGGAAACATTTGTCCTCCTCTAGGGAGGGAAGTGCACCCCAACCCGTCCAGTAATAAGGAAGTCTAAAGACAGGAGGTTGTGGGTTGCAATAAAGCTTCAAAAGAGGGATAGTCTACGGCTCAAGAGGAAAAACTCCTTATGTAAATGCTGCTGTATATAGTATTCAATTCAGGCATGTACAAAAAATAAAAAGCCTGCAAAGTATGTACAAATGTGTAAAGTCAATAAGCAAGCTTGAGTTCCTAAGTCATATCATGTGAGCCTGCAGCAGGATGACTTGACTACACTGGTCTTGCATCCCAGGATAGGTAGCTACACTGGCTACCGTTCATTCTTCTCTTCACCCCCTCCTCTTGAGCTGGTTGCCACTTGACCTTAGAAGGGAATACCCCGCTCCTCGAGGATGGAGTTATTGGATTGGAGAATCATTGGGTTGTCGTACTGGAGAATTCAGTTTCTTTGCCATTCTAGTTGGGGAGAGCCACCTTCACCTACACTGTACGAGTCAGATTCATAGTCGTAAGAGTTTGCATATGAGTTGAAGTATTTCTGACCTGGCTATTGAGGAGACTTGGACAGAGTTTTGGGATTCTCAAGGACTGTTGGATCTCAAATTCGGTTCTCATTAAGGTTTCACCAGCACTAAAATTCCAAAGGTCCGACTTAAGTTCCAAACTTTGATTTTGTGAAGACAAGTTTGATGATCAAAAAAAATCCAAGTTCTTCTTTTTCTTTTCTTTCCTTTTTTTTGCACTTATTGCATAAGTGTTTGCTAGGGACTAGCAAAGGTAAAGTATATGGGGATGATGAATCCACATTTCATCATCTTTATTCTATCATTTTGGCATCAAAAACCCTAGCAAATGCCTGTAAATAGCCTTAAATATAGCTTCTTAGCATTCATGCATATGCATCTCATTAGTGTATAAAATAATGTAATTAAAGCCAAAATTATAGAATAAATAAAAGAAAAGAAAAGGAATAAAATATTGTAAATATTTTATGACCCGAAACCCCTAGACCTAGGCATCTTGATGAATAGGTCGACAAGGAACAAAGTAGGGGGAGATAAGGGCCAAATACCTATATTTATTAATTCATTCTTTATTCAGTTTTGGACCTATTTTTGGTTCCACTTTTTATACATCAAATAAAGAAACTTTGTACATGAAAGTTGTAGATAATTTAATAAAGAAAAATACAAAAATGATTTCACTCAAAAATAATGTACAGATAAAAAGTTATGGTCTGAATATGAATCCAGAATCCCAACTTCCCAGACCTGTATCTCACAAATGAAAACTCCAAAGACAGCAAACTCACCTTTAATTGGATATAGAATAAAATAATCTATTTAATGGCGGTGTTTCGCATTTGGCGGAGCTACGGTTTGAAAGTTGAGTTTTGGACCTGATGAATCCACGATTCATCGCCTTTATTCTTTTATTTTAGCCTCTTTTCCTTAGTCAAATACCTGTAAATACCCATTAATTTCATAAAATTATCATTTTGCATGCATTTATTAATTATGCATTTTTAACACTTTTTGTATATAAATAAAAGAATAAAGAAGAAAAGAAAAAGAAAATGAGGTGTTTATGCAATAAATACAGACTGACCCAAACCCCGAGAGAAGGTCAAAACTTGACCTGATCGACCAGGAATAAAGTAGGGGGGAGATAAGGTTGTCTGTCAGAAAATCTAAAAAAATATCTTGTACATATTTTTCATGTATATTTGTACAAAACTTAATTATTTTATTTATACATAATTTAACCTCAAACTAATTACTTTTGTATTTAAAAGTTGTAAATAAAATTGTATTGTAAATAATAAAAATATTTGTAAATTAAAATATTGTATATATTGCAAATAATTACACCTAGAAAAAGCCGCAACGTGATAATTGAAACATCAATTCCGGCTCCATACAAGCTCAAACTGAACCAAACTCACTTCCATCTTATTATAAATTAAATTATCTTTCAAATGACTGCGGTTTTGTATTTTTTGGAGTTACGGTTAAAAAGTCGGTTTTCTGGGGTGTATTGTGCAGTTTACCCATATATGTATTGTATATAATTATTAATATTTATTTTTAAATAATATATATATTATAAATAATATTTTCATTAAAAATAAAATAAAATAATTAAAATAAAAAAATCTTTTATAAAAATATTTCCTTATTTGTACTTATGTATATTGTATTATATGTGTATAATATATGTATATAATTAACTTCCTTTTATAAAATCCACCAAAAAATTAATTATCTAAAATTAATTAATTAATTTTATTTAATTACGAATTTTATATTTAATTTATTTAATTTATTAGATATATGTGAATTAAGTGACTTGATAACTTACCATTTATTTTAGATTTGATTTCATTCCTTTAATGGCCACCATTAAGGTGGCAAAGTCAATTTTGGTAATTATTTAATTTATATTTTTTAATTAAATTTGAATTTCGTTTTTATTTATTTAATTAATTTATTTAATTATTTTATTTATTTAAATTACCACTAATTACTTTCCATTTTTGTAAATATCTCCATTTTTGACCTTCGTCTTCTTTTTAATGGGCTCCTCCTCCCTCATTTCTTCTTTGATCAATCTTTGGAGAGAGGAGCCCGATCTCTGAGAGTTTCTTATTGCAGAAGGGTGCCCAGCCTCTGATCTAGTCGGTGACAATGACTCGCGCTTTGTCGAGGCCATCATCACGGCGCGTCCAATCCCAAGGTGAGATCCCAACTTTATTTCCTGTATTTTTCGTAGGAAGATCGTAGGTTTATTCGTTACTTAGTTTTTATTAAATTTTAGATTTTAAAACCAAAATTTTTACCCCACCATTTCCATCCCGACATCGATTTTCCACATCATTTTCGTTACCCCCACATATTCACGTTCTACCTCGCACAACCTATCATCTTCGGTCACGCATGGTGACCGGAGCTACGGATCTACCCTCCAGTATCACTAAGATCTGATCCATTTCCATTCACGGTTCCTATATTTGTGCATAAATAAAAAAAATAAAAAAAATTTGTTTATATCTCTAACTATGGTGTTGCAGGAAAACATAAAATAAAAAAATATATATAAAAATTCCTTTCCCTCTTTTTATTTCTCTTTACATTTCCTTTAAAAAAGAATAAAAAATATACATTTTTATCTCTAACCTTTATTTTGTAGGAGAATAAAAATAAAAAAAAAGCATTCTTTGGTTATATCTGATTACAATAAAAACAAAAAATATAAAAAAAATAATAATAAAATAAAAAATTCGCAGCAGCCCAGACGCACGTCCAAGCCCGCACCAGCCGTTACCTCCGCCTCCCGGTTGCCCGCAGCCCAGCGGCGACGCCATCCGCGGCCCTCCTGTGCCCGGCGCCGAGCCTCCAGCTCTCCCAGGGGCAGCCCAGCCGCCCCTCCCCGTGCGTGCGGTTCCTCGCACGCCGACAGCCCGACCTCCGCCTCCCAGTTGCCCGCAGCCCAGCGGCGGCGCCATCCGCACCCTCCAGCGTGCCGCCCCTCGCGGCTCTCCTCCCCCTCGATGTCCGCGCCGACGAGCGGCGCCGCTCCAGATCCGCCCGCGCCTCCCTCTCTCCTCCTTGGCGGCAGCGGCGGCTGTGCCCCTGTTGCCTCCCTCCTTTGACGTGAGCAGAGAACAAGAAGAACCCTAGAGGGGGCTCAATTAAAAAAGAGGAAAATTGCGATAAAGTCCTAAAAGTATTTTGATATTACAAAGAAGCTCCTCTCAACTCCAAAGCACATGCTTTGCATGTGACATCCTGGGTACTGCGTGGACGACTTGGAGTTTATATTTTGAGGACCCGCATAAGAAGAAGAGCAGGGAATTGAAGAAGATTTTTTGAGAGAGAACAATAAATTTTGTAATAATTTAGGACTCTTAACCTGTGGACTTGGACTATTTTCTCGGGGTCTGTTTCGCCAAGTGCCGGTGCACTGTGAGGACCTCACCGCTGTTTTTCGTCGGTTTTGTTTTCTCGTATTTTTTTTATTTTTTGATTCACGCAGGATTTGAGCCCCTAGCTTTAGGATTTTTGCTTGACTGTGACGTAATAAATAGGATCCAAATACCTTAATAACATTGACTGTACCTATAGCTCGGTAATTGGATTAAGAATAAAAATCTAAAAAAAATAGTCGATCCACTACCTTCGAGCCTACGCGCCACAGCCCACCCTGCCAAGCGCTGCTCCTGAACTCGATTTGCAGAGAGGAGGAGGGGTGGACCCAGACCGAACTCTTGGATTGGAGGCTGGTGGACGACTTGACGTTCTTTCGAGTAGAACTGCTGCTTAAGGCTCGGATTTCCGCTTGCATCATTTAGGTAGTTTTATTTCTGTCTTTAAATTCTGCGTGAATCATAGTGCATGTAGAGTGCTGGAGTAAGGTACGCATTTTCTATCTCTGCATGCATCATCATTTTTGACCGTGCATTGGCATTTTCGACTTCCCCCCTGTTTCTTGGACTCAAATCATTCAAAGAGGAAATCGGAAAACTCGTTAGGCGTTATTTTTGAAAAAATCCAAAAAAATAGAAAATCAAAAATAAAAAAATGGGACTGCTAATTGAACTTGACTATTAAAATCAAAAGTAATTGATTCATATTATTTTATTGGGAGAGCAATCCCCTCATTGTTTGCGCTTTTACTCGTTCACGTACACACTAAGGAGTAGTGCTGATGAGAGGGGAAAATTAAGGGTCGTATTAATCCACAAGGCGGATCAATAGTCGATGCGGTGACCGCTCAATAATCCCCAAATCAATCAACAATTAACCCACAGTAAATATATGTAATAAATATCCAAAAATGTGGAGTTAAAATTTATTATAACTCTACATGTAAATGTGTATAGGTGTAAGCACAGGTAGAGGTCGAACACTGGGAGGCGAATGGTTGTATGTGTTGTGTAATTATTCAATTCATTGTTCATATCCATTTATTGTTTTTGTGGGTTTTGGATTTTTATATTTTTTTAATTATTATATTTTTTATTTTTTTATTTTGTTTATATATTTTTATATTTTTTTATTTTCTTTTTATATTTTTAGTTATATAAATATATATATAAAGATATGTATAAAGAGATATATATATATAAGAAGAGAGAGAGAAGAGTAATATAGTATATAGATGTAGATATATAGATATAAATGCTGAAAATATATATAGATATTTTTTTTTGCATTTTAATATTTTTCTAATTTTTTTGTTATTTTTCTGTAATATTTCTAATTTTTATGTATTTTTAAATTCAAAAATGTCCACAATACAGGACTCAATAAATGACCGAATATAATTTGGGTTTTAAAAATATAAAATAAACTCTAAAAATTCCCAAATTAATTTTAATACATTAATAATAATATATAGATAAATATAAAAGAGAAAAATGTATTTTTGGGGTTTTTTAAGGATTTTTCTATTTTTTGTTGGATTTTGGAGCTTTATGATTTTTTTATTTTTCTTTTCATATTTTTAGGGTTTTTCATTTTCTAGACTCAACATATATATATAAAAATATACCATATATAAATTTTTTTGGAATTTTTTAAAAACATTTTCTAATTTTTTTGTATTTTCTAATTTAAACAGTACAAAAAGGTTTTTCATTTTTACTAATTAGGAAAAATGCAAAAAATGTGAAATAAAATATGGGCATACAAGGGCATCACATGAAACATCTATCCTAATTTTTCTGGATTTTTAGAAGCCTCATAGGTATTTTTAATAAATAGATAAAAGACACAAAAATAAAACAGCCTGGCAGGGGTATTTTTGCAAATAAAATAGGTAACAGGGGCATCGGTGCAAAAATACCTACAGAAATAAACATTTATTTTAATTTTTTGAACTAATTTACAATTAAAAAAACTACCAGGGCTAAAGTGAAAATTTCACGCGCCTCACGTGGGACTGCACGTGAGGCACGGAAGGACCTAAATGCAAATCTCATAAACTCAGGGTCCTTTCTACAAAATTTACATTTATAGCGTGCTAATTATTTTACAAGACTAAAAATTAAATACAAAAATGACGAGGGTTAGATGTGCAAATTACCCCCAATGTGGGCGCTGATGGACGGCTGATCTGCGTTCACTAATACACGTGGCGCCTCCACGTACGTCGATGACGCTTCGCTGATGGAGCGGTGCGGATTAGATCTCGTGGGAGATCTGACGGTCTGAGCGCTGCTCCATCGGACGACTATGATTGAAACTGGGACCTGCTCTTTATCCAACGGCGGAGACGACGGCTGGAAGAACGGGGAAGAACGCTCGCCTGGGCGAGCTTCCTCCGGTGAGAACTCGCGTCTCCGTCGACCTTTGCTGCTCCACAGTGTCCCAAAAGCTTCCTGGAGGTTGGCTCTCTCCGCTGGAGGTGGTAGGTTGGCCGGAGGTGCCCTGGAGCGGCGCCACGAGCTTGGTGAAGAAACGCGGCTCCAAGTACCTCCACCCGTGTGCAAATCGACTCCTGGTGCTCCTCAACGCACCTGACCTGCACAGGAACGAAGCTCGGCTCGAGGCGGTGCTCCTCGGCCCAAAACTGAAGTGTTAGCATAAAAAATGGGTGAGGGCGGTGATGCTCCGACGATGCGGAGGAGACGAGCATCGATTCACGGATCCAAGTGCGAATCCGGTTGGACAAGGTGGCTGGAAGGTGGAGAAGGCGTAGGGGAACGAAATGAAGGTGGAAGGGTGGTCGGAAAACAACGAGGGTACTGTGGAGAAGTCGCCGGAGCGGAGCTCCGGCGAACTTCGATTCGCCTAAATTACGCTAATCTACTAATCTAAATGCGAAATAAAATGCGGAAATAAAATGCTGGAATCAAAATCTACTTAGAAATATAACAGGCGCAGCTCTTATACCTGGGGGCCTCCAGGGAGCAGGGTGGCCGCCGGAGCGCCACCGCGACAAAATTTCCTCCATCTCCGGCCGAATCGAGGTGCTGGGAGGCGCCTCCTGTCACGAGGGCTTCGCCAGGAGCTCTCTCAAGTACAAAGAAGGGGGTGAAATTGGCCAAATTCGGCGGAGAAGGAGGAGGGTTTTATTTATACACAATCCAAGGGACCCCCAGTGACCGGCGATTATTAAAGAATCGGTGGTATGTACAAGGGATCAAATAGGACGGCGAGAATCTTGGATAGAACAAAATCCGTGAAGGATTCGAGGGTGATGGATGAAAGGGACGCCCACGAAAAAGGCATAAAAATAGGGGAAAAGACAGTTCACGTCAGGTCAGGCGCCTGGGGGCACAGTTGACCGACCGGTCAACAAACGCCAGGACCTGATTGGTCCACGTCAACCAGAAATTGACTGATTTATTTAACGTCTTAAATGAATTAATTAGTTTTATTTATAAAATAAAAAATGTTTATAAATTAACGTAGTATTTAATTACCATTTTTATTTATTTTTTTGAAGTATTTTATTACGGTTTTATTAAAATATGGTATTTATAAGTATATTTATTTACATTTATTTTTATTTTGTTTATTTTATTTTATTATTTTATTTTCTTATTTTATAAATTTATAACTTATATTTATGAGTATAAATATATTTTTATTTAATTTTTATGAGTTTATTTATATTTTTAGATAAATGTGTTTGTGTATATGTAAGTATACTTATAGGTATTTTACCTATATATTATGTATATTTTATTTATTTAATGGATTTTATGTGTTTTTATTATGGAGTTGCATTTTTAATAAGATATATATAATATATACATTATTACAAAAATATAAATGAATAAAGAATCAAAGAATATAAATCCTTTTTATTTATATACATTCTTAACATAGGTATTTTGCCTATGTGATACATAGACTTATTTTATTTCACAAATTCTTTTTAGTTTTCTTTTAATCTCAACATGTACATGTAGTATATACATTATTTACAAAATTCTAAAAATATGAATTTATAAAATAATGATTATTGAATAAAATGAATATTTTAATCAGGTATTATGTACAAGAAGGGCTAAAAACCTAACTTCCACAGATGGACTCCAAAAATCATGAAACCAATTTTATAAAATAGTTCTTGGAATGCTATATACAATTAAAGGTGAGTTTGGGTGATTTGGAGTTTTTATTTGCAAGATATGGGTCTGTGAAGTTGAGATTTTGGCTTTTTATTCTGTGTATAAAATGTACACTGTGTGTTATTTTTGCACAACCTTAATTTTGTAATTTTATTTGCATTATTATCCACAACTTACATGTATAAAGTGTCTTTATTTGATGAGTAAATAATTATATACAAAATAGGTGTCAAAAATGCATAAATGGATGAATAAATAAATGAGGTATTTATTGTACTCTTGGCCCTTATCTCCCCCTACTTTATTCCTTGTCGACCAATTCCATGCTGACCTTGGTCTCGGGGTTTGGGTCATAAAATATTTACAATATTTTATTCCTTTTTCTTTTCTTCTCTTTATTCTATAATTTTGGCATTAAAAACCTTATTTTCTGTACATTTAATACAATAAATAATGAATGCTATTATGTACAAAATGAGACTATTTACATGCATTTGCTGGGGTTTTTAAGGCCAAAATGATAGAATAAAGGTGATGAAATGGAGATTCATCACCCCCCTATACTTGCCTTTGCTAGTCCCTAGCAAATACTTATGCAATAAGTACAAAATAACAAAGAATAGGAAGAAAAGAAAAAAGCAAAAATAAAGAATTTAAAGAATAAATTGAATTGATCATGATTATTAAACTCATCTGTACAAAATCAAAGTTTGGAGCTTAGGTTAAACCTTGATGTGAAAATGTGTGTGGAACCTGGTAGGGAACCAAATTTAAAACACAACCGCCTTCGAGAGTCACAGAACTCGGTTCAAATCACCTCAATAGCCAGGTCAGAACTAGCCTAAATCATACGCAAACCCTTATGACTATGAAGCTGACTTGTACGTGTAAGTGATAGTGGCTCTCCCCAACTGAAATGACAAAGAGATTGACTTCTCCAGAATGACAACCCAATGATTCCCTAATCCAACAACTCTTTCCTCGAGGAGCGGGGTATTCCCTTCTAAGTTCAAGTGGCATCCAACTCAAGAGGAGGAGGTAAAGAAAAGAATGGACGGTAGCCAGTGTAGCTACCTATCCTGAGATGCAAGACCAGTGTAGTCAAGTCATCCAGCTGCAGGCTAACAAGGTGTAACTTTGATGCTCAAGCTTGCTTATTTTTTATACAACATACATACATACTCCGGCATGCATTTTTATTTTTATTTACAAGCCTGTCCACTTTTTTGGAGTTTCTCTTTTTTTTTCTTTTTTTTTTAAACATACTATTTACAGCAGCATTTACATAAGGACTTTTTCCTCTTGAGCCAGAAGACTATCCCTCTTTTGAAGCATTATTGCAACCCACACTCTACTATCTTTAGACCTCATGGATATTGGACCAGGTTGGGGTGCACTTCCCTCCCTAGACGAGGACGAATGTTTCCACCCGTGTGCGTCTCAGACTGGCAAATCCAACCCCCTCACCACTCCAACTGAGTTGAGCCAAGTGAAAGGTGCAAGTGTCCAAGTTAGATCACGGTCGATAAGAGTCATACGTGTGTTTCGAAAAGTTCTAGTTTGTCCACTGAGGTGACTTGAACCCAGCCCTGATTTCTCAAAGAATTAAGTCTGAATAGACCTGAAGTACCTTAAACCTAGTTCCCATAAGGTTCCAGTGCAATTAGGTGCAGTAAGATCCAACCAAGCTCCAATCTTCAACTTTATTGGACTAGTTCAATTATCAAGCTCAATGAAAGAATAGGAATGCTATGCAAATGCTATTTACAAATATGCAAAAAATAATGCAAATTTTCAAAGAATTTGAAAACAAAGAGATAATTTTTTACACAAAGAATTTTTGCAACTAATTTTGGCACTCAAAGTATAAAATATGTACAACTATTTACACAGGTGTGCCGCTTTATTTTACAAGAATTAAGAATTTACAATTTAGTTTTTATTTATAGGTATATATGTACATTTGTTAAAGAATTTTGTTTATTATTTATTTATTTATTTATAATAATAATTATATATATTATTTTAGTTATATGTTACTATTCCTCAAACTTATTTGACACACATTTTTCAAACAATTTTTGAAAACTATAGTCCAAAATAATTTTTACAACCATTTTTACAAACATGTACACACATTTGAAAATCATTTTGTAAAGGTTTTTCAAAACAGTATATATAGATTTTTCAAAATATTTTTGCAACCATTTTTCAAACCATTTGCAAATCATTTTTCAAACATTTTATTTCACACAAAGAAAATAAATTTTACAAACCACACATTTTTACACAGGTTGAAAACATGTAACAAAATGTTTTCAAAACAGTTTTCAATAAATGTTCACAATACTTTTCACACTATTTTTCAAACATTTTGCAAAAAACATTTTCACCTGATTTATTAATCAGTATATACAGAAAGAATTTGAGGAATAATCACATCTCTTTTTATTAATGGTTTTTAATGAATTTAAAGAATTATTAGCCATATTATTACAAAAGTACGAGTTATGGCTAAAGTATATATAGAGTATATAAGACCCCCCTATACTTAGCTTGAGCTATGTCCTCATAGATCGGAAAGAAAAGAGAAGACATAACTCGTACTAAGTATAGATAAGTCTAAATAATAAAGAATAGATGAATGAATGAATGAGAAGTTGACCGTCCCCCCATACTTAGGATCAAATAATCCTAAGTATAGCAGACTGTATACAAATCAGGGAGGGTCAAGGGTGGGAATAGACAGATGAACAAATCAGGGTGCACCCCCCTATACTTAGGACAAAGTACGTCCTAATTACAGAAAACTGACACAAAGGGGCGACACCTTTTATTGAGATAAAGAAATATGAAAAGGAAAAGAAGAAAAGAAGAAAAGAGAGATATATAGAGATTGATGAAAAGATCGTTGAGAATCTACACATCACTCCCCCTATACTTAGGGTGAGATATCCCTTAGTATAGGCAACAATAGAAGTGACAAAAATGTGCAAGGAAAGAACAACTCGGTGTGTGCCCCTCTATACTTAGGCAAGGTACGTCCTAAGTGTAGACATAAAGATGTGGTTATAGATCTGGGGCACACAGAACATACGGGAGAAAGAAAGAAAAAGGTACACATATATACAATCGGTGAAAATCGAGTGAAGTACAGGACAGTGTCTGGTAAGCGACTACCGTACTATCGTCTTCGTCTCCCTGTGAGAACGAGGACTCAGCCAGAAGGTGAAAAGACACCCTGATATGCAGTCAGGTGGGTGTCGGCTACCGGGGATAATCAGATCGGAGAGTAAAGCAAGGTCCGGTAGCGTGAAGCAGTCAATCGGCTCATAGGGTTAGCATTAGGAAACAGAGCCGACACCGTAAGACAGGGAGGAAGAAAGAGCAGTACAGACTCCTCCGGTCAATCATGGTCTCAGATAGATATAGAAGATAGAGAATAGGAGACATCATGGTATCCGATGATGGTGAGGTAGAAAGATCATAAGTACACACCGAATACCGCAGGCCATGGCTCAACCCTGCGAGGGTCCTCAAGGTGAGCATAATCAGAGAATAATCAGAAGACTCGGCTCCGTGCTCCAACAGACAGGAGACACAACCAGGGAGGAGACCGAGTACCTAGAAAATGGTGTACTCTCCCGCAGAATAACCCTCGGGGAGTAGTACATGCTAGTCAATGAATAATTAGAACAGAAGCTCACCCTTCCGAGGGTCGTCAAGGAGAGCGGGCTCAAAGGAGCCTGATCCATCAGACGAATCATAGAAACAGTCTCGATAGGCGACAGATCGGCTACCTGCAGAAGAAACCGTAAAATCGAGAAAGTGTGGCAGCGTCCCGCAAATAACCCTCGGGGAGCGGGCTGCCAACTAGTCATGGGAATAGCAGATACCAGAAGCTCCACCTTGCGAGGACTGTCAAGGAAAGCAGACTCAAAGGAGTCTAATCAGATAGGTCCCACGATCCGCAAATCGGATACACAACTCGAGATGGGACCAAAAATCATGTATATCAGACGACTCGATTCCGTGCTCCAACAGAAAGGAGACACAGTCAGAAGTGGGAACCGAGCGTAAAGAGTGTCGCAGTCTCCCGCAGATAATCCTCGGAGAGTACTACGATCTAGGCAAAGAATAGTCAGAATGTGTCTCTACCTTGCGAGGGTCGTCAAGGAGAGCGGGCTCAAAGGAGCCGGATCCATCAGACGGATCCACATAGTGGTCTCAGTAGTCGACAAGGCGGCTACCAACAGAAGAGACTAATCAGATCTGAAATATATCATAGTCTCCCGCAGATAACCCTCGGGGAGCTATGAGCTAGGCATGGAATAATCAGAAAAGTGGAGCTCTGCCTTGCGAGGACCGTCAAGGAGAATGGACTCAGATGAGTCCAGAACATTGGACTCGTGTACTGACAGGTCAAGTACACAATCACAGGGGAAGGCCAATCAAGCATATCATCTTGACTCGGTTTCGGGTCCCATCACAATGGTGACAGTAGCAGTGAGTGAAACCGCAGTCCTAGAAATTGTCGCATTCTCCTGCAGATAGTCCTCGGGGAGGAATGCGAGCTATATCAATGAAGATCGTGGGAATGCTGGCAAGTCATCTCAGGTCCTCAAAAGCAATAAATCACTCAATCATTCGGAGGGCATAAGATCAGGCAAGGGAGCAAATAATCATGCCAGTCACCATACATCCCTTGGGTCAATCCAGTCTGCTGAGATGGCACGAAAAATAGTCAGAAATCCTATAAGTGCCAGGGTGGACTTGAGAGTCAGAAGATCAAGGATGGGTCTAATAGGAAGATGAGAGATCATGCAAGGCTCGCACACCTATATCAGGAAGTCCAAATCAGAATAGTCAGTCAAATCTCAAAATCAAGATGGGTGGAACCTCAAGATAGATAGATCAATCAATACTTATGAAGTCTTCATCGAATTATCGCATCATACCACATCCTCAATCCGATGTGCGAGAACTAGAATTCCTCAATAATGCATCACACCTATGCTCTATACATCAGCAAAAATCCTCAATAAGCTCGCATGCATGTATCTAAGACAAATCACATCAATCTCAGCAACCTCAACATCATAGGCCCGACTTACAAATAATTTGTATAAATAATCCTCGATGCGGGCCTCATCATTATGCACAGCATTCCCGGGTAAAGGGAAAGATGATACGGGGGACACGAGGAATATGGATAAGAAGGGTACACAAAGGGAAGTGGAGAAGCTGATTGAGCGGGCGTGCCAATATCATGGGTTGTAGAAGAGTGATACAGAGGGTACGAGGAGGGCGGGCGAGAAGATCGGGACATAGACAAAATTAGGTGCTCCACACAGGGCGGGAACACCGCCAAAATTGTGGTCCGAAGAGCGGTCTCTCCCCGAACCAGAGAAGATGGTACGATGGATACTTAGAAGATGGTGAAGATGCGGGAAACAAAGGACTTGGCGAAGAATGATTGAGCTCAAGCGCCAATATCACGACTCGATGCAAAATGAAGAGATATATGTATAAGAGAGATAGAGAGACTCAAAGATAAAAAAAATACATGACTCACACGGTGGGACCGACTACTCTAGGGATGAAAGAAAAACACAATGAACTCCAAGTCACAATCAAGACACAAGGCAAACCCCCAATTCACCTACTCAACACAGTGAAGACCATCAGGTGACGGTCATTTATCTTTTTGATTTTAGAGTTAGGTGAGAACCACAAAAATTGTACAGTCACATAGGAGGCTTGATAGGATTTGGGCTCTACTCCTTAGTGTGTACGTGAGCATTTAAAATGCATCCAATGAGGGGGTTGCTCTCCCCAAGACAATGAATCCATTACGTTTTATTTTTAAGTCCAATAGAGTTAGCATTCCCGATTTTATTTAAGTTATCACTTTTTTGGGTATTTTCAATGCACGTGCCTATCGAGGTTCCAATTTCCACTAAGCATCCTAGGTTGGCAAAAATAGAGGGAGAAGATCGGAAAAGCCATGCAAGTCAGAAAACGATGATGCATGCCAAGTAAGAAGACTTACAGTGCCTCCCAGCTCTCTCCATGCGGGATGCATAACAGAATTTGAAACCTATGCTATATGCAAATGCAAACCGAAGAAATCTCCCTAGGTTCAGAAATTGCTATTATCGTGAAGCACCACAAGTCGCTCATTAATCTTTAGCCTCAAAAAGTCCGATCTTGGCTCACCCCTCCTCTGTGCTCAACACACTTGAGCTTAGGAGAAAGCGCTTTGCGGGGCTCGCTGTGGCACAAAGGCTAAGAGATAAATGAGCGGCTGTTTAGAGTTTAATCTAGGTCCAAAGCGAACTATAGGTACATGCAAATATTAGGGTGTTTGGACCTAACTCTACGAGCAAGCAACTCCTAAGCTAAGGCTCATTCACACAAAATAATGAAAATAAAATAAAGAAAAGAAAAAGAGTCAAAATCATCGAAGCCCCCAAGGGAACAATCCCTCGGGCACTGGACCTCGGGAGTCTTTGTGCACTTGTGAGAGTCCTGTATTATTACATGTTTCTAAGCGCCACTCTCTCACATGAATATACATAATAAAATGAAATAAAATAAAATGCCTAAAAATAGTGACTGTCTTCAAAAATTCTCCTTCTTCTGTCATGGATGCTCTCTCCTGTTGGCTGGCATAGAAGAGCCAACTCCACCTCGCTTGGGTGCTTAGGTCCTCCTAGGAGGTCCTCCTTCGCTCGACGGTCCCTCGCATCACAGACAAAGAAAGGAGATGGTCAGAACAATCAATCAAATAGTGTTAAATAAAAATAAAAATCACACAAATAAATAAATGAAGGACATGAGCAAACAATTGAATAAATAGACAAATACGCTTACAAAATCATACAAAATCCGTTGCCTCCCCGGCAACGGCGCCATTTGATGAGAGGGTAAAATTAAGGGTCGTATTAATCCACAAGGCGGATCAATAGTCGATGCGGTGACCGCTCAATAATCCCCAAATCAATCAACAATTAACCCACATTAAATATATGCAATAAATATCCAAAAATGTGGAGTTAAAATTTATTATAACTCTACATGTAAATGTGTATAGGTGTAAGCACAGGTAGAGGTCGAACACTGGGAGGCGAATGGTTGTATGTGTTGTGTAATTATTCAATTCATTGTTCATGTCCATTTATTGTTTTTGTGGGTTTTAGATTTTATATTTTTTTAATTATTATATTTTTTATTTTTTTATTTTGTTTATATATTTTTATATTTTTTTATTTTATTTTTTTATTTTTAGTTATATAAATATATATATATATATATAAAAAGATATGTATAAAGAGCTATATATATGAGAAGAGAGAGAAGAGTAATATAGTATATAGATGTAGATATATAGATATAAATGCTGAAAATATATATAGATATATTTTTTGCTTTTTAATATTTTTCTATTTTTTTGTTATTTTTCTGAAATATTTCTAATTTTTATGTATTTTTAAATTCAAAAATGTCCACAATACAGGACTCAATAAATGGCCAAATATAATTTGGGTTTTAAAAATATAAAATAAACTCCAAAAATTCCAAAATTAATTTTAATACATTAATAATAATATATAGATAAATATAAAAGAGAAAAATGTATTTTTGGGGGTTTTTAAGGACTTTTCTATTTTTTGTTGGATTTTGGAGCTTTATGATTTTTTTATTTTTCTTTTCATATTTTTAGGGTTTTTCATTTTCTGGACTCAATATATATATAAATATACCATATATAATTTTTTTTGGAATTTTTTAAAAACATTTTCTAATTTTTTTTGTATTTTCTAATTTAAACAGTACAAAAAGGGCTTCTTTTTCATTTTTACTAATTAGGAAAAATGCAAAAAATGTGAAATAAAATATGGGCGTACAAGGGCATCACATGAAACATCTATCCTAATTTTTCTGGATTTTTAGAAGCCTCATAGGTATTTTAATAAATAGATAAAAGACACAAAAATAAAACAGCCTGGCAGGGGTATTTTTGCAAATAAAATAAGTAACAGGGGCATCGGTGCAAAAATACCTACAGAAATAAACATTTATTTTAATTTTTTGAACTAATTTACAATTAAAAAAACCGCCAGGGCTAAAGTAAAAATTTCACGCGCCTCACGTGGGACTGCACGTGAGGCGCGGAAGGACCTAAATGCAAATCTCATAAACTCAGGGTCCTTTCTACAAAATTTACATTTTATTTATAGCGTGCTAATTATTTTATAAGACTAAAAATTAAATACAAAAATGACGAGGGTTAGATGTGCAAATTACCCCCAACGTGGGCGCTGATGGATGGCTGATCTGTGTTCACTAATACACGTGGCGCCTCCACGTACGCCGATGACGCTTCGCTGATGGAGCGGTGCGGATTAGATCTCGTGGGAGATCTGACGGTCTGAGCGCTGCTCCATCGGACGACTGTGATTGAAACTGGGACCTGCTCTTCATCCAACGGCGGAGACGACGGCTGGAAGAACGGGGAAGAACGCTTGCCTGGGCAAGCTTCCTCCGATGAGAACACGCGTCTCCGTCGACCTTTGCTGCTCCACAGTGTCCCAAAAGCTTCCTGGAGGTTGGCTCTCTCCGCTGGAGGTGGTAGGTCGGCCGGAGGTGCCCTGGAGCGGCGCCACGAGCTTGGTGAAGAAACGCGGCTCCAGGTACCTCCACCCGCGTGCGAATCGACTCCTGGTGCTCCTCAACGCACCTGACCTGCACAGGAACGAAGCTCGGCTCAAGGCGGTGCTCCTCGGCCCAAAACTGAAGCTGTTAGCTTAAAAAATGGGTGAGGGCGGCGATGCTCCGACGATGCGGAGGAGACGAGCATCGATTCGCGGATCCAAGTGCGAATCCGGTTGGACAAGGTGGCTGGAAGGTGGAGAAGGCGTAGGGGAACGAAATGAAGGTGGAAGGGTGGTAGGAAAACAACGAGGGTACTGTGGAGAAGTCGCCGGAGCGGAGCTCCGGTGAACTTCGATTTGCCTAAATTACGCTAATCTACTAATCTAAATGCGAAATAAAATGCGGAAATAAAATGCTGGAATCAAAATCTACCTAGAAATATAACAGGCATAGCTCTTATACCTGGGGGCCTCCAGGGAGCAGGGTGGCCGCTGGAGCGCCACCGCGACAAAATTTCCTCCATCTCCGGCCGAATCGAGGTGCTGGGAGGCGCCTCCTGTCACGAGGGCTTCGCCAGGAGCTCTCTCAAGTACAAAGAAGGGGGTGAAATTGGCCAAATTCGGCGGAGAAGGAGGAGGGTTTTATTTATACACAATCCAAGGGACCCCCAGTGACCGGCGATTATTAAAGAATCGGTGGTATGTACAAGGGATCCAATAGGACGGCGAGAATCTTGGATAGAACAAAATCCGTGAAGGATTCGAGGGCGATGGATGAAAGGGACGCCCAAGAAAAAGGCATGAAAATAGGGGAAAAGACAGTTCACGTCAGGTCAGGCGCCTAGGGGCGCAGTTGACCGACCGGTCAACAAACGCCAGGACCTGATTGGTCCACGTCAACCAGAAATTGACTGATTTATTTAACGTATTAAATGAATCAATTAGTTTTATTTATAAAATAAAAAATGTTTATAAATTAACGTAGTATTTAATTATCATTTTTATTTATTTTTTTAAAGTATTTTATTACAGTTTTATTAAAATATGGTATTTATAAGTATATTTATATACATTTATTTTTATTTTGTTTATTTTATTTTATTATTTTATTTTCTTATTTTATAAATTTATAACTTATATTTGTGAGTATAAATATATTTTTATTTAATTTTTATGAGTTTATTTATATTTTTAGATAAATGTGTTTGTGTATATGTAAGTATACTTATAGGTATTTTACCTATATATTATGTATATTTTATTTATTTAATGGATTTTATGTGTTTTTATTATGGAGTTGTATTTTTACTAAGATATATATAATATATACATTATTACAAAAATATAAATGAATAAAGAATCAAAGAATAAAAATCCCTTTTATTTATATACATTCTTAACATAGGTATTTTGCCTATGTGATACATAGACTTATTTTATTTCACAAATTCTTTTTAGTTTTCTTTTAATCTCAACATGTACATGTAGTATATACATTATTTACAAAATTCTAAAAATATGAATTTATAAAAATAATGATTATTGAATAAAATGAATATTTTAATCAAGTATTATGTACAAGAAGGGCTAAAAACCTAACTTCCACAGATGGACTCCAAAAATCATGAAACCAATTTTATAAAATAGTTCTTGGAATGCTATATACAATTAAAGGTGAGTTTGGGTGATTTGGAGTTTTTATTTGCAAGATATGGGTCTGTGAAGTTGAGATTTTAGCTTTTTATTCTGTGTATAAAATGTACACTGTGTGTTATTTTTTCACAAACTTAATTTTGTAATTTTATTTGCATTATTATCCACAACTTACATGTACAAAGTGTCTTTATTTGATGAGTAAATAATTATATACAAAATAGGTGTCAAAAATGCATAAATGGATGAATAAATAAATGAGGTATTTATTGTACTCTTGGCCCTTATCTCCCCCTACTTTATTCCTTGTCGACCAATTCCATACTGGCCTTGGTCTCGGGGTTTGGGTCATAAAATATTTACAATATTTTATTCCTTTTTCTTTTCTTCTCTTTATTCTATAATTTTGGCATTAAAAACCTTATTTTCTGTACATTTAATACAACAAATAATGAATGTTATTATGTGCAAAATGAGACTATTTACATGCATTTGCTGGGGTTTTTAAGGCCAAAATGATAGAATAAAGGTGATGAAATGGAGATTCATCAAGTGCCCAAATCCCATTCAAGCCTCCTAAGTGTTTGTACAACTTTGTCTTCTCACTAAACTCTAAAATTGAAAAGATAAAAGACCAAATCTCACGGTCTTCACTTTGTGTTGAGTTGGTGAACTAAGGGTTTGCTTTGTGTTTTGTATGTCTATGGTGTGAGTCGGTTACGATCATTCTTCTATCATTAGCAATCACCTTATGTCTCTATCCCACCCTCCCTCCCTTCTATCTCTCTCTTCGTTCCTGCCTTTTCTTTCTTTCACTCCCTTCTAGCCCTCCATCCCTCCCTTCAGTTTCCTCTCGTCACGATGGACCACATTCCATTCCAGTCGAATTTTACGGCTTCTTCATTTCACGCCTATCATTCCCGCCCACTCTCTTGGGAGGTCGGAACCCCATCCGATTTCTCATCTTCTCCCTACCCACTCTTCCATTTGGGACATGCTGTGAGTGAAGTCCGAGGAGACCAGATTGACCAAACACGAGACTCGGGCGTTCACCATGCTGAGATGAGAGTGCATCCCATAGGCGATCAAATGGGGCAGTGGCAAGTTTTAGATGACTTTAATCCTAAGATGATGGATGAGTACACCGATCAAGAAGCACACTCCGCTTCTACACTGAGCCCCTTCATTTTGGATTTAGAGTTAATTGATCTACTGCCCAAATTTTTAGGGGAAGTGCACGAGGAACCTTACTTGCATATCGAAGAGTTTGAGGATATTCGTGGAACACGATCATATTCCAATATCACTTCTGAGGACATGATGTTGATCACCTTCCCATTTACACTTCAGAGTAGAGCCAAGACTTGGTACAGACGGTTGGGAAGGAAGATGGCTACATGGGGAGATTTATGATCATTATTTTTGAAGAAATTTTACCCCTGGTGTAGAGCAGAGATGATGCGGTCATGTATTCGTGATTTTTCAATTAACCCCCAAAAGACATTGATAGATTCATGGTTGAGGTTACGAGAACTTGTGAGGCGATTTCCTGATCATGGATTTTCGATGACTGACCTTATCCATATCGTCATGAGGGGGAGGACCGCAGAGCAGATTTCATATGTCATTACCTCATGTGGTGGTTCACACCATAGTCCTTACCTGGATTTAGTTGAGACCATCTTGAGAACACTTTCTGATCTTGCATATACACCAGATGATTTATTCGGGACAATACATGAGGGAGATATGACAACAGTTGGGTGTGTGATACACCATGCCGATCTTGATAGCACACACAAATTTGAGGATATGGATGCTACTACTTCTCGTATGATGGATGTGTTGCCTACTGTTGTGAGTTCCCAGAGCCAGACATTGGTTGAGGACCAATTGGATTTACAGTCAGATTTGGAGCCAGTCCCGCTCTGTCACGTAGAAGATTCTTTGATTCTAGATCTGCTAGGATCCCAAGAGATAGAGGAGGAACACACATCTCAGCCATCCTCTGAATCTTTCCAGTATCCATACACAGTTGATTCAGTATCTTGCCTTCAGGAGATCTTCTCAGATTCGGAGATATACTTGGATTCATCTCAGCATAGAGAGTTTGATGAGGGACCGATTTTGGATTCAATAGACCTTGATAGTCCCATATTTGAGCCATGTGTCCTCCCATTTGATGAGGTCGATACATTTTTGGAGGACCTGATTTTCGACAGCATAGATCCCCAATTTCCTGATGATTCGGCATTACTCCCCGAGGGTTATCTGCGGGAGGATGTCATGGACCATGTGTACTCGGTTTCACTTTCTGAGAATGCATCCGATCTGCCAGATCACGAGACCGAGTATTTTGATATTTCTGATAATGAATTTGATGATTTTCTCCTCGACGACCCTCGCGAGGATGACCCGATCTTTGAGGTATTCGATGATTTCACTGATTCGTCTACATTATATGCATCGGATATCAGCCTTTATAGTGAGTCTCCTGATCATGATCTTCCATATCTATTTGAGACTGTGATTAACGTGGAGGATTCACTGACAGATCCTTCCTTCTCCACGTTCGACTTCTTCGGCTCTGCCATTTCACTCCATACAGATCTTGAGCCGACGATTTCTTTTGTACTACCGGAGCCCGACTTCATCTGCCCATATCTTTACCCGGTAGCAAACACCTGCCTGATTGTTTATCTGGGTGTTATCATTTACTCTCTTGACTCTGTTAACCTCGTTGTTGTTCTCCCTCTGAGACTGCGACGACAGTATGGTATTCGCCTGACAGATGCCGTCCTGAACCTTGATACGGCGTTGTCCTAACAGTTGCGCCCAGCTAGGGGCGTAAACTCTAGCGCTTGTTGAGAGGCACCTCAACATTGATCGACTCACATCTGTATAGATCATTCTATCCATATCATACATTCTTTCTGTCTCACACCCCATCTCCATCGCATGATCATTCCATACTTAGGGTGTACTTTACCCTAAGTATAGGGGGGTGTCAGACTTATGATTATTCGTTTGATTCTTTTTACCTCTGTTTTGTTGCCTATACTTAGGGATATTTTACCCTAAGTATAGGGGAGGTAGACTCTGTACATTCTACTCATCGGTCTTCCCTTTGTGTACAGTCTGCTATACTTAGGATTACTTGATCCTAAGTATAGGGGGATCACCGACTTCTATTGATTACATTCTTTCATTCATCATTGTAGTATACTATTCTTTTCACTTTTCTATACAAAAGCACGAGTTATGTCTTTCTTTCCAGCTCTTTGATCACTATGAGGACATAGTTCGAGCTAAGTATAGGGGGGTGCCGTATATATTGTATATATACTTTAGCCATAACTCGTACTTTCATATTTTTTAATATGGCTAAAATATTGTGTAAATACTCAAAAAAATTTTTAAAAAAAACTTGTAAAAAAATGGAAAAAATGAAATGAATTAAAAAAAACCAACTCTGTGTATATTTGTATAAATTACTCAAGTTGTAAATTCTTGCATCTCATTCTTGTAAAATAACCAACTCACTCTTGTGTAAATATATATCTTTTTCCTTATTAAAAAAATGTGTATATACTTGTATATAGTACTAACTTTTTGCATAAAAAAACTTTTTACATGTGCATCATCTTTTAAAAATCAATAAAAAAATTCAAAATTTTGAAAATTGTTTCACAAAAAGATTTTTATTTTCTTTTCCTTGCATGTACATACTTTCTTGCATTTGCATTTGCATGAGCATTTTTCAGGATGATTTTGACATTTAGACTAAGTCTGGAATAAATTTGAAGAATGGAGGTTAGTTGGACCTTAATCCACTTAATTTCAGAGGAACCTTATAAGATTTGGAGTTAAGACTTTTCAGGTCCTAGTGACTTAATTCTCTGAGTCCATAAGACTATGTTCACATGTCATCTTGATAAGTCTAAGTAGAATATTTAACAACACACGCATGATTCTTTCAGACCGTGGCTTACCTTGGACACTGCACTTTACACGTACTCTTCATGGATGAGGTAGTGAGGGAGCAGAATCTTTTGGCTTGGGGTAGCATACGAGGGTAGTACATCTAGGCAGAACCTCTCGTCCTCCTCTAAGGAGGGAAGTGAGTCTCAACCTAGTCTTGTGATGTTGAGGTCTAAAGACAGGAGTTGTGGGGTTGCAATGATGCTTCAAAAGAGGGATAGTCTACTGGCTCAAGAGGAAAAACTCCTTATGTATATGCTGCACCTTGTATATATTTCAAAAAAAAGAGAAAAAATGCAAAATCTCCAAAAGTGGACAGGCCTGAAAGAAAAATAAAATGCCTGCCGGAGTGTATATACAAGTGAAAAAAAAAGAAGAAAAAAGAATAAGAGCTTCAGAGTCATATATTTGTGAGCTTGCAGCGGGTGACATGGCTACACTGGTCATGCATCCAAGGATAGGTAACTACATTGGTTACCGTCCATTCTCTTCTCCATCCCCTCTTCTTGAGCTGGTTGTACTTGAACTTAGAAGGAAATATCCCCGCTCCTCGAGGAAAGAGTTGCCAGACCAGATCATTAGAGTTACCTTGTTGAGAGAGACTATTTCTTTGCTACTTTTGAGATGAGGAGCTAAATTTCACTTACACGTACAAGTAAGAATTCATAGTCATAAGAATTTGTGTATGTAGACTTGTTCTGATCTGACTGTTGAGGAGACCTGAATAGGAGTCTTATGGAACATAGAGGCTGTTAGGTTTTAAATCCATTTCCCATTAAGGTTCCGACACACTAACAATCCAAAGGTCCGACAGAGCTCCAGACTACATTTTTATGAAGATAAGTTTGAAAGTCAACATTATTCTAACTTCTTTCCTTTTCTTTTCTTTATTTTCATTTTCACTTATTTTCCAAATAAGTGTTTGCTAAGGGACTAGCAAAGGTAAAGTATAGGGGAATGATGAATCCACAATTCATCGCCTTTATTCTTTTATTTTAGCCTCTTTTCCTTGGTCAAATACATGTAAATACCCATTATTTTCATAAAATTACCATTTTGCATGCATTTGTTAATTATGCATTTTTAACACTTTTTGTATATAAATAAAAGAATAAAGAAGAAAAGAAAAAGAAAATGAGGTGTTTATGCAATAAATACAGACTGACCCAAACCCCGAGAGAAGGTCAAGACTTGACCTGATCGACCAGGAATAAAGTAGGGGGAGATAAGGTTGTCTGTCAGAAAATCTAAAAAAATATCTTGTACATATTTTTCATGTATATTTGTACAAAACTTAAATTATTTTATTTGTACATAATTTAACCTCAAACTAATTACTTTTGTAAATAAAAGTTGTAAATAAAATTGTATTGTAAATAATAAAAATATTTGTAAATTAAAATATTGTATATATTGCAAATAATTACACCCAGAAAAAGCCACAACGTAATAATTGAATCATCAATTCCGGCTCCATACGAGCTCAAATTGAACCAAATTCACTTCCATCTTATTATAAATTAAATTATCTTTCAAATGGTTGTGGTTTTGTATTTTTTGGAGTTACGATTAAAAAGTCGGTTTTCTGGGGTGTATTGTGCAGTTTACCCATATATTTGTTGTATATAATTATTAATATTTATTTTTAAATATTATATATATTATAAATATTATTTTCATTAAAAAAAGTAAAATAGTTAAAATAAAAAAATCTTTTAAAAATATTTCCTTATTTGTACATATGTATATTGTATTATATGTGTATAATATATGTATATAATTAACTTCCTTTTATAAAATCCACCAAAAAAATTAATTATCTAACATTAATTAATTTATTTTATTTAATTACGAATTTTATATTTAATTTATTTAATTTTTAGATATATGTGAATTAAGTGACTTGATAACTTACCATTTATTTTAGATTTGATTCCATTCCGTTAATGGCCACCATTAAGGTGGCAAATTCAATTTTGGTAATTATTTAATTTATATTTTTTAATTAAATCCGAATTTTGTTTTTATTTATTTAATTAATTTAATTAATTAATTTATTTATTTAAATTACCACTAATTACTTTCCATTTTTGTAAATATCTCCATTTTTGACCTTCGTCTTCTTTTTAATGGGCTCCTCCTCCCTCATTTCTTCTTTGATCAATCTTCAGAGAGAGGAGCCCGATCTCCGAGAGTTTCTTGTTGCAGAAGGGTGCCCAGCCTCCGATCTAGTCGGTGACAGCGACTCGCGCTTCGTCGAGGCCATCACGGCGCGTCCAATCCCAAGGTGAGATCCCAACTTTATTTCCTGTATTTTTCGTAGGAAGATCGTAGGTTTATTCGTTACTTAGTTTTTATTAAATTTTAGATCTTAAAACCAAAATTTTTACCCCACCATTTCCATCCCGACATCGATTTTCCACATCATTTTCGTTACCCCCACATATTCACGTTCTACCTCGCACAATCTATCATCTCCGGTCACGCATGGTGACCGGAGCTACGGATCTACCCTCCAGTATCGCTAAGATCAGATCCATTTCCATTCACGATTCCTATATTTGTGCATAAATAAAAAAATAAAAAAATTTGTTTATATCTCTAACTATGTTGTTGCTGGAAAACATAAAATAAAAAAATATATATAAAAAAATTCCTTTCCCTCTTTTTATTTCTCTTTACATTTCCTTTAAAAAAGAATAAAAAAATATACATTTTTGTCTCTAACCTTTATTTTGCAGGAGAATAAAAATAAAAAAAGCTTTCTTTGATTATATCTGATTACAATAAAAACAAAAAAATATAAAAAAATAATAAAAAAATAAAAAATAAAAAAATTCGCAGCAGCCCAGACGCACGTCCAGGCCCGCACCAGCCGTTATCGCCCCCTCAACGGGCGGCCCTCCCTTCCAGCCCACGCGGCGGCGCCGCCCTGCGCGGCGGCAACCTCCGGACCCTCCTGCGACCTCAGCGTCCCCGCTGCTCTCCAGTTTCAAAGGGCGGCGGCCCGCCCTTCACGCCCCACGCCGCCCGCCGGCCCTGTCCTCCAACGCACCGGCGTGCGCGGCACGCCAACCTCCAGGTCTCCACAGCTGCGCGCCCTCCGCTCCAACCGGCGTACCCCCGTGGCGTCACCTCCTGTGCGAGGGCGGCGCGCACCCGCGGCCTCCAACGCGCCCCCGCACCTCCTTCCAGCAACGCGGCGGCGCCACACCGCACGCGCCTCCGCCGCGGAACCCCCAGCGACTTCCGCTCCAGCGCGCTGCCCCAGCGGCTCCCCTTGGCGCCACCCCGATCTCCGTCAGCGGCCCCGTTCGCGAAGGCGCCTCCCGCGCGCCTCCTTCACCACCCACGCAGGCGGTGCTTCCCAGCCCCCGCCACTCTGTGATCCACCGCGCGGCCGGTCTTGCGCCGCCACGCGTTCGCCTCCGCCTCTCCTCCATCCGCGTGGCCATGCTCCAGATCTTAAGGGGCGACAGCGGCTATGGCCTTGCACCCCTTTGCTTTTGGTAACGACATGAACAAACCCTAGGGGTTGGGCTTGATAAAAAAAAGGATATATTCTTTTTGGAAACTTTACATTGGTGCCCCCGAAAGTATTCCGAAATCACAAAAGAGTCCCTACATTCAAGAGAGCATCTGCAGTGCATGTGTATCATTGGGTAAATTGCTCTTTGTCTTTTGCATTTTATTTCTGCTACTCTTTCATGTGAAAACTTTGCATATTTTCAATTCAGTCCTTACATTTCAGACATAAATCTTGCATGCTCTTTTTGATCAAATAAACGTTTATCATAGTCAATAAATTCTGAGAAAATTTGTATAAGTTCTTGCTGTTGTTTTCTTCATTGTATAAATTCTTCACGAATTTTTATTGTCATTTGATATTTTTTATAAAAAACAAAAACATTTTCTTTGGATTTTTTTCTATATTTTTGATTATTTTAAAAAAATACAAAAAGAGTGTGGGTTCTTTGTTTTATCACTTTTCTTGATTTGTTCGCCTTTTAAAAAAATTGAAAAAAAAATAAAAATTGAAAAACCACTAAAAATTAATTTGGAAATTTGACTACTTAGTTTTTTCAAACGTGCTCCTTGTGTTCGACCCTGGTCGCTATACCAGGTAAATAGAATAGCGAAAAACCGCTTACATTATTTTTATCGATTCATCTTCTCTTGAGTGGTTTTAAATTAATTTTCTCGTTGACCGAATCCCGTGGTTGAGAACGACAACACTTGCATATTATTTTCCCTCTCTCGACCGCGTCGGATTTCGTGTCATCAGAATTAAACTCACCTTTCACTGGATATAGATTAAAATAATCTATTTAATGGTGGTGTTTCACATTTGGCGGAGCTACGGTTTGAAAGTTGAGTTTTGGACCAGCATTGTACACTTGTGCAGATTAAAATATTCAATTTATTATTTATTCATTATTTGTATATTTTTATATTTTTATAATTTTGTGAATATTACTTATAATAATATGTACATTAAAATAAGAATAAAAACCCAAATGAAAATGCAAAATAAAAATATATGTATATAAGATACACAGGTATTATACCTATATACATACCTACATAATACAGACTTATAATTTATTAATTATACAAAATAAATCAGAAAAATAAAACAAAAATATATTTATGTGTATAAAAGTATTTTATGCTTTTATAAAATACTAAATAAAAACAATAAAATTAAAATACACAAAATAAAAATAAAAGACTAAAACATATAGGAAATATACCTATAAGGGGCATAATAGGTAACTTATAAAATTATACCTTCTAAAAATAATTAAAAATCAAAATAAAATATTAAATAAAAAATTAAACATTTTTTATTTAATAATAAAACTTTAATTAATTCAATTGCTATTTTTATTTGAATTTACAAAATAATAATCATGGATTTTTCCTGGTTTCAGCCCCAGTTGACTTCGGTCAACTGGTCGTTCTTAGCCCTGTAGCCCTTGTCATAGCCAGGTTTGACCCCCCTTTCTCCATTTTTTCGAGGCCTCGTCTTGCATCATCTCGTGATAGATTCTTCTTGGCTTTTGATCCTCGATCAATGGGCATGCCCGCCCTGACGAAACCTTGGTCGAAGGACCACTGTAGCCACTGCTAGGCCTCGTTCTTTCCCCACTGACCGTCAACCCCATAAAACCCAGCTCCGATTCTCTTTTGAATTTTGAACCGCGATTCACACAGATCTTTCCCCCCTTGGTCGTGCTCGAGCTACCTGGAGGTGACAGCTCCAAGTTCCTTGCTTCGAGGCGGCGGATCGTCGGCTGATCTGGGCGTGTTCCACACCTCCGGCCAACCCCCGTTGAGGTACCCTTGACCTCGGGCCCCCAGGCCCTTGAGGTGTTTCTCCATTCCTTTTTCATCCTAGTTTCATTCCTTGTAAGCTTAGGAGTAGTTAGGTACCCGTTCCATGTCCAATCAGCCATCGAATCACCTGTTCGATTACCTCGCCGGAGCGCAACTCTGGCTAAGGTTCCATCTCGCCGTTCCCCTGTCCTTGAGAGCCAGCTGGAGGTCAAGGCACTTTGCCCTCGACCTCCTTAACATTTTTGGCAGGTCTAGGAGTCGCAGCGCACACTGGGGGCGATTTTGAAGACCGACCGAGGTACCTGGAGCTCTGTTGCTCCGCCGACCTCGTCCCGCCTCTCCGAGCTTCGCCGGAGACTTTTGCTGCCCTCAGCACCTTGAGGATGACCAGAGGAACCCAGCTGACCATTTTGGTGCACTAAAGATCGCCGGAGAAGGAGGATCGAGCCGGAGGAACCTCGCTGCGGCGGTGTTCTTCCCCGTTCGTTCAGCTACCTCCGCAACCGTCGGATCAAGCTTGTTCTTCGTGAATCACAACCATCGTCGGATGGAGTAGGCCCAGCACCGTTCGATCATCGTTCAGATTCTAATCAGGGCCGCACATCCGCGAAGCAGTATCGTGAAAGGAGGTGGCACCACGCGTCAAGTGAAGAACCCCCTGCCGTCAGATCTCCTGAGCGAGGGTATTTTGCAGAGCCACCCCCGCTATTTTTGTAATGTTATTTGAGTCCTGAAACTTTTATTAGTAGTTTAAATATTTTGTAAAATTTGCAACTAGGCCCTCGGACTTTAGATATTTGCACATCGGTCCTCCGCCACGTCACCTCACGTGGCCTGTTCACGTGAGGTGTGGGTATTTTGCAGGGAGGCCCTCGACCCTTTTGTTATTTCATTTCAGTACCAGAAATTGTAGTTTAAATGTTAAACTTTTGGGAAAATTGCATGGATACCCTCGGGTTTTGTTGAAATTACATTTCAGTCCCTGCTAGGCGCGTGCAAGTCACGCGCCCTGGTGGGTATTTTATACCAATACCCCTGCAGGTTTGAGGATTTATATTTGGTCCATAAATTTCAATATTCAGTGTTAAGTTTTGTGGAAAATTGCTTGTATGCCCTTGGACTTTTGGATATTTGCACTTATACCTCTGCGAGGCTGTGGCATTTTTGTGAACTTGTATGATTTATTTAAGGCACCTTTTTAATTCGAAAAATTCTCAAAAATTCAAGTTAAGCTCATGTGTGCTTGTTCTTTAACGCCCTATTTTTAGTTTTTGAGTTTATTGCATTTTTATATTTATTAAAAATCAAAAACTCCCCATTTCAGTACTGACTAGCTTAGAAAATACCAAAAAAATATTAAAATACCTCGAAAAATTCAAAAAAAAATCCCGTACTGTCTATTTTAACATATTTTATTGTCAGACCAAAAATCACTAAAAATCTCAAAAGAAAAATCTTAAAAATTAGAAAATACTTACAAACTTCAAAAAATTATAAAAAAATCTAGAAAACTCCAAAAATTGCAAACTCAGTTCATGTTTCTTCCTTATTTTATTTTCTTTGTTTTTAAAACTGATTTGGAAAATTTTGAGATCATTTGATATTTTTCCTTCCCATTTTAGTTTCGGCCAGGTTGTTGATTCACTGTTTGCTTTATTTCAGTATTTAAAAATATCAAAAATATTTTAAAAAATACCCAAAAATCTCAAAAAATAGTAAAAAATCATAAAAATACCAAAAAGATTTTATTTCTGAATTTTTGGCTATTTTTATGTATTTTTATAAATATTGTAGCACCCCTTTTATTAAACTGTTTTTATATTCCAATTGAAAAAAAGAAGAAAAAATATAAATTATAAAATTATAAAAATCAGAAAAATTAAAAATCAAAATACAAAATTAAAAGAAAAAAATATAATTAAAAATTTAAAAACCCACAAAAATCTTTGCTTTGTATTAGTGTAGACATCACTTCACTTTCACTCACACACACACTTGTGCATCTACCCTATTTGCTCCCTTTGTTCGAACTCTCTACGTACTTGCTTGCTATACATCTTTTATGTAGAGTTAAAAATAAATTTTAACTTCACATTGCTTGTCATTGCTTGATATCTATAGTGTGGGTTAATTGTTGATTAAATTCAGAGTTTGATTGGTCAACACTTCGACTGTGTTCCCGCCTTGTGTGGATTACAAGACCGATCGATTTTTGGGTTTATCATGGTGCCATTATGACTCCTCGATCCAACCTCGTCTGTCACAGGGAGGCAGAGAGGGGATGAGGCACTGGAATGGTGGATGAGGTGGAAGTGGGCTAGGGGAGGCGGATTTATAGGTGGATCTCTAATCGTTTCAGGTGGTGGTCGCGTGATTTGCAATGGTTGGCGAGAGTCTTTAGAGCGAGGGGTGAGGGTGTTTATGAAAGCGCTAGAAACATGGGAGTAATGGCTCCGTGGAGAGGTTGTTAGGGAGAGGAGAGGGTGGTTGAGTTGGTTGTCGAAATAGGAAGGGGCGAGGTCGAAACGGTCGGGCAGAGAAGGTGTTGGAGGTAGAAGAAGAGGTAATGGTCGTTGGATCAAGCGATCCAACGGACAAGATGCGGGCATGTGCGAATGGTCTAGATCAGATCAACGGATCAGATCCAGTGGTGGAAAGAGGGAGTTAGGGGGCGGCCAAGATGGGCCATGGGGTTTCATCCAACGGTGGGTGAGAAGATCGGTGACGCGGAAGGGGATCAGTCATTGAATGTGTCATCATGTAACGACTGAGAGTGAGGCGGGAGTGGGTGGATTAGGTGGAAGCGGGTAGAATGAGATGGACGGTGGAGAGAGTAACGAGATTGGATGGGGGAGATGAAGCAGGGGGAGAGGGGATCAACAATAGAGGGAGCGGTCGGGTGGCGCAAAGAGAAGGGGCCACATGGGCTTCTCAAAGGGTGCCAAGTGACCCAATCAGATTATTTAAAAATTGGAGAATAAAGAGAAATTGGAAAATAAATAAAAAGAATTAAAATTAGGAAAAAGTCAAAACATGAAAGTTGTAGATCTCGAGAAGATCTATAAGTTTCATGATGGACAAAAAGTCAAAAGAGTTCAAATAAACAAAGAAATATTTTTGGTAATTATTTTTAATAGATAAAAAAATTGCTTTTAATTATTTTGAGATTTTTTGTATTTTTAATTTCTTTTAAAGCTCAAAATACATATATACAATATTTATCTTTTTTGGGGATTTTTAATAAATAAATAAAATAAGGATAATAAATAAAATAATAGGTATTAATTTAGGGGTACTTATAGGAAGAGGATTAATTGCTAAGAATGCGAAATTAATAAAGATTTTTATTGAGTTTTTTAATCAATGAGTATAATAAATAAGAAATAATATGATTAATCAGAGATTCATCATCCCCCTATACTTAAACATGCTCGTCCTCGAGCATCTAAAGAATGATGGAGTTAGATTAATTCCTGACAGTGCATGTGATTTTTCTAGGCTCAACTCATCAAAGATCCTTAATTTGAGTGATCATAAAATTATATGCTCAACCATGCTTTAATCAAAAGAAAGTCAACTTCTCTAATTACCAGACTTTCTGTTTGTACATATAATATAAGGATATGACATTTAGTGTACTACAATCATGAGAGTCGAGTCAAGATTTCACCCAAGGTCCCAGTCCAGGAGACTCTCTTCGAGACCTAATCCTCAAAACTAGGGAATACGTCTTTTCTTGTGTTCAATATACCATCTCAGTAGTTTGTCAGACTTGAAAGTGTAGATGGAAGGTCAGATAATGGAGGGTATAGGATTGTGTATTTTTCTTCTCTCCCTCTCATTAGAATAAGGATCCTCCCGAATGCCTTATACTTAACGCATGTATATTTTTTGTTTGTTGATCGATGTGTCTGTTAAGAGAGCTTGGAGTTGTCTGCACTTGTTTTCCTAGGAGTACACCTGGTTGTGTCTTTTATGGATATCTAATATACCTTCTACACCCAAACTTGTAGCATTTACGATGCAGAACCCTTTTGATTGCTAGCATGACTCCTGATCCTAACAACTTTGGTCCAAGTGGATGCTTTGAAAAGGTTGTGAGCGCTCGCTAGATATTTAGCTCAGTTTGTGGAATTTTCCTTTTGGAACTTTGAGTTTTTTCTTTGAATTTTGTAATGGTATAGGTCTAGCTATTTCCACTGCTTTTACCAAGTTGGCGCACACTTATCAAAAATTATTTAATTTCATCACACCCTAGTACATAAGTAAATATCAAATGATAGCATGTGAACTTGTTCACATAATGGCTAGGGTTTTACTGACACTGAGGTTTCTTGAAGCCTTCATTGACTTCATCCCATCCTTAGTATCATTAGATCGGGTCTAAACTCAAATCTCCAGTCCCAATCCCTCAAGTAAGAACTCAACGCATATCATCAATCGTGCAGTTGTGAAAGTGATGTGATGATCATATTCTTTTGAAAGTAGAGATGAAGAGTGCAATATAGCGATCAAATCTTTCAAACTAGGGAAGTGTGAATTATTAGGTTTCAAAACCCTAGTGACTAAGGCTGGTCAACTTAGACTCTCAAGATCTCAAAAACTGTGTCCTCAATCCTCAAGCCTTGAATGATAGTGGGTGTGTTAGAAATACACCAACTCCAAAGTTATTGGTTTTTTTGTGATTTAGAACTTTGTAATTTTATGGGATTTTTTATCTTAAGAGAAATAATGACTGGCCCAAGCTCATATAAATAGTTGCATCCTTTTCCAGCCAGTATGAGTGTAAGTATGGGCTGTTAGACGACTACCCATGTTACTTCAAGACGGTGCCATTCGCATTGTCTTTTAACCACCCACTCTTCTAAGGGAGACTGTAGTTCACATAATGAGAAATGGCTACTCATTTTTAAGCTCAGTAGTCAAAATCGTTGCTCAAGAAAAGTTTTGATTTTTCATATTTTTAAGGAATTTTTTAAAATATTTTATAAAAAAGCAAAACAGTTAGTCCTCATTTTTGAAAAGATTTTGAAAATATTTTCCAAACCAAGTCACATAATATAGAGATTTTCAAAATATTTTTCAAATAATTTTCAAAATGAGTCAAGCCCCATTTTTCAAACCAGTGTCAAACATTTTTCAAAGTAGTGTCACACAGTTAGAGAAAATTTCAAAGTATTTTACACACATTTTTATGAAAATCAGTTCAAGAATACTTATACGCTAGCCCCAAAAAGTTTGAAAATGTTCAAAATACGAGTTATAGCTAAAGTATATATATGATGTATACAGTATACCCCCGTATACTTAACGTTTGTTATGTCCTCATAGCACAAAAGTGATATGAAGCCATAGCTCATGTTAAATACAATGTGGTATAGTGATTTTGCCCAAAATTAGGAGGTCTTAAGTTCAACACAAAGCGTGAACTCAGTCAGTGTGTTGACCACACTAAATCTGGACTAAAGTCAACAATTAACCCACACTAAAGATCAATAAATTAGAAATAATGTGGAGCTAAAATTTATTTTTAACTCTGCACAAATGATGTAAAGGGCAAGTATGCAGAGAGTTCGAACACAGGGAGCAAGCAGGGTAATTCAAACAAGTGTGCACAAGTGAGTGTGTGTGATGTCTACACTAAGCAAGCAATCCAAGGAATTTTTGTGGGTTTTTAATTTTTTTATTTTTTTAATTTAATTTTTAATTTTGTATTTTTGTTTTTAATTTTCTGATTTTTATAATTTTATATTTTATATTTTTTATTTCTTTTTCAATATTGGAATATAAAGACAAAGTAATAAAAGACTAGATAAAGTATTTATAAAAATGCACAAAAATAACCAAAAATTCAGAAATAAAATGTTTTTGATATTTTTAGGATTTTTTACTGTTTTTGTGATTTTTGGGGATTTTTCAAGATGTTTTTGGTATTTTTAAAAGCTGAAATAAAACAAAGCAGTGGGCAAGCTACTGGCTGGATATAAAACTGGAATTAAAAGTAGCAAATAGCCACAAAATTTATCCACACTATTTTTCTAGTAAAGATAATAAAATCTAGAACAAACAGAAACTGAGTTTGTGATTTTTGGAGTTTTCCTTGATTTTATAGATTTTTTTAAAGTTTTTGAGTTTTTTTAAATTTTTAGTGTTTTTCTTTTGAGATTTTTAGTGATTTTTGGACTGACACTAAAATAGGTTAAAACACACACTAGGAAATTTTTTTGGAATTTTTAGAGGTATTTTAATATTTGTTTGGTATTTTCTAAGCTAGACAGTGAATAAAAAGCATGTTTTTGATTTTTAATAAATATAAAAATAAAAGAAAATCAAAAACTAAAAATAGGGCGTTAACATACAAGCATGCAGGAGCTTAACCCTAAATTTTTAGAATTTTTGGAGTTAAAATGATAAGTTAAATAATTAGAACAAGCATCCAATCATTAATCAGGCCTGACAGGGGCATACATGCAATTTCCAAAACATCCAGGGGCTACTTGCAAAATTTCCAAAAAGTTTTACACTAAAAATTGCATTTACTGGACTAAAAACAAACTAAAAAACCCGACAGGGCCTTAATGCAAAATGTCCAAGCCAAGCACGTGCGATACACGCGCCAGGCAGGGACCTAAGAGCAATATCCAAAAAGATCCGGGGCTTTTACGCAAAAATCCCAAACATTTTACATTACCGACAAAATTTTGGGATTAAACTGAAATATCCCAAAGCCCGAGGGTACCCTTGCAAAATGCCCACACCTCACGAGAACATGTCACGTGAGGTGACGTGGCAGGGGTCCTAAATGCAAATAAAACAAAGACGAGGGTCTTTTTGCAATTTTTACAAAATATTTTAAACTACAAATAAAAGTTACTGGACTAAATAGAAATTTAGCGGGGGGTTGACTGCAAAATACCCTCGCTAAGGCGATCCGATGGTGGTGGCGAAGCTGATGACGTGTGGCGGACATCAAACGGTTGGGAGTTCGGCACGATCCAGTGGCGTGGAACACGCCACTTAGCCACGTGTCGGCTTCTCCGGGCGCGATGACGGTTCGCCCGTGAACGGCTGAGATCAGATCTCAGATGAGATCCGACGGTGGCAGGTGCTGGCGATCGGACGGTCCACGTTAGACCTGGGGTTCCCTCTTGATCGGACGGCAGCGAGGCGCGCTGGAAGAACAGGGAAGAAGGACCGCCGTGGCGACCTTCTTCCGGCGGTAGTGACTCGCTCCGACGGTGGATGAGCTTCAAAATGGGCCCAGGAGGTTGCTGCAGGTCTCCTCTGTCGTCTGGAAGCGACGGAGTGGCGTGAAGGTCGGCGGAGCTCTTCCACGGCGAGGCGGAAGTTGCGGCGCTCCAGGTGCTTCGGCGAGGTCCCAAAAACGCTCCAGACGCATTGGTGTGCTCCAGTATCTGCGCAAAAAGGTTATGGAGGTCGATGGCAAAATGCCTCGACCTCAGGTGGCTCTCGAAGGGGGTGACAGGCGAGATGGGGACTCGCCGGAGTTGCGCTCCGGCGAGGTAATCGATGAAGCGATCGGATGGCCGATTTGATGAGGAAAAATGCTCGGAATGATCCTAAGGATATGATGAACACGAAGGGGATAAAAAGAAATGAAGAACAACCTCGATGGCCTGGGGCCAGAGGGTAGATACCTCGACGGCTGCGCTTCGCCGGAGGTGTGGAACGCGCGACGATCAGGCGCTCTCCCGTCGCCTGGAAGCCTGGGGCTCAGAGCTGTCACCTCCGGGCACCTTCAGCTCGACCAAGGGGGAGGGATCGGGGTTATTCGCGGTTCAAAAATTCAAATGGGAATCAGAGTTTGGTTTTAAGGGGTTGACGAGGGGGTTCCATGATCGAGGTGGCCAGCTCGATTCAGAGCTCCACAGCCCAAGGAAAGCCTTGGGCGTGTAAGAGCTCTGATCGAGGAAGAAAAATCGTCAAGGGTGCCTCACGAATAGATGAAAGGTGTGGCGCCCAAAAACCCTTGAAAATGGGTCAAACCTACTCTGACATTGCTACAGGAGTAGGACCAGGGAGTTGACCTGAGGTCAACTCTCCTGGTCCCCTGGTTGGTCCACGTGGACCAACCAGGAAAAACTCCTAAAAACAATTATTTAAAAATAATAAATGACATTATTTTAATTAGGTTATAAAATGAAAAGTGTTTAGAATTTTATATAGTATTTTATTACGATTTTTAATAATTTTTATGAGATGTATTTTTACAAGTTTACATTTTAGCCCTTTATAGGTATAATACCTATGTATTTAAGTATTTAATTTTTATTTAGGTATTTTATTTTTATTATTTTCATTTCTTATTTTCTAAAATTATAAAATACTTTTATTTACACAAATATATTTTTATTTCATTTTTCTGATTTATTTTGTATATTTAATAAATTATAAGAGTATGTTACATAGGTATGAGTATTGGTATTATACCAGTATGATCTTATACTTGTTGATTTTTATTTTGAGTTTTCTGTGTACTTTTATTCTGATTTTAATATTATAAGTAATATTTATAAGATTATAAAAATATAAAAATAATGAATAAAGAATAAATTAAATATTTTATTCAGTACAGGTATACAATGTGGGTCCAAAACTCAACTTTCAAACCGTAGCTCCGCCAAATGCGAAACCACCACCATTAAATAGCTTATTTTCTTCTATATACAATTAAAGGTGAGTATGCTGCATTTGGAGTTGACAGTTGTGAGATACGGGCCTGGGAAGTTGGGATTCTAGATTCTTATTCAGACCATAACTTTTTATCTGTACATTATTTTTCTGTGAAATCAATTTTGTATTTTTATTTATAAAATTATCTACAACTTTCATGTAAAAAGTTTCTTTATTTGATGTATAAAAAGTGGAACCAAAAATAGGTCCCAAAATGAATAAAGAATGAATAGAATGTATAGGTATTTGGCCCTTATCTCCCCCTACTTTATTCCTGGTCGACCTATTCATCAAGATGCCTAGGTCTCGGGGGTTTTGGGTCATAAAATATTTAATATTTTATTCTTTTTCTTTTCTTTATTTATTCTATAATTTTGGCTTTAATTACAGCATTTTATACACTATATAGATGCACATGCATGAATGCTAAGCTGCTGAAATTAAAGGTATTTATAGGCATTTGCTAGGGTTCTTGGTGCCAAAATGATAGAATAAAGATGATGAAATGTGGATTCATCATATAGCAGAATTGACTCCGATGCTCCCCCTATGCTTAGGTCAAAATAACCTAAGTATAAGGAGAAGAATAAGAGGGAAGGATGGTCTTGACTCGGGCCCCCCTATACTTAGGATGTGAATAGCCTAAGTAATGGATCTACAATAAGGGTGGAGGGACTCGTGGTGAATAATCAGTAACTGTGCAAGGTTCCCCCTATACATAGGTTGAAGAGTAGCCTAAGTATTTGGATGTGGAATTAAGGATGATCGATGATTAGGAGTGGATTTACAGAGATGATGGAGGTGGGTGGATCATCCAGGGTTACGGGAGGATTGGAAAGAATAGGCATCCAAGGCTCAATCATTCAAGCAATACCCTTGCTTCACCAACTCAAACATGAAGACCAACAAGGGTTGATCATTTATCTTGTCCATTTTATTGGTGGTCATCCAAAATTGAAGTCCATTACATAGGTTTAATGGCTAGGTTTCGAGCACTATCCTAGGATACGTCCTCGCCTCTCAACAATCAGAACATCATGCGTACAATGCAGGGGATTGCTCTCCTATAATCCAAGAGTGATTTATATTCCATTTATTTTTTTCAACTTTCATTACAATCTCAATTTTATGCTTAGATTATTAATGTAATAATGTGAGAACAAATCAAGCAAGCATCGTGTAATCGACCATTCCCAATTTCCTTTAATATCCTAAGTGATAAATCAAGGGGAAAATTAAGAAAAATTGATGCATTCGTGAAAACCATGATGCATGCTTGAGAGAGAACTTACAGTATCTCCAACAATCTCCATGCATGTGCAAGACTGTATTTGAAAATTTTTACACTAAATGCATGCAAGTCGAAGAAACCGCACCTTAAACATGCTTAAGTGAAGTGATGTACATGTGTCTCGTGAATAACATGTGTCCTAACCTACGAAGCAAGCACAAGTGATATTTGAAAGGGGAGCTCGGAGAGTCGTGTGCCTAACCCTAGGTTTGAACACTCAAGTGAAGCCTCACTCGGACTTGGGTGAAACATGCTCCACATGACACATGCAGAGGTTCATGTCCAACTTACTCGCATGAGCCCTCAAATGCGGACCGCTAGAAATACAGTGATTATATACAACATAAAAATGAAATGAATTGCATAATTAAAATTCTTGAAGTCTCGTGAGTTTTTTTGTGGCTCCTCGCTGTGAGAGCTCCCAATTGCACGCCTCCATGTAGATCGAGCATCCTCCATCTTCATAGGCCCTGTCACAAAAAAATCATCAGAAAATCATCGAGAAAATTAATCAGCAAATGATCCAACAAGAAACACAATGTGAAGACCTAAAGTTTTGAAAATAATCAACTCAAAATAATATAATAAAATTCAATAAACAAATAGGGATGAGTCGTATCCCCGGCAACGGTGCCATCTGATGAACTGCATTTTCACCGCGTTAATAGTCGTATCTTATTATAGTACATGTGGTGAAAATGATCCATACAAAACCATACATTTGAATATGTGGAGAATTTAATTTGGTGAGTGAACCAAGGTTGAACAAAGGGGCATGAGCCCCCTCGTATATTTATCGAAAAATAAAGATTAAATAAGAGTGATTAAATTCTCAGATCTAGGTCTTTAGATGCAGATACAAAATGCTTCAAAGAATAATGTAGACAAAATGCATGTATAAATGCATATGAGACTCGTGCAAAGACGGATATGCAATATGCTATTTTGTTTGGATTTTAGCAAAATAAAATGATTGAAAATGATATGAGGATGCATATACAAGTATTCCCTAAGAATATTTCAATCATTGAGCAATGAAAATAGATTCAATTTCATTATCAATTGAACATTAAATCTGAACAAAGTTTCAATAATGGCATTCAAATGATAAGCAAAAGATATAATGAACATCTAGAATTTTAGCATGTATAATAAGGTATCAAATCAGATAAGAAAGCATGACATTAAAAGAGAATATAATATGCAACAAATTAGACTGAAATCAACCAAAACAGAGTTCATATGCTCAAGATATTCAATAAAGACTGCAAGGGCATAAATGTAAAGAAAACATGAAAATAAAAAGGATAATTATGTTAGGCCCTTCGTAGGGGCATATCTGCAATTAAGGGGACTCGATAGGGTCTCTTTGCAAATTATCCACGCATGCACACGAGAAGCACATGCTTGGGAGGAACCTTTTTGCAAAAGGTGAAAACTCTAAGGGAACAATTGCAAATTGCCCAGCCCGCACACGCTCTGCACACGCACGGACTAGGCTCAGAGATCGCAGGTTCAGGATGCCATGTGGGGGAGCCTCAGAGCTTCGGGAGGTGGGTCGGTACACTAAGGTTGTAAGGTCAGGGTGCTGCCTTGGAGATCATCTAAGTTGTTCGATCCGAAAAACGGACGGTCCTATAGCACTTCATTCCTTTGCAGTATCGCCTCCTGTGGCGGACTTGGTGAGGCTCCAGCAAGCCCTGGATTCCTCCACCATGCTCCTTACGCCCGCTTGATGGTCGAGAAAGGATAAAAGAGGATGTGTGAGACTGCAGGAGGCGAGACAACGGTCTGTCGATGGCTGGGGAAGCAAGATAATGAAGCATCACTAAAGGCTGGGCTCTCAAACGAAGCAAGTTGTAAGGCTATGACCATTGAAGGATGAGTCTTGTAGTTGTTAGAGATAGCCAAAGCAGGGTGCTTGTGTGCATTTCGTGAGGTGATTAGAGGCTTGTAGGGGAAGAGAAAGGGGGAGGCTTAATGGGTACTCCATCATGACAACGGAAGAGGTGGGTCAGAGCGAAGGAGGTTATGGAGGAAGAAAGTTAGCAGTCGGACGATAGCGTGGAAGGTGCTAGTGGTGTAGTGAAGGTGAGGGTGTAGCAAATCGATGATGGAAAGTAGTGTGTGCACGGGGAAATTATGGAGAAATCAGGAAGGAGAATGGGATAAGGGGCTTACCTGATCGGAGTAGGGAGAATGAAAGAATTGCCTGGGCGAAGGCTCCATTGGAACCTCGGGTCGTCGCACAACGTGCTCTGGCGGAGCACGGTGCTCAATGGCGGTAGAGCCACCGTTACATGGTCAAATTGACCATGGGTCAACACTTGGTTGGAGGCGTCATTATGGCCCCTTGATCTGACCTCCGTCTGTCACAGGTAGGCGGAGAGAGACTAGGGATGAGGCACCGGAATGGTGGGCGAGGTGTAAGTGGGTTGAGGGAGGAGGATTTGTAGGTGGATCTCTGGTTGTTTCAGATGGTGGGTCATATGATTTACAATGGCTGGCAAGAGGCTTTCGAGAGAGGGGTGAGGGTATTGACGGAAGTCCGAGAAATGTAGGAGTAATGGTTGTGTGGAGGGCCTGCTAGGGATTGGAGAGGGTGGTTGAGTTGGTTGTCGAAATAAGAAGGGGTGAGGTCAAAATAGTCGGACGGAGAGGGTGCTGAAGGTGGAAGAAGAGGTACTGGCTGTTGGATCAAGCGATCCAACAGATAAGATGCAGGCATGAGAGAACAGTCTAGATTAGATCAACGGATCTGATCCACGATGAAGAGAGTGAGTTAGGGCCGACCAAGATGGGCCATGGGGCTTCATCCAATGGTGGGTGAGAAGATAGGTGACGTGGAAGGGGATCATAGAATGTGTCATCATCTAACGACTAAATGTGAGGCGAGAGTGGGTGGTCTGGATGGAAGCGGGTAGAATGAGATGGACGGTGGAGAGAGCAGTGCGATTGGATGATGGAGATGAAGGCAGAGGAGAGAGGATCAACGGCAGAGGGAGCGGTCGGGTGATATAAAGAGAAGGGGCCACATGGGCGGCTCAGAGGGTGCCACGTGGCCCAATTAGATTATTCAGAACTTGGAAAATAAAGAGAAATTAGAAAAGAAATAAAAAAAGTGATTTTAGGAAAAAAGTCGAACAAGAAAGTTGTAGATCTCGAGGAGATCTATAAGTTTCATGTTGGACAAAAAGTCAAAAGAGTTCAAATAAAGAAATATTTGTGATAAGTATTTTTAACAGATAAAAATTGTTATTAATTATTTTGATATTTTTTGTATTTTTTATTTTTTAAAGCTCAAAATACATATATACAATATTTATCTAATTTTTTGGGATTTTTAATAAGTAAATATATAAAACAAGGAAAATAAATAAAATAAAAGGTGTTAATTTAGGGGTATTTACAGGAAGAGGATTAATTGCTATGAACGTGGAATTAATGAAGATTTTTATTGAGTTGTTTAATCAAGAAGGATAATAAATAAGAAGTAATATGATTAATCAAAGATTTAGGAAGACCTTAGGGTTAGATTGCAATATTTTCTTATTTTTCCAAACTCATTTTCTTCTTTGGAAAGAATTATGGCTAGGAGCTTGTTTTTCTACTTTTTCTTTTCCTTTTACTGAAAAAGATAGAAAAGCGTATTTCTTTCTGAGCTCAGCAACTTCTTTTTCTAAACTAGTATTTTTAATTTTAAAACTACTTAGATCTTATTTTAATAGCTCATTTCCTTTTTGAAAACTCTAAGTCATTAAGCAAACTAGATTTATATTCTACTAATTTCTTGTTAATCTTTTTAAGCTTCATGTTTTCTTTAAAAAGATCTTGAGATACATTATTAAGATCTAAACAAGAAAATTCATTTACCCCATTTCAAGAGTCGAATTCGGATGAGTCAGATTCGACTATCCCAATGAATCCCAAGCATGTGATTTTACTTTCATCATCAATGTTGCTTGAGTCGTCATCCCATGATGCTTGCATAATCTTGTTGGATTTCTTCTCAAGCTTCCTTTCATGTCTGAAGTTATTCTATTGTTGTGGGTAGTCCTTCTTCACATGCTCCACTTTGTCGCATTAAAACAATTTATTTCTCTTTCTCTCCTTTTATTTCCAAGAAAAGACTTGAACGGTTAGGCCATGAATGTGATATCGTCATCGCTATCAGATCGCTCAATTGACTCCTTGTTGGTTGCTAGGGCTAGATTTTCCTATGGCCTTTCTCCTTCTTTCTTCATGTTCTCCAGCATTGTTTCACAAACGAGAAGATTTCTATGAGGTCTTCCAATGAGGTCATGCTGAAATCTGTAAATTCCTCGATAGCAATGACTTTATGTTCTCATTCAGCTGATAGTGGGATGATGAACTTGCTTGGGAGATCTCCATCTAGAAATATTATCCCTCAAGTTCCTTAACTGGTTCACGAAAGTTGTGAACCTGACATTCATCTACTTTAAACTCTCCCCTTTCTACATTTTGAATGTCTCGTAATCTAAGGTTAGCAGTCAAAAATGGGATTCCTTCACCTTTGTTATGTCATCATGAGTTGTCTTCAAGCACTTCCATATCTCGTAGAGTGTCTTTAGATGAGAAATTCTTTCAAACTCAGCTTCTGACATAGGGTAGTATTTTGAGTTCATCGCCATAGAGTTGAGGGCCATCTGGTCTAGCTCGACAGCGGTGTAGCATCTCTCCTTCTCCTTGATAATTTTGAATTCATCCTCTTCATGTTTCATATAGCAAAGTTGGATGATTGGAGGAAGATCATCATCTTGGTCTTCCAACTACAGTAGTTTGTCCTATTGAAAAGCAATGGATAAACTATGGAGCTTCCCTCCATATGCGATCCTAAAATGTTGGTCATAAGTGTGTATCTAAGAATGACTTCCTTTACACAGACGAGACTATGTTACCAAATGTCATTTTTTCGGTACCCCCGCGGACATCGAGTGATGGGAGTGGGTCGATCAACCTGAATGGCCTAGATCATTGCAAATAATAAACTTAAACAAGTACAGTGATATGTAGCACTTTCAATTGCAAATAAGCAAACAAACCACAAGTGCACAGGGATTTAACATGAAAACCCTCGTGGGTAAAAAAATCACAACATGAGTCTCCTGACTCAGGCTTTCAACTGACCCACAGGTTTTTCACTAACCTGAGTTGCTTACATAAGAACCCAACCGTATTACAACCTTAGTTGATTGCATGATCAACTGAACTGTATACAGGAAATAATCCTAACAACCTCAATATCAAAGTAAATATGCATAGAATAATATGAGGCAGAACGAAAATGATATAGTAGAGGAGGAGCGTGTTCGTAAGAATCAATCATAGAGACCAAAGCTAGATCGGAATGAAGAACGCTGCATGAAATAGCTCTTCGATCTTTCTCTCAAAGTATACAGTGGAAAGCAGAGAGCAGAAAGCTTGTTGCTCTTAGTGTATATTGTAGAAAGAGGTACAATGCACCATTTAAAATTCTTAGGACCTATTTGGTAATTGGATTGAGCTGGGTTGGGGTATCCTCCTGTGAATAGTACTTGTTTGGAGGGTTGGAAGGTTGGAATGATAATTGTGATGTGATGTAACATTAATTATCTGTTTTATTAACTTTTAATTATTATAATATGTTTTTATGTTAATAATTTTATTTGAACATGGTTAAAAAATATTATACTAAAGAAATTTTAGGGTCAATACAAGTAATCTCAACCTAGGAATGCAAGGTTGGAGCTAGGGGTATGCAAGGGCAACCCGGTATACCCTGACAACCAAACAGGTCCTTAGGGTCCCATAGATGTTGGCTCTCAAAAAGCAGCTATTTAAATAAATCGGGAATGAAATCAGCTTCAAAAATCTTCCTCAAAAATATGATCGATCAGGATACAAAAATGATCGATCAAAATCAAATGATCGATCATAGGGATTTAGGTGATCGATCATAATCAAACTATGATCGATCAAGGATCAAAATTGATTGATCAGAAATATAGTCATTTTAATTTAAACATGGATCATTCATAAAAGCAAGGTTGATCAATCAAGTTGACTCTTTGACATGAAATTCAAAGTCAAATAGCTGAAATGCAAAATGTGTGATTTGAGGACTTTTGCAATCTAAGATAATTCAAAATGCAAGACTCGGTAAAAGAAAATACTTCGTCTTCTTCTTAAACTTGAGATCCTTCCTTGAGCTTGAGCTAGAGTTCCATAGCTATGAACTCCTTTGAGCTTCTTAGCTTCTTCTTTACTTAAGATTGACCTCTTCAGCTTGAGCTTCCTCCATATCCACTAGCTTTCCTGCTCTTAACCTAGCTACAAACTTTGCACACAAGTTTGTCATCATCAAAATATGCATGCTCATGTACTAATGATTTCGTCAATCATGCATGCACTCACAAGGGGAGCGAGGAGATCAAGAGAAACATATCGATGACAACAATTTTTCTTGTCACTACAAACACATGTACAACATGCGACAGACATAAACTGTCGCATTTAGGAATACATATGTCTCCTCAAAACAAAAAAAGATGGTAAAATGATGTCGCATCAACCTTGTCTCAATTGATAAGATGGGATGGTGACAGTGCCCCTCCCTTCATAAGCAATAGGAGCTGTTGTGACCAACCCCTCTGATCAAGGATGTGGGATGTCCTCCGTCATTGCAAGCATTCGAAGGGATGATCATAACTGTCTCATTAGTAACATTAGAGGGGATGGTTGCAACGTCCATCCAATCTGTGTTTGTCAAGTGAAATGAGTGCAAGCAAATCCTCTTGTAGGAACCCTTGCTGCTAATGTTTGATTGTACGGTAAATACACAATATTTACAAGACGGTCGTATAATTATCCCTTCAAATCTATTGTTTTCTTGCGCTGACCAAAGGGGACATGACAGTAGACTTACTAGGAGAGATAAATGGCCATCCTTGTTGGTTTACTTTGACAAAATATGGTGCGTATTTATGGTGTCATTGCTTGATTTTGGCTCGATATTCACAATAATAAGCAAGAAAAGATATAGCATGGATAAGTTAACTTTAAAACCAATAAAACTATCAAACATTCATAAAAACAGAGATAATATTTTGAAATACAAAATAGTCCGATAGCATAATTTCACTACTAAAAAATACTAAACACGAGATCTTTACAAAGCAAATTGAACAAAGTCAGTACAATCAAGCATTGTCATCTCCATCATCATCATCCTCCACGTCACCCCATCGTCATTTCAAATATTAACTTGAGTAGTTGTATAACCACCACCATGACTTTGCATTAAAGAATAAAATTGTACACTTCTTTGTTGCACTTGGTGCATTATTTTTTTATTGATGTATCACTTGATGTTGAGTTAAAACTCTTAAATTTAGTCGGAAAATATTGTTATCCATCTCTTTTTCTCCTGTGGTTTTTTTAGATGGTGAACTTTTATATTTCCTCCATACCAAATGCAAATTGTGGCTTCATAACCATCACAATACCCACATCTAGATGTTCAAATCTTGTATAGAATGCTTCATCAAGAGAAATCAACACTTGATTAGCACATATACTCTCTAAAGAGGTGGTGATGGTGGTCAACCTAAGCATCTCATCCTGAATTTCTAAAATACAAATAACATCATATGATGTTATTGACATTTAAAAAAAAATTACTTGCTTACATGAATTGGTCCATAAGCACCATCAATTCCTTCGACAATTCCACCCAAATCACGGCCTTTTAATGGCTCAAATTTTTCTAAAATATTCATTTCGTGAGCATGTTCTTTTATTTAAACAACAATATAATCATAACTCCAAATATAATTGAAATGTAAAACTCGATTTCATTATCAAATACTTACAGAAGTGTCACACAATTCGATATATATTTTTCCTACATATTATTTGAGTAAACTAAAATCCCTCTTTACATTTTGCTCATATTTTATCTAGTATATCATGCAATTAATAATTGTAATACTAGTTTGTTACTATCTTAGCTAAATAAGTAGCCACAAACTATAGAATAACGAATAAGGAAGCAAAGAAGGTTGTAAGTGAAGCCAAGTTGAAATCTTATGAAGTTTTGTACAAAAAAAACTTGACTCGAAGGAGGGCTAGAAGGTTCTATTCGGATTGGCCAAAGTAAGAGAAAGAAAGTTTAAAGATCTTTCTCAAGTGAGATGCATCAAGGACGAGGAAGGACATGTGCTTGTAACAAAAAAGGATATAGAGACTAAATAGAAGCAATATTTCTATAAGCTTTTCATTAAGGGAGTGGATAAAAGATTACTTTGGGAGATCTTGATGTTAATGAATGTTACATGAATTGTGAAAGCAATAGATAGATACAAAGGACGGAAGTAGAAGAGGATTTAAAGGTTATGGAACATGGGAAAGAGGTAGGACCTGATGACATTCCTATAGAAGTTCGAAGAGTTCTTGATGAACGGGGTTTGACTTTACTCAGAAATTTATTCAATGTTATTTGATGAGGCAAGAAAATGTTGAAGAATGGAGGAGAGCCATTGTGGTGCCTATTTATAAGAAAAAATAAGACATTCAAAATTGTTTGAATTATGGGTGTGTCAAATTGATGAGTCAACTATGAAAATTTGGGAACGCGTGATCGAAAGAAGGTTGAGGCAAGTTTCCATAGTAATTAAAATAAATTCAATTTCATGTCAGCTTGCTCAACTATTGAAGTTATCCACACGTTGAGGAGAACAATGGAAATTATATAGCTAAAAAGAAGATCGTCCGTATCATTTTTTGGATTTGGAGAATGCTTATTATTCAGTCACAAGGGAGATTTTATGGAGAGTTTTGAAGAATAGACAAGTGCATGTCTTATACATTAACAATATAAATGATATGTATAATGGGGCTTCATCTTGTGTAAGGATCCGGTCTGGGAAGACTAACTATTTTAACATTAGCATCAGTCTGCATCAAGGTTTATCTTTGAGTCCCGTTCATTTTTACTTTGATTACGGATGAGTTGACTATTCTCATTTAGGATGAGATGCCTTAGTGTATCTTGTTTGTCGATGATATTGTGTTGAATGACGAGACAAGAGATGGAGTAAATGAGATGTTGGATATTTGGAGACATACCATAAAGTCTAAAGGATTGCGTGTATGTAGGGCCAATACTAAATATATGGAGTTCACATTTGAGACAAACAATGGTGAAGGACTCGATGTGAAGATTGGAGACGATGACATTTGGAAGAAAGATTTTTTATATATACTTGGGATCTATTTTGCAATAGGATGGGAAATTGATGAAGATGTTACTCATAGAATAAATACGAGTTGGTTAAAGTGGAGAGGAGCCTCTATTATTTTTTGTGATAAGAAAATCCCTTTGAAAGTCAAATAAAAGTATTACAAAGCACTCATAAGACATGTTATGCTCTATGGTTTAGAAGAAAGATTCTTTTAGATACTTGGCATCTATCTTGCAACGAGGTAGGGAAATTGATGGAGATGTTACTCATATAATAAATGTAGGTCGGCTAAAGTAAAGAGGAATCTCTATTATTCTTTGTGATAAGAAAATCCCTTGGAGAGTCAAAGGAATTACAAAGCATGCATGAGATCTATTATGCTTTATGGACCAGAATGTTGGCATATGAACCACAGACATGTACAAAGACTGATAGGTCAGAAATGAAAATGCTAAGGTGAATGTGTGGTTGTATACGAAAACATTGGATTCAAAATGATGTGATCAAAAGGTAAGTTGATGTAGTTCCGATAGAGGATAAGATGAGAGAAAACGCTTAAGTTGGTTTGTCCATTTGCAAAAGATATCAATCGATGCACCAATCAAAAGATACGAGATTTGGAATGTTGAGCCAGTTACGAGAGGGCAAGGAAGGCCCAAGAAATGTTGGAATGAGATTATTAGAAGAGATCTTAGTTATATGGATTTAAGCCCGAGAATTACCTAAAATAGATCTAAATGGAGGAAAAAATCCATGTATCCGACCATGGTAAACTGTGGGAAAAGGCTTTGTTGTTGTTTATAGTTAAAAAAAGTAACAAAAATAACACCATACAAATTGTTCCTCTGTTGACCAATGCACAACTAGATCCTTTATTGTGTTGCATCAACATTAGTAGATATTTTTAAAATAAGCTACTCAAAGGAATATGGGAATCCAAATATGAAAATAAGAAAATATACTTAATTACGATTACGAAAAGTTAATTTACTTCCAGTGCTCTTTAAGAACAATACATCCCTTGTAACGATGAAGCATCTCACCTGCATGTCTTAATATTTAAACAACTCATTTCTTTGTGTTAAGAATTCATTTTTGTGAACCCACTTCTTCATATCTTTCACCAAATTATTTGCTATATTTACTATTTTGTTAATTGACAATTTAAGATAACTCCTATCATAGGAAAATCATTTATGATACAAGTTATTTTTTAAATAAACTATCATCATTTCATCAAAGAAAGTTCGTGATCCCATGGGATCAAGCTGTCCACACCGAACAACACAAACAACCACAATGCAATGCAAAATAAAACTTGGGGGCCACGACACTTAGTATAACCATTCAAGCCACCCAAGCGGATGCAAGATATCTTCTAAATATATCATGCATACTTTATTTTATTATTATAAACTAACTATAAATTCTTCTAATTCAAATTATTTATCCTTCTTGTTCTTTCAATCGTCTCATTGAAAAGGTGAGGGGATGAATCAGAACAACTTTCTTTTGCTCGACCAACTCTATATATGTTGTTTGCTCCATCCAACAAGGAGAAGATAACCTTAAAAGCAAGCTTCCCTACTTATTTTAAGCAGTTGTATGGAGCCGAAGGAGAAGGCTTCCTGCCCCTCGTTCAACATTTTATTTAACACTACAAATTTAATTGTCAAAATATATAGCTGTGAATGTTTGCTACAATATAAATATGTTTGTTTTTTTGAATAAGAAATATGTTGTTCTCACACCAACAAAAGTGTGCCATGCTTGGAGTAAGAAGGGGGGAGATAGCATGTAAATGAGCACGGAAAAGGGTTGGTGTGTCATTAGGGTTATGATCTCAGGTAAAACTGGTTTGCAAGAAAGTATATAACAATATGCAACAAAGTTGCATTACATGATAATTAAAATAAAAATATAAAGTTATTTACTGACCTCCATATCTCATAATATAACATCTTTGACCATCTATGTGACTAACTTGAAATCATGTGAAGTATTGGAACATGAGGATAATCTACCTATCCATGATAACCCTAAAACCATCGATGATACAAATCTGAAGTGTCACATGAGGAAGACAATTCAAAGACCTACTCTGGGATGGATCCCTCTATTTAAAAAAAATATTGGCTATTGTATGGTCTGAAGATTAAGTCTTCAGCTTTATATACATTAAAGTAATATTTAAGAACACTTCTTATATCTATAATCCACCAATGAATAACAAATTTTCTCAACTTGACTTTTAATTGTAAATGGTTCATTTGGTTCATTTGTTTGTAATCTCCTACATTGTGCAATAAGGATGTTGGGAATATAAGTGGGAGTGATTGTGGCAATCCCAAAACATAGTATCGCATCTAATAATCACAAATGGCAGTAGTAGCTTATAAATAATATGCCCTACTACTAGACAGAATGGACTTAAGTATTTTGGGTTGCAGTCAATGGTTCATGTTGGTCCCAAGTCCAACAAATTGTTTGGCCAGTTTAACGGACTGGGCCAGTTTAACAATACACATTTGTATATAAATAGTAGGTTATTACATCATATCATGGTTAAAGTCATTAATTCCTTTTTATGAAAGTGTTACCCTAAGTCAAACAATATACAACTATTCAAGCATTTAACTAAATTATCATATCTAATCGATATTTTTCTTATGCCATCTAACACAAGGGGTCCTCATAGTTATGCACAAGAGCTGTGAGAAATTCATCAAATTGTGGCATTGCCTACACTGACATATCAAAAAATAATGGCATGTTGTCGTGCTCGCAGAGGAGCAGAGAGATTGTCACCATGCTCGCGTCGAGCAGAAGGATGACCATTATGTCTTGAGGAAGACTGCACGGACAAGAGGACGTCGAGAGGGACACCAGGCAGATGAGAGGTGAGGGATTAAGAAGAGAGAGGGCAACGGGAGGAGCCAACGGACAAAAAGGCAATCGAGAGTTGAGATGAAACTGAAAAATAAAGAGGTTCATGTGGGGTTAGTCGAGAAGATCAGAGGAGACAGTCAATTTGATCGTCCTATATACAAGATTAGGGACGATATGATGTTACTACATTCTAAGTTCTATGATATTGAATTACCTAAATTATTTGGAGGTATGTTGTCTAAGTGCACTAATTACCTAATAGGTTTAAGTAGTTGCCTTTTTTCATTATATGTGTATAAGTGACACAATTTTATACTAATGGTATATTAATAAAATTATTAATATTACAAGCATGCTATATCAAGTCGATGTTTATGAGCATTTCATGAAGTAAAACCACTTTATCAAATTGATCTATAGTGACGTATATTTTAAATCCATCGCTATTTCATTTTTACTAAATACAGTGATGGATGTCATCCATTGCTAAATATCTTTTACACTTAGAAATTAGTATTAGTGTTGTATCCGTTGTTATTTCATTATCAATGCTTTATATAGAAACATTTGTCTGTTGCTATTTTTGCGAAATTTGAGGTAATAGTCGCTAACTTTTTAATTCAAAATTTAGAAAAATAGCTAACAGCTAAGCAGCTATATAGTGTTGCTATAATATAGCAACGTATAACACATTCACAATGAACTAATGTAGTGGCGGATTTAAAATAAAAGTCAGCGGACTTCATTCACCGTATGGAATGCTAGATTTCATATTAGGTAAGTTCTTGCATGCTTAAAACGAGGCATACAGATTTTGACATCTATATTTGCATCCATTTTAAAATAAATGCACATGTGGATATCACATTTATTATATATCACAACTATGAGCATTCCATATATTCATTTCCATATATAAATATCACAAGAGGGAAGTTGTTCCGTGTAATAACCAAGTTGGTTGTTACACAGAGCATTTTCCCCCCAATTTTTTTGTTTTTTGGAAAATTCCACTATATATTTTGATCATTATATCACTCTAATATGTCACACCAATTTCGTCAGAGGCAGACTCTTATGCCTCCATCTAAAACGTGTAATTTTAACAATTTTAGATTTGCTATAATCAACATGTTTTGGATGGAGGATATAAGAGCCTCTGTTTCTGATGAAATTAAAATGATATACTGGAGGAATATAATGATGAAAATACATGGTAAATTTTCCCAAAAAATAAAAAAATTGATTGTAAATGGTTCTTTTGTTTGTAATATCATGTATTGTGCAACAAGGATGTTGGGAATATAAGTGGGAGTGATTGTGACACTCCAAAACATAGCATCACATCTAATAATCACAAAGGATGGTAGTAGCTTATAAATAATGTGATCTACTACTAGACAAAATGGGCTTAAATATTTTGTATTACGGTCAATGTTTCCTGTTGAGCTAAAGTCCAATAAATTGTTTGGCCAGTTTAACAGACTGGGTCTAGGGCTCGTAACATTACGCATTTGTATATAAATAGTCGGTTATTACATCATATCATGGTTAAAGTCATGAATTCATTTTTATGAAAGTGTTACCCTAAGTCAAACAATATACAACTATTCAAGAACTTAACTAAATTATCATATCTAATCGATATTTTTCTTAAGCCATCTAACACAAGGGGTCCTCGTAGTTATGCACAAGAGCTATGAGAAATTAATCAAATTGTGGCATTGCCTATCACCTACATATCAAAAAATAATGGCACATTGTCGAGAGATTGTCACCATGCTCGCGTCGACCATAAGGATGACCTTGATGTCTTATGGAAGACTACACGGACAAGAGGGCGTCAAGAGGGATGCCAGGCAAATGAGAGGTGAGGGATTCGGTAGGGAGAGGGCATCGGGAGGAGCCGACAGACAAAAAGGCGATCGAGAGGTGAGATGAAACTGAAAAATAATGGGGTTCATGTGAGGTTAGTCAAGAAGATCAGAGGGGACGGTCAATTTGGTCATCCTATCTACAAGATCAGGGACGATCTGATGTTACTATATTCCAAGTTATGTGATTTTGAATTACCTAAATTATTTGGAGGTATTTTGTCTAAGTGCACTAATTACCTAATAGGTTCAAGTAGTTGCCTTTTTTTCATTATATGTGTATTAGTGACACGATTTTATAACAAAAGGTATATTAATAAAATTATTAATATTACAATCATGCTATATCAAGTCGAGTCGATGTTTATGAGCATTTCATGAAGTAAAACCACTGCATCAAATTGGATCTATAGTGACATATTTTAAATCCATCACTATTTCGTTTGTTACTAAATATATAGTAATGGATGTCATCCATTGCTAAATATCTTTTTTATAATTGAAATTAGTGTTGAATGGCATATCCCTTACTATTTCATTAGCAATGCTTTATATAGAAACACTTGTTTGTTGCTATTTTTGCAAAATTTGAGGTAATGGTCGCTAACTTTTTAGTTCAAAATTTAGCGTCAATAAGGTCCGACTTTTAGAAATTGCAACTAAGTATTGCTATATCTACGTATCTCACATTCACATTATATTTCATTTTAACATAATCTAATGTAGTGGCGTATTTAAAATAAAAGTAAGTGGACTTCATTCATTTTAGGTAATTTCTTGTATGCTTCCCGTGGTAAAAAAAAACAGGGGAGGGGCCAAATAACAGTTCCTAGAGGTCGAGGGTTCGCCATGATGATGCAAGATAAACTCTCCTTTCCCGAGATAAGAAGACTTCGAAATAAACTATCCCACAAAAGTAACCGCAACATAGATTAGATTACATGTTTGATTAACCATATCTGCATCTGCATCCATTTGCCTGCAACTGGAATGCCCCTTACGTTCATTAAAGTCTATGTATGTATTTCACCTTGAAGGCAACTCAACAACTTTACGATTGCAGATGAGATGATCCCTTGCATAGCCATATCATTTGATTTTTGGTTCCTAGTGCAAATGGCCTACTTATGTAACATAAACCGATAGACCACATATATGAATAACCTTCTGAAGTCCCCAAAATACACATTAAATCACCAAATTAACCTAGAGATTACCACAACCATGCATCAAAGCAAAGACATAACAGAAGATCAACAGTAAGGTGAACCGGTGAAGTGGAAAAAGCACGGCATATACATCAATGCCTGAGACAACGCAAGAATCAAACTTTAACCCCTATAGGTTGCAGTTCTTCAAGAAATGGAATGCGTACTAATACGAAGCATTGACAAGGTGCTTTCAAACTTCGGTTTAAAGGGCAACACACATATCATATAGATAGAAGACATAATATTCAGTGCAAGCTAAACAAAAAGTGAATGCACGGACATTACTTAACCTAAGCACCTCCAAAGTCCTATAAATGAACTTGTCGATGCCAAGATGGCGGTATGCAACCAACTTAACAGCCTCTATCCACACATGTCACAATTTCAGTCAATTAACCCAACAATTCAAGCATTAGTTTTAGTAATGGGCTCATAATACAAGCTCAATACCATTTTATAGGTCGAGGACAATAACATCCAAAGAATATAACCACCAGACAACAAATGGTAATGTCAAGGTGAGGGACCAGAAAAGTAGCAACATTTCTATACGAAAGTTTAGCATTATCAAGATGGTCACCACAAAAGAAAGGGCAGAGTAAGATAATAAACTATATTAATATATACTTTGACCACCATTTTAATCTGTCATGATTAAGCATTAACGTGAAACCTCCAAGTAAACTTTCCAGTTGACTCGCATAAACCCTCGGCCCATGTCATACAACTGAATGCATAAAGTTAACATGCACTTCCCTGAAATGATACTACCTTATTCAATTAGGATAAACTTAAACCAAGGCTCAAGCATTCCTCCTAGGCAACCTCATTACTATTCAAATGACACCTTAGTTCCAAAGGTAGATTTATCTTCACACTTTCACCAAGTAATGATGACAAGGGGCAAGTAGCAACTGAACTTGCATATGGACAAGATATGCCCAGAGACATTTTCAAATTGCCATTTGAACTTTCAACTGAACAAGAATACACTCCCAGAAAGAACCAAACAATTGCCAGTAACACCGAACCTAGAAAATTAAAATGTTGCATCTGAAGACTCTGAGCATTCTAAGCAACAAACCAAGAGGACAAAGATCCAAAAGCATAGAAATGGCATTTAAACTTGCAGTCTCTGAAACCACGCCAAAATTGATATGAATCAAACCAAAAAATAAAAGTGGCATTTGCGTAGGCAACAAGAAATTTCAAAGTTGCAGCACATGAGCATATGCAGCAGCAAAAAAACAAGACCAAGTCTGACTGACAGAAATCTGACAACAGAGAATTTTCAATCCAATCTCAAGCGAAAAATAAATTAAGAACTCACAATTGTCATTAGCAACACACACCAGCAAACATAGTCAAGCTTGATTAAACAGAAAATGCAAAACCAATCAAGAGTGAGACTACATAGACGTATTAACAGATTCCCCAAACAACATTTCCTTTAACAAAAGAGTTATCAGTATAATAGAAACTATTATACCCAAAGCGTTGAAACAAATGACACTTCCAAGAAGAAAAATGAACACCCACAACAGCCAAGATCCAATCTTATCATCAACCTCCAGACCAATGAAACAAAGAACCAATATTTCCGAAAATTTTACCCTCCCGCAGAAGCTACCTCCTATTTTCCACGCAAAAGCCAACTTACCAACTACCACCCAAGATCCAAACTCTCCCACAAATCCGCCCTTCCCAACCAAAACCCACCTCTCAGATCGGCACGTACCTCTTCACCACCTGCTTCGCCCCCACGGCCGCCCCAGCCATAACCCCGCCGATAGCCCCCGCAATGGCGGCCGACCTCACGCCCTTCGCCGCGAGGAACACCGCCCCCGTCGCAAGCCCCGCCGCGATCGTGCTCAAATACCCCTCGTCCCCGCTAAAGTGAATAATCCCGTTCTCCACCACCGAGAACATGAGCCCAACAACGCCCATCGTGTTCCCGAGGCGCCTCCCCGCCGACCCGCCAGCGTTGAGTACGCGGTTGGTGCGGAGCTTAAAGGAATCCCCGGGCTCGGCGGAGAGGAGGCCGTCGGCCGAGCCCTTGGCGGCGCCGAGGGTGGCGCCGGCGAGGTAGCCGAGTCCAGCACAGTAGCCAAGGTTGAGATTCCAGGGGCGGTCTCGGGGGGAGGCCACCTCGGAGAAGATAATTTCCGGCGAAGTGGGGAGGTCATAGATGAGGCTATGGATGGGGAAGACCTTTTGCGCCTCGAGGCTCTCGTAGGGATTGAAGACGCGGTGGCGCCGCCTCTCACCGCCGCCGGGGGAGGGGACGTCATCCTCCATTGAGGGTTGGGGGATGAGTTTAGGGTTTAAGGAGGGTTTTAGGCTGGCGAAGGGGAGGGAGAACTAGGGTTGTAATTGAATTGAATCATTTGAATTCGATTAAGATTACTTTGAAAAAAATTCAAAAAAAGTTCGATTCGAAATCAAATGAACTGAATTTGAATTTAACTTGTGGATTCGAATCTGAATTCACTTAGATTCGTTCGATAACAATTCGATTCGATACACACATATATAATATGGTATGGATCATTATATATATATATGGATTTAATGCCGTCCCCTTATTGCGGCTTTTTTTATTTTTTTCGAAAAATATCGCCATGTATAGTCATCCCTATATCCCTTCTATATGTCATTCGAATTTCGTCAGAAACAGACTCCTACAACCTCCATCGAGATGGTGTCGATTTAAAAAATCCTGTTATCATTAAAAAATGATTGTGTAGATGGAGGCCGTAGGAGTCTGTTTCTGACGAAATTCGAATGGCATATAGGAGGGATATAGAGATGAATATACATGACGATATTTTTTTAAAAAAAATAAAAAAACACCGAAAATGACGGTGAGGGCAGCCATGTTGGCTGCCCCAAGGGGGCAGCCCCATTAACCTCTCTCTCTCTCTCTCTCTCTCTCTATATATATATATATATATATGTAAATAAATGTAGTATATATTTTTTAAAATTCCCACAAATGATACACAACTTAATATAATAAATAAAAATTTTCATCATCTTATTCTAAACATCCCAATTTCGAGATGCTTATTATATACACCATACCCCCTCTTTACTCCCCTGAATTCTCTCTCTCCCCTTGTCACTCATGAGAAAAAACCCTATCATTTGCTTTTGCTCTCCAATGTTGCCAACTCCAACCTCCTGCTCTTGCTCGCTCTCTCCAACATTGCTAGCTCCAGTCTCCCGCTATTGCTTGCTCTCTCCACCGTCGTCGGCTCCAACCTCCCGCTTCTTCTCGCTCTCTCCAATTCCGTCGGCTCTAGTCTCCCGCTCTTGCTCGCTCCCACCACTGACAACACCACCCTCCCAGTTGCCAACCTCACCACCAGCTCCCTCTCTTCCATGTCCTCGACAATGACACTAGTTCTAGACTCACCAACGTCGCCATCATCTCTCCATCCCCCCGCAACTACTAGTATTACCATACACCCCTTTTTACCCTAAAAACTTAAGATTTAGGTTCTATCCAAATAATTTATGTTATCTAAAATACATCATCTATTAAAAAACGCATACTAAATTTTTAAAACCCATCCCGATGTCATAGATTTCAATTTTCTAATGATATTTTCCTTAATCACACTCTTAATCCTCCCATCTATCGTAATATCCATATCTTATGATAAGGACAACCAAGCATTTGAATAGAAATAATATCTTAGAGACAATTAAGGTATGAACATATTTCATGGATTTCGAGCTTTGCCTAAATGACTAAATGTGCAAAAGATCATACATGCAACTAAATTCCATTTCTCATCAAGATTACAACGAGACTAGGTTATCAAGAAGGAAATATCATCATAATCTTTAATAAGCCAAACTATGCCCCCATAAGAATGCATTGAAATGAGGTAAGTATGAACTGTTCATGATTGATGTAGAAAAAATGTTACATAATAGAAATTTGAAGATCAGAGCCATACCAACTGAGTTCTTAGTCAGGTCTGCCGATTTTTATACACCTCAGATGTGGGATTCAACTCCATAAGTCACAGTTCATGTCGACCTTTTAAGATTTTGATGGAATTTAGTGATTATTTTTTCTTAGATATCATGGAGATTAGTCACAATGGGGGGCAATATATGGAAGATTCTTCAAAGAAACGTGGAACACAATCTTCTGATTATTGTTTTGGACGTGTATATCTATTAATCTATATTTTTGTGTTTCTATATTGGTATGGAATTTAAAATATAGTTGAGTATATGTTTTCATTTTGTTTTTAGATTCAAACATATCATCTTCTCAAGATAGGATCCATAAGAGGGTTATCGGGCATGATGATCATATTAATGAAAAAGTGGAAGAAGAGGGTGAAGAAATAGAAATTTGATTCCTGAAATAATTAACAAGATTGATAGAAAGAAAAGATCAATGGTTTGTGAATAATTTACCAAAGAGAATGAGAAAGTTGGTGCAGTGTTTGTTAAAAGGTGGAGATGCATTGATTGTATTTCCATCATAGGTACAAAAAGAAAAGATCAATGATTTATCAATATATCAATAATTATTTTTTCTTTATATATGTATTTCACCATACGTACAAAAAAGAAAATGAGGATTGCAAGAGACATACACGAATGCCAAAAGTTAGGTACTTTAATGCAATTTATATTATCTATTGAATTTTACCATTTTTGTTAAAAGTTTTTTACTTTCTTTAATTATTTTTTTCACAAACTAGTATCACAAAGTCTATTCAATTCTTTGAAACTTAGAATATTATTAATATAATTTTTTTTATTATTAGTTATATTAATAAATAAAATTTTAATTCGATATAAAATGAATCGAAGTTGAATATTTGAAACTCCAAACGAACTGAATTTGAATCTAGATTAGAAATTCGTTTAATATTCGATTCGAGTTCGGATTCGAGAATTTTATAATGAATTGAATCTGAATCTAGGTGGATTTGAATGTATTATATTCGATTAGCACCCCTAGGGAGAAGGAATGGAAGATGGGACCCACTCGTTGGATACAGAATTATAATTGGGATGTTAAATATAAGGGCGGTGAGAGTAACGGACTAGTGAGTCTGGATCATTAGATTATGTTTATCTCTCTAATCTTCCAATTGTGTGATGAACAGAATTCAATAGCTCAGACTTACTGCTCTCATGCTTTCACAATTTCTAGCTCTCATGAGTTCAACCCTCATTAAATATACTAGGACACATACCTGCGCTTCATAGCAGGTTGTATGTATTCCTTCTTGTTACACAAATTTCAAAGACATAAACAAAAAGAAAGACATTAAACTACATATTATTTTAAAATAGATGTCCGAGTAGATCATATTTGCCAAACTTACAAATTCACATTTATAGTAGTATGTTATGATATATTGTTAGGACTTCTTTAATATGTATGTTAATATTACGAAGTAAGCATTTTGAGTGCATAATAAATTTAACCATGTACAACACATTTAAATAGAAATGGAAAATTACATAAAAGGTAAATACGTTACATATGTTGCTTTAAATAAATAGTGTTTAAATGGTCCATACCATAAGTAAAAGTATCTTACTTTCAGCATAGAGTATGGTAAGCTGTATTGGAAAAATATCCTAGGTCCAAGGAGTGTGGCAAGTCGTTGCAGGTATTGTAATCGTGTCTGTCTTTATGATGAGATACATATGATTCTAGAGAAAATACTCAAGTTGAAACGTAACTAGTTTTCATGTAAGTTCCATTAGCTATCCAAAAAATTGTAATATAGCAGTGAATAATATGTTTACCATTGGTAACTTCAGTGGACTGACTCTTTGAAAGATATATATTTGTAAAGAGTATACATTGTACCTACAAAAATATTTAGAACATATGATTAGATATGAACATATTTCGAGCGTGCTACAAATATAACTTATATGAAGATATAACAAAATAGCTTGTATAGGTTCATATGAATTTGAAGTATAATAAATAGAAGAGCTAAAAGACACCATGAGATTAATATGAAAAAGATAACTTTCTTTTTACTCTTAATATATATCTCCAATGAAGTATGTTCTCTCTAAAGATAGAACACATGTGGCAAAAAATTATATAACTTGACCATGTTTTATGGTGGATATACAAAATAATATATATATATATAGAAATAACAAATGAATAGGAAAGATGATATCACAATCATTCCTATATGCTACTTTCTATAAGCATACCATTTTTGTTAATAAAAAATTGTTAATAACTTGAATCTAAAGAAATCAGTTAGCTTTATCGTTAGTGAGATTAATGAATCTATGATTCATTAACACTTCTTGTGCATTTTGTCTTAAAACCCTTAACAAATAGATGTAAATATCTAGTAATTTCCACATCTTATCAAAATAGAATTCATGAATAAAAATACACTTTTATGCATTAAAAACATGTAAATAAATAAAAGAATAAAAAGAAAGAAAATAAAAAGAGGCAGACTGTAATATGTACATATGTACAGTATGACTAAACTAAATGCAAAGGGTAAATTACAAAAAAGAGATCAATCTTTACATGGATTCCCAAATTAGGAATTGATCTTCAGTTTGTAAGAAATAAGGGACTGAAGTTTAACTTAACGGTCCAGGCCTCAACGTCGTCAATGGACGGCTCGATACATGGTTTTACTTGACGAAATTACCCCTCCTGTCTCTTCTCCTTACCCTCGCTATGGTGAAGAGCACCCTCCAGCTTCTTCTCCTTCCCCACACTATGGACGGCAGAGGTGGGCCTCTAAGATGTCGAACGTAATCCCCACGTGATCCATCCTCCTCAGAATAGTTCCCCTACACGTCTCGGAGGGCATCATCCGCATGGAGCTCGAGCCATTCGGTGGTGTATGCGCCATCGAGATGGGTTGCCTTGCCACTGAGGTCGTCGTTACCATGCGACAGCAGGGGAGGGGCAACATCTCAAGGAGGTCTTCGAGGCCTTCGGTACTGACCATATGCATATATAAAGAAAATTGGGCAATTCACATCATTGCATTGTTGTTTTGTCATAGGGATTTACTTCTACTCCTTTGTTTCCTTGTGGGTTTTGAGAGGGTAGGTATATGTGGATGTCGATACTCTTTAGTGTATCGTCGTCACTCAAGGCCCATAGGCAGCTCAGTAGCGTGATGATCCGGTCAATGATGGCCATCACCAATATCTCCAACATCTACGAGGATATAGCGACGAGCGCGCAATAGAAGCGTACCGATGTCATCCTCATCCCCTTCCCCAAGCAGCAACGTGTCAACAGTGCGATGGAGTCCTTCGGCCATGCTTTCCAACACGTGAACGAGCAGGTGCTCCGGCACGTGTTGTGCAGTGTCGGCATACTCATCGACCAAGGGCTCGACGGGATCGCATAGGTCTCCGCCAGTGAGGTCTCGTCCTCAGTTGTTGTCATGTTCTTCGACGGTAATGATGATCGGGAGGAGGAAGGCGGAGTCGGCGAAGTTGTCGTTAGAGTACGAGGAGAAGGTGGTCGCCAGCAAGAAGGAGATCCTGGTTGTTGTGAAGGACATCGGTCGGAATTTCGACCTCACATTTGTGGGTCGCACCACATCGTCCCCAACACCTGCTGACGTGATGGAATGCCTAGCGATGGGCCCAGTTGGAAGCTACATGGCCTCGTCGGGTTTCTCGACGACAACGTCAGTGGTGGTGTTGTAGCAGTATGATTCGATGCGGACTCCGATGGTGATGTCGTGCGAGGAGATCATAGAGGAGAACAAGGTGCGAGGAGCGTGCAGCAGAAATGCACCGCCGTCATCCTCCTCCCCTTCCACAAGTAGAATCTCTGGTTGGTGAGGGTAGAATTAGTTAGGGGCAATTTCGTCAAGTAAAATTATGGATTGAACTGCCCATTGATGGTATTGGGGATTGTAATGTTAAGTTAAATTTTGATCCTCTATTTGTTACAAATTAAAGATAAGTCCCTAATTTGGGAATCAATGTAAAGCTCAGTTCTTTTTTTGTAATTTATCCAAATATAAATATAGCTATAAGATATATTTATATAACCTAACCCCTAAACTAAGTCAGCATGGATTGGTCGACAAATAGTATAAGTAGGGGGAGATAAGGAAGAAATAATAAAAATAATTAATTATGCACATCACAAATTATTCCTTATTTATTCATTATTTATCAAAACTTCATATATTTTTCATTAATTCATTTTTACATATTTTTTTACCAAACTCTTCTCCTATGTAATCATAAAAATGTATGTAAAAATATAAAAATCCTAAAAAAATCTCACCATGTATATATGCCAAGAAATCTAACTTTCAAATTGTCGATTTCTCAACTTCCGAACACCATAACTTATTCATATGAACCCCAATTTCATTCTACTCACCTTTAAAATTCATAAAATAATATTGTCTAATTAATGAAGGTGATTTCACTGAAATCAGAGTCTATTTACAAAAAGTCAATTTTGGGACCTAATGACAATCGGGTTTATGGGTTACTAATGTTATTCTAAACATACTATTTATAGTAATATTGATTTTATAATTTTTAATTATTTTTACACAAACTCAATTTTGTATTTTTATTTAATTATTATCTACAACTTTCATGTACAAAGTTTCTTTATTTGATGAATAAATTATTATGTACAAAATGGGTGTCAAATATGCATAAATAAATGCATGAATAAATGAGATATTTATTGTACACTGGCCCTTATCTCCCCCTACTTTATTCCTTGTCGACCAATCCCATGCTGGCCTTGGTCTCAGGGTTAGGGTCATAAAATATTTGCAATATTTTATTCCTTTTTCTTTTCTTCTCTTTATTCTATAATTTTGGCATTAAAAACCTTATTGAATGTACAATGAATAATGAATGCTTTTATGTAGAAATTGAGGCTATTTACATGCATTTGCTGAGGTTTTTAAGGCCAAAATGATAGAATAATGGTGATGAAATGGAGATTCATCACCCATCCTCGGGGAGTCTGGTATTTCATTCTAAGTCCAGGTACATGATAGTTCACAACGAATATGGGGAGAGCAGTTTTAAAAGAATGAGAGAAGAACTGGAGGGTGACTAGTGTAATCACCTCTCCTGTAAATTTTGGCCAGTGTAACCAAGTCTCCACCAAGGTATGCAGGATATCAGAAGCTTGGGCCATTGTGGTCAAATATATATGGTAGTTGGCTTCTTTTGGTGTGAGTTTTTGGTTGCTCTGTATAAATATTTTTGTACCCTTACAGATATAGAATCTTTTATTCCGCCCATATTTTGGGGTCTTAGAAAAATTATGCTAGCAGTACATTCCTCATTTGAAGCTTTATTTCAACCCGTACTCCGGTCGTTAGATGTCCACACTACCAGAAAAGAGACTCACACGGTCTTTCAACAGCCCGTCTGAGTTGAGCTAAGTGCATAATGCTAGAGTACAGATTCCCTATTCCAGAGTCGTACGCAGAATGAGGAGACCATGTTAGACACAAAGAGTCAAAATCCAAACATTGTCATGCAGAACTCGGAGAATTAAGTCCAAAACATGAATCTTTTAAAATCATATTTCTCGGTGAAGTTCCTCCGAAATTAAGTGGATCGGGACCTCGGATCTCTACGTGGTGCTCTCTGCGAGGTTCGGGACCACCCGAAGCAAGAGCTTGGGTGGAGCTCGATCTGACGATGGAGAAGGTGCTCTTGATCTGATTGTGTGGTCTATGAATGCCTGATGAGGGCCGTAAGATCTGGAAGGACCCTACTGTTCCCAGGGACTCTTGGGCTTCATCTTCATCGATAAAGGTGGCGACGCAGAGAGGCAATGCTCAGCGGAGAAGGATGATGGTCGAAGCTCCGCAACTATCTAAGGAGTAGCTCAAGTGGCTACAGGTGGAGTTGCCTAGAAGGAGGTGATGTTGCGATGAGATCAAGAAGGTGGAGGTGGTGGAGTTGATGACAGAGGAGTGGTAGAGTCTCGTGGAGCATCTCCTCCTCATTGTATCTGCATGTGCGGAGATGGGCTCCAGAAGGTGCTTCTGATGCGGGTTCCTACAGATTAACTAAACAAAGAATAGAGGAAGGGGGGGGGGTGCTCCTGCAAATGGTGAGGAAGGGGAGAGTCTTCTAAAACCATCTCCATGAAGCTCGATTGCTTCAAATGAAGATTCCACCATCAAGTTCTAATGATGTTGTAAATCCTCTTTTTCTTTCCAACCCTTTTATTTGCACATCCATGACTAACAAGCAATGTTGGGTTGTCAAACTCTCCCTTGGAATTCCTTGCAGTCTTTGCAACACAACCGATCTCTTCTCCTCAGCGTAAAGTAATCTATCTGTGTTCTAGTCGGGCCACTCTTATAAGTAATTAAATGCCCCTCCCTCTTCTTAAAGAGAGTGTTCGCTATGAAGAGATTAGCCGTTACAAAATCATGAATGGCATTTCCTTCTCCATTTCTATCCCTAATCCTTTCATCTAAACTATTTTGCTGTGCATGAACTAAGATGACAATAAAATTTCTTCTTCAAGCACTTTTTTAGCAAAATAATCCGATCTCTGAATCTTTGCACATCAACCACACTATCCTTCAAATCCTTATGAATAACCACTCCAACATCAATCATGCCCTTTCTTTACCTGAATACCAAAGTTTAAATCTTGTCTTCTCGATCTCCCTTGATTTCTCTCCAACTCATTTTGTGTCTTGAAGACATAATATATTAATCTTCCTTCTTTCCATCATATCTACCATCTCCGTCGATTTTCTAGTCAGAGTGCCAATGTTCCAACTACCTATCATGCAACTTCCTTTGCAACCTCTTTCGGACTAACTTCTTTACTCGCATGCATCCATCATGCGAGAACCCTTGCAAATTTTGGACTGCATCCAGGCGGCAATGCATCAGAACTAGCTTATTTACTCGTATGTGTTCCTCATGCGAGAACCTTTGCAAATTTTGAACAACATCCAGGCAACGATGCAGCATCCCTTGCCAACTTCTTATTGCATTCGAGCGATGCAACGTGTTGCTATAATGGAACGCCCCAACGAAGCCTAATTATTTGCTTAAATCTGTATTGAAAAGATTCAAACTATTTGGAGACAATATCCTAAATAAGATTCTTAAAAGAATGCTATTTAGGAATTTGCCTCTCTTACGCTAGTTGTCAGCTACCTAACACGCAACCCTCCTTATTTACCTGGGCTTGGGACCCATTATGGCTGAGTTATCAAGTTACTAATCAATTCAAAGAATATAACTGAAAAATAATTAAGTTAGAATAATTAGATTTAAAGTACATAATATAATAAGCTTAAGTCATCTAGATATTATGGTTTATTTATAAACAATAATTAGCCATAATTTCATATCTTATTAATAGATTTAATTAAGTCACTTTAGAAGGTTTATTTGATAAATTATTAAGGGACTTTTCCTAAGATTATCATATAAAATAGATGAGTCATGGATTCATCACTGGGAGCAGAGGGGTTGATGCTCCCCGTGCGGTGACACACGGAAATGGACGATGGATGGGAGCAGAGGGGTTATTGTTGTTCCTCTTCCTACTTTTCTGGGGAATAGATTCAACTACCAGCTATTTCGAAGTGGTTGAAGAAGTGATTTTTCGATGCATTAAGAAGTGTATTTGATGAGTGTCGTTGTGAACACACACAAAAAATGAGATATTCAACTAATTTTTATTCAACTACAAGCCAATATATGTTAAAATATATAGGGCAAGTAGATGATCGATCCAGAAGGGCTTGGATATTTTTACATGGATTTTTATTATATTTACAAAGGTATTTTTTTATTTTATTGACTCAAATTAAATCCCATCTTTATTTTTATTCCTCAGACCTTAAATATTGAAATTGTTGTCACTAGGTTCTAGACATCGTAAGGATTGCACAGGGATTTTCTGGGATTTTTTCGGATTTTTTCAATATTTTTAGTAATTTTGGAAGTGTCAAGGGCATTTGTATAATTTTCTCAAAAATTGAGGAACTTGAATGAAAATAAACAAAAAATTAAGGGCATGACTACAATTAAAGAAAAGAGATTGGACATAAGTGAAAATTTCCAATTAAAAATTTGCTTAATGGGTAAATTGTAGGAAAAGAAATAACTTTTAGAAAATTACAGTGCGATCCCTAGAGGTCTGAGATGAAAATAATAGAACTTGAATATAAATGTTACGGAATATAAAATTTATAATTGGTAAAATTATAGAGAATAAATAAAATTTTAAGAAATTACATTTAGGTCCAAAATAATATAAAAACTCGAAGAAAATCAAAATTGCGAAGGGGTTCCTTGGACCCCTTCTGCTTCCTTGAGCTGAAATGGGTGGCGATGGCGATGAGTAGAGGTGCGCAGAGGCACATCGCATGGAGGGGCGCGTGGAAGAATGGTGCAACGACAGTAAGGGGTGGTGGAGGGACGGTGAGGTACGACCTCTACCAAAACAGACCTCTAAAAAAATTATTGGAAACTTTAACTTGGACTTGGAGCCCATGCTCAAAAATATGAATGGAATTATTTTTTAAATTTTTTTTGTAATGAATAATACGAAACTTTGTACAAATATTGATGCAATGAACATGAAAATTATGAAATGAAAATTATGCGCGAAACTGAGAAAAATGCATGGATTAAACACGTATTATTTTGCTCAAAAAGGTACAAAAACATGATAAATCACAAAATCATACCCACATACTTAACTTTTGCCAATCTCGAACAAAATAATAATATGCAAAGAGAAACAGAGAATGATTAAAAAATGTACAATGAGGGTTTACTACAGACACACCCACAAAGTTATGAGATTTTTAGCCAAGTTTGAACAAATAACAAACATAGATTGAGTCGACCTTTAGATTAATAATGTGTTCGGGCTCCCACTAGATTCGAGTATTCAATTCGATAGCCCTCGAGTTCTATCAGCTTGAGTCGGTTCCATCCTCAGGTCAAGTCAGATCATCCCAATCTACTGATATTCTCTTTAACCTTGAGTTAAATTTAAATTATGTGTAAAATTTGTAGCTCTTCCCAACTTGCGAGACAAGTATATCGTACAACCTTAAGCAAGGTACCATGAGATTCACAAAATCTAAAGCCTCTATTCTCTCTAAGTCTAGGCTTATTCTCATTTCACATGAATCTAAAAGCAAAAGAATATGGGTGCAAATAGTAGAAAACTTAGATTTTCCAGGATTTTTCGTAGACCGCTTTGGTCCGTTGCTTTCATTTTTTTCTTTTTGCAGAGCATAACTCTGGGCCTCTTTGACCTCGTTTAAAGTAATAGCAACATTGGTCTGCTATTTGGCTTATTTGATAGAGCTGGGTTATTTGAGTAGATATTTATTTGGTAGATATTTGCTTTGCATTTGCATTTTTGGAACATGCATCTCTTATTGTGCCTTCTTTTTTATAGGATTTTGTGGCATTGGGTAGAAAGAGTGTACATGTATAAAATGTGTCTTTCAAATACATGTACAATTTAAGTTTGCTGACAAACCCAAACTTACAGAGAATAAGTGGTTCCTGAATTTAGATCACTGAATTTTGCTTACCAGATATTCAGAGTCACTCCCTTCCCGTTCTAGGGACTAAATCTATCCCTTGTACATGCAAACTAAGTTGAACTAAGTTGTAATGTGCAATTTGTTCAATAATCAATCAAGAGTAAAAGAGTACTAAAGCTATCACTATGATCTAATTAGAACACAACTTTTAATCAACGCATAAAATCAGTGGAACTCGAGGAATTAAGTCTAAAATAGATATAAAGGACCTGAATACTCAAGCCTAAAGAAATCCTATGAAATTAAGTGGATTAAGGTCTTCTTGGACTAAGTCTGAAACTTGTAAAAACAAGATTTCAAATTCTAAAATTAGGAGGAAACTAAGAAATTATTTTCGGATTCTATTTTTTTTGCTAATTTTTAGAAAAAATGACAATTTTTGCAAAAAATTGTGGGATCTTGGGTCAATGTATAAAAAACCGAACCGGACATTTAACCGGTAGATTATCGATTTTGGTCCAGTCGGGTCTGACCATCGGTTCGAACCGGTCTGACCGGTGATGACATCAAGATGACATCGTCATTCATATAGATTGGAAAAAAACTGGACCAGACATAATATGTTGATCAAACCGGTTAGACCGATTTACCTGAACCAAAAACAAGACACATATACATACACACATATATGCATATGTATGTACAAACATACATACATATACATGAAACTCCTTATACATTCATACATATATCGTGCATGTATTTATAGAACAATGTTTTATTGGAATAGTACCTATAACATATTAGTTTATGCTAAATCAGTAAAGGTGTGTGCAAGCAACAACTGCAGGTGCAACACATTCTTGATGGCCCCTTTTTTGTTCATAACTACATCAACTACAAAGAGGTTCTACTTGGATTAGTTCTTATTTTATGTACTTCTATCAGAATGTAATTTAAAGATATAGAAACATATTTCTCAAAAAATATAAAAACATATAAAATCAATTAAAGCAAAAAAGAACCACAAGGACATCAAATCGAGATTTCTTTTTAAAAATAACATCAAATTTAACAATGAACTTACAAATAAAAAATATCAGAGAAAGATCAAAAGAAGTTTTGAAATTAACGACAATTATGATAGATAATTAATAACACTCTATGAAATAATAAAAACTTTAAAAAAATAGTATGTCTGTTATACAAGAAAAACCCTATTCCCGCTTGGACAAAACATCGAATACCTTGTGTGCACAATGATATCCACAAGTTTCCAAGCAATCCAGCAAATATCAATGACACAGTGAGACCTTTGATCTTCCATCAAAGATAAAAATACTCAAAATGAAAAAAAACCGATTGTCTCATATCAAAACAGATCTTCTGACCTCATTAGACCTCCACTTCGTGTCGAAGATGAGGTGCCCTAGTAGGATCGCACTGAAGGAAAACCCTCCGCAATCGAGGCTTGATTCTCAGCCTCTCACAACAAACCATGCCGTGATGAGGGGATAATGGAGGCTCTATGGTTTTGGAGGAGGTTACATAGCGAAGGATGGGGTTCCCATAGGAGAGGAGGTCTCATCGACGAGGGGAAGGCCTGGAGGAGGAAGAGGAGCACGAGGTTAGAGAAGTGGCACATGAACGCGTGAGGGTTTTGGATGCGAGAAGGTGCAAAACATGAAGTGAGATAAAACATGTGAACGACTCAATTGGTCCGATCCGGTCTGGTTCAACTAGACCAGGCAACTCGGTCGAACTCGGTTTTGATTTTTTTGATATTTCTTTTGATTTTAATCATCAGACCGCCTAAACCGACCAGAATCCGTCTGGTTCCCGGTCCAACTGATCAAACCGGCCGGTCTGGTCCGATTTTTTAAACATTATTTTGGGTATATGCAAATGCTTTTCGTATTTTTGTAAAATATGCAAAATGATGCAAAGATTTTTTTTGAAAATGTTAGAAATTTTTTCTGATTTTTTGAAATATTAATGCAATATTTTTTTAAATTTTTCTTAAAATGTAAAAAATGGAATGCATGAAATGCAATGAAAAAATGTGATAAAATAGATATGAAAAGCATGAAATGCGATGCACCCCCATGATTAAGTTGAGCCATGTCCCCATGGTGATAATAGAGTGGAAAAAAATTGGAACAACATGATTGAAGGAAGCGCATATGCAAGTGATGAAAGATGCATTTTTCATTATTTTTCAATCAAGTTTGACCCTTTTTTATAAGGTTCCCCCATACTTAAATTGAACTACAATTAAATGCAAGCTAGAGAAAATACCTGAAAGATAACTGTGGGATTTTTCCCATGACGTGTCCATTTTAATGCCCCAGTCGGGCTCTGGAGTTAGGAATAACATGTATCTTGAGTATGACCAACATCTATATTTGAAACACTGGGATGTGGTAGGTAGTTGGGGATGGTGTAGTGAAAGTGTGGAGAGATGGTAGACACAAATTGAAGGGAGTCCGGCCTAGATAACTCTATATATGAGTGGACAGTCGTGGGTGTGCGTAAGGTGTCATAGTTGAGCCATACCGGTAGTATAAAATCTGAATCAAGTGAAATCGGTACATCGAGCGAGATTCCGTGTATGTCTTGTGGCTCGGTTGGGTAGAAAAGTGGGATGTAATCCTCGAATAGATTGTGTGATTCACAGTCATCTTCCTAAATGATGTTACTATAATTATCACATATGGTGTCCTTTTTTAATTCTAAGTTAAATTTCAGATCATCCCATTGGGAATTGTCCTCAATAAACTCAAAGGGTGAGAAGGAGGGCTCTTCCATATCCAAAATTGACTCGATGTCAGAAGATGTGAGTTGAAAATAATACACCAAGTAAAATATTTCTTTTTCCCATTCGAGGCTAGAGGTTGACAATGTTTCTTGGTCCCTGAGAGAGTCATCAACGAGGACTTCCGACCTAAAGTCCAGGGTTGATGAGAAAAGGTGGGCAAAGCTCAATCTTTCAATCTCTTCATCCAGATATTCATTGTAAGAATCATATTCAATTTCACCTATGTTCTCAGATTTTGTCTCAGAAGTTGAATTCTCCCATGAATCACAATCAATTTCTATCATTTTCTTCTTCTACAATGATAAATTCACTCTCAAATTCATTCACAAATTCATAAATTATTGTAATACTCTCTAGCTCGAAAAATTATCAATTGACTCGTGAAATTAATTATGATTTATTCGAGTCAGGAAAGATTATATCATTATGTTCTTTTTCAAAATCAAATCCAAACTCACAATAGTCCCCAAAATCAAAATCCAAAATTGACCATTCCAAATCACATCGTGAAATCACATATTAAGAATTCTCAAACTTGTTTAAATTCACCTATTTTGTTTCTAGATCACTGGGACATTATATAATCACATTCTGAGCACCAGGAATGTTAACAGAATCATTTGGTTCAAGATCAAAAAGGATGGATGGGATTGCGACTGAGCTGAGAAATTCTTCTTCTAAATTCTCAAAATTCATGTTATCGGATTGCAAAATTGTTCCTCGAGTTTTATCGAGAACATCTTCTGTTCATTTAGTCGTGATTTCATAAAATCCCCATATGTTTGTCTCCATTTATATCCTCGAATAATTCAGATGGTGTACATGAGGGATGGCATGATAGATTGATATGCAATGAATGATGCTCCTTAAAAGTGGATGGCTCTAGAAAACCAGGTGAGGGAAGATCAGATTTTGAGTGTGGAAAAAATTTGGGAAGTTCCTCAGACAATGGATCTGGGGTTAAGGAAATTTCTATGGAATTGGTCGATTTTGACTTTTGGTTGAATAACTCTTTCCTTTTATGTTCATGATACTCTTGATATCTGTGTACTAGATTCATGACTTAATCGATCTCATTTTCAATTGGCAGTAGAATAGGAGGGTTGAATAGAGGAAAAAATTATTTTCTATCCACCATATGATTCAGTGCAATAGCCTGATTTAACTTCATTTTCTCATGCAATACATCGAGAACAACTTGAATTCTTTCCATGAATTAGGGTTTTCAAGTATAAATAAATACAAAACAAGATCGATTCACCAACACATACGGGTTATCGCAGAAGTGGCTATCTTTTCAAAAAATTTAATTTATTGTCCACAAAAATTCAAGCACACAAAAGATTGACCTAAAATCTATTTCTAGATTTAAAGACTGTCCTGAATTCCTACACTTAGTTGCATCCACTTGCAGCTAGTATGGGTCCAAGTATACAGACCATAGAAAGGCTACCCGTATTTCTTGACGACGATGTCAAATGCGGTGTCCTTTATCACCCACTCTTTTAAGGTTTCCCTCACTGAGAAGTGACTAAACATTTTAAATTCACTAGTCAAGAAACCTACGTAGTATTTTTGGCTATGACCTAAGGTTGATGGTTTGTGCACGTGAAAGTGTGCACAATGTGCAACACTTCAAGCACTTGCATACCGCTTTCGTCCGAGCCATGTGGTGACTTTCCATACTTATCTGATTTATGCGAGTAATAATTTATGATCTTTTTTAATTGGTGAGCAGAGCGAGAGAGACCATAGTGATGAATGAAGCAAGAGAACTTGATTTTTTGATTTTTAGATTTTTTTTAAAAAACACACAAATTAAAGCACCTAAAATACCTAAGTGTTTGGAATGATCTTACAGTGTTTGTCGATTGTGACTCCAAAAAAAATTGCTTGAAGCCTCTGAATAAGAGATATTGAGAGAGAGAGAGAGAGAAAGCAGTACTTTTTGTATTCTTTACCTAAAAATAAATAAAATTAGATTACAAAAAAATATACAAATATCAAAATGCCAAAATAAATTGTAAACTAACCGAGTCCCTGGCAACAACGCCAAAATGAAGACGTGGTTTTTTATGCATTAATAAATGTATTTTGAGTGTCGTTGTGTACACACGAAAACCAAAATATTCAAATAATTGTGTATTCAACAACAAGCCAGCAGCTATTAAAATATAGGGTTTTTATCAGTTGTGCCCCTCTGAGATATTGCAATTTCAGCTATGCCCCTCTGAGATATTGCAATTTCAGTTATGCCCCTCCCTTTTTTGGAATATCAGTTATGCCCCTACCTTCTTGCAAAATTCACAGTTCCGCCCTTCTGTTATGGTAAAGTAGGGGCATAACTGATATTACAAAAGGGCAGAACTGTGAATTTTGCCAGAAGGTAGGGGCACAACTGATATTTCAAAAAAGGGAGGGGCATAACTGATATTGCAATATCTCAGAGAGACACAAATGGTAAAAATCCTAAAATATGTATAGGACAAGTAGTGGGTCGATCCACTGGGACTCGGATATTTTTACGTGAATTTTTATTCTATTTACAAAGGCAATTGTGACTTTATTGACTCAAATCGAATCCTATTTTTATTTTTATTCCTGGGATTTTAAAATGTATTGAAGCTCTATCACTAGGTTCTATACATCATAAGGATCATACATGAGTTTTATGAGAATTTATCTGATTTTCTGCTATTTTGGGTGATTTTTGGAAGTACCAGGGGCATTCGTGTTTTTTTAAGAAACCAAGGGGCTTAAATACAAATAAATAGAAAATTAAGATAGGATTGCAATTAAATAAAAGAGATTAGATAGAAGTGAAATTTGCTAATTAAAAAAAAATGGTTTGATGGGTAAAATGCAGGAAAGAAATAAGTTTAAGAAAATTATAATGTGGTCCCTAGAGGACTGAAATGTAGTTAATAGAACTTAAATATAAAAAAGTGTAAATGTTATGGAATATAAATTCATAATTGGAAAAATTACAAAGAATAAATAAAATTTTAAAAAAATTATATTTAGAGCCAAAATAATTAAAAAAACTTGAAGAAAATCAAAACTACGAAGGGGTCCCTAGGATCCCTTCTTCTTCCTTGAGCTATGACGGGTGATGATGGAGACGAGGAGGGGCACACGGAGGTGAACCGCACAGTGGGGAACACGGAGGAGTTGTACGACGGCGGTGAGGTATGGTGGAGTGGCAGTGAGGTGTGGCGACGGTGAGGCCGTACGAAAGAGGAGGGGGTGGCAACCCGTGATGATGGTTCCCCCTGTCACTAGTCGCCCTTCCTCCCCTATTATAGCTGGAGTGGAGGGAGGGGAGGGGGAGGTGGTTGGCATTGGTGAAGAGGAGAAGAGGGTGGTTATCGTGTTGCACGGGGAAGGAGGAGAAGCGTGATGGTTGCGAAGAGGAGAAAGGGAGGAGGCGACATCGTCCTTGGAGAGGAAGAAGATGGGGTGATGTCATCACTGACATCATCCCATTTTTATTTTTTTATTGTTTTGAAATGTTGACGTCGGCTATTTTATCATGTAGTGTTTTTTTCTTTTTCTTTTTCAAATGAAGAGGGAAGAGGATGAGAGCCCTCTTGGGCCTCTTTCAAAATAGACCTGGAAAATAAAAAATAAAATTTTTAGATACTTTAACATGGGTTTGGAGCCCATGCTGAAAAATAAAAATGGAACTATTTTTTTAATTTTCTTTTGCAATGAATAATATACAAACTTTATATGAATTTTGATGCAATAAACATGAAAATTATGAAATGAAAATTATGCATAAAACTTAAAAAATACATGGATTAAACGCATATCATTTTGCTCAAAAAGTATAAAAATATGATAAATCACATATTCATAAGTGGTTCTGCTAAGACCACTGGGGATGCATTATACTATCAGAGCTCGATTGACGCATGATCAAGGGTTGGTGAGTTGTTGCTAAGATCAAGGCCATTGTGGTCATCCTGCTCGAGGTACCTACAAGAGATGATTCTTGTAGAACCTACAGTGTCCTGCGAAGGAAGAAAGCTCAAGAACAGAGCCTCGTCTTGGGGTTAATCAATTTTGGGTATTGGAAGATGGATGAAGCGTCTCAAACAATAGGAGAGACGGAGTTGATCGATGATAACCTATGAAGGAGAAGAAAGAATGCGAGGGGATAGAAGGTGGTGATGATCGAAAGGCGGATAAACGAAACTGGTGGGGATTTGTTCCCTTTTGTTTGAAAGTGATGATTAATTGAAGGACGTCTCCAGCAAGTGGGGGGTAGTTGTGGACGGTTGCCGGAGCGAGTGGGGGACGTGGGTGCGACTAGGAAGGTGAGAAAGTCTGTTGGAATTGGGTTTCATGTGAAGTAACTAGGGTGGAGCATTGGGTCGGGCCGGCCCGAACCCGACCCTGACCCGACCACAAAAGTTCGGGTCCGGTCCGAACCCGATGTACAAATGGATCGGACCCAGGTCTTCATTTTTCAAAAATATTATGCTCGGGTCGGGCCAGGCCCGAACCCGAAGTACAAATGGGCTGGGGCCGGGCCCTCATATTTCAAAATATCATATTAGAACTAAATTAGGGGACACAGATTTATAGTCACAATACATCCAATATTTCCTTCATCCATCAATAGTAATATTAATCGTAACAATACATCCAATATTCATGTGTTATGGATGAATTATATTCATAACAATAAATTGGAATCAAAGTGCAACTTCATGGAATCATAAGTGTGGGTTGAGCCTGACCCGAGCCCGAACCCGAGCCCGACCCTGCGGGACTTGGGTAGGGCCCGGGTCCTCAGTTTGCTGAAAAAAGTGGGCCTCGACCCGGCCCAAGGCCCATTGAAAATTGATGGGTTGGGGGCCTGACTTTCCCGAGTTGGGCCGGGTCGAGCCCAATGCTCCACCCTAGAAGTCACCATGAGTCAACATCTTTGAGCTTGGATTGGTGGAAGATGAATGACGGCGTGGGTGTGCTTAGGTGGTTAAATGATGAGATTTTGGTGAATAGGGTGGTGCCACGTAGGCATTAATAGGTTAATATGGCTTATAGAAGAACAAATAAATATAAAACAAATAAAAGAGAAACTAAAACTAAAAATTAACTAAAATAAATGTTCAGATCTAAATAAGATCTAAAACTTTCATATAGGACTCTAAATCAAAATAACTATATACAAGATATGAATTTTTGCATGTATTTTAATGAATTAAAACACCCATTTTTGAAATTTTTTATTTTTCTTTGGTTTTGAATATAAAACTATATAAAAGTAAAATAAGATAAAATACCAGACACATAATTACACACAAATCTATTTTTTGGGATTTTTAATAATTAATAAAAGAGAAGTAAAAAAATCAAGAATTATAACTTATGTACAATATGAACTAGATCACAACACATCATGTTCTATGATTTTTATATTTTTGGGGTTTTATTTTGAATGCTATTGTATTAAATAATATCCTAAAGGAATTTTATGAAAAAGAAATAAAAAAAGAGTTAATTATGTACATGGAGTGACAAATTAAAGTTAGTAAATAATTACAAAGTAGAATTAAGTCCCAAAAGTGACATTTTGCAAATGAGCTCTGATTTTTATGAAACCACTTTAATTTGATAGGCCATTTAATAACTTAAATTTTGAAAGTGGGTTAGATCAATTTATAATTCATTCAGCTAGGAAGTTTGCCTTTACGAATTTTGATTCAAGATTTCAAACCATTTATTCAAGGTGAATAAATTTATATTTTTATATTTTTCTTATATTTTTATGTACATGTTAGAAAAAGAATTAAGCCAAATAAAGTTAGTGTGAATTTATTAAAAATACAGGAAGTTTGAGCTATTTATAGGTGAATATATACAAAATTTTGCTCTTTACTTTTGTGATTTTTTCTTTGTATTGTTTTGCGAACTTATTTACAAGATAAATATACATAGTCTATTTTTGTTATAAGATGTATTTTGTTAATTTATTGGTTTTTAAGGAATTTATTTGTTATTTTGTTCAAGGTTTCAAGCTAAGATTCAAACATTAAGATGGTGAAACAAAAATTGAACCCCCCATACTTAAACTTTACTAGTCCCTTAGCAAACACTTATTTAAAGAAGTGAATTAAATAATTTAAAATGAATTCTTGACTGTAAAGTGATGACAAGACTCCTCAATCAGATCTCGAGTTTTGTGAACTACTCAAAGTAAAGTCTCGCTCAACTCTCATCCAAAAGGAACTCAAAGTACCTAGATTTCATGCTCTCTTATTCTACATTATAGTAATGTATGAGACATTAGGTGTTGCTTGCCATACCAAGTGTACAATCGGTGTTTCATCCAAGGCCCTTATCTATAAGGCTAGCTTAGGGACTCAACCTCAATTCTACTTTCAGATCCAAGTCTCAAATCAGTCTACTATCTCTTTAGTTGTCAAACATATGTGAGCATGAAAAGCCAACTATGAAATGAATAGGTTTGTATTCTATTTTTCTCGCCTCTCATTGGACAAGGGATCCCTCGGATGCCATAAATACACACTTGTATATTTTTGATGTGGATCAACACGTCCGCCAAGAAGTTTGAATTGCCTACACTTATTTTTCAGGGATGCACCAGGGTGTACTTTTGTGAGTACCAAATGTACTTTCTACACCCATGCTTGTAGAATTTACGACGCAGAGCTCTTTTCGTGCTCGCACGACTCTTGTTTGGTGGTCTAATAACAATGGGAAGAGGCTATACTGTAGCATACTTCCTCTTGGTCACTGAGAGCACTTATTCAGCTCCTTTTTGGTGGAATTTTCTTGAAATTTTGAGCTCTTTCTTTTTTTGAATTTTTTAGATATATAAAGTGTACTTGTAGCTCATCAACTATTACCAAGCTGGTGCACGTTGATCCATATTTTTTAGGTTTAAAATACATATAGGAATCCAGGATATGTCAAGTTTGTACATGGAACCTTGTTCATACTGGCTTTGTGTTGACATCCATGTTTCTTGAATTTATTCCAGACTCCTTCCTCTCCTTGAGTATCATTAAATCAGATCTCAATTTAAGCACTCAAATCCTTGGTCTTTAGGCAAAAAAGTGACTCATCACTAAATACAAGCAATTGTGCACGTGAGGTGTTGGTCATGTTCGATTTAAGCATAGAAATTCCATGCGTAATATATCATGTATATCCTTAATCTAACCACTTTAAGTACATTAAGTCTAAAACCCTAATGGTTAAGAGTGATAGAGACTCGAAGTTAAGAGTTCTCTGAATCAAGAAAATGATGTATAACAAGTCTTGTGTGCATGTGCAAATGTTAGGAATATAATTTAACTTTATATTTTTTGTATCTTTTTTGTTGTTTTTCTTTTTTCTTAATTTGAAAAAAGATTTGTTGGATTTTTGAAAAGTTTACCATTTTTACAATTTTTGAAAAGATTTGTGAAGTTTTTTTCCAAAAAATTATTTTCTTACAAAGTTATTTTAATGGAAAAAGATTTCAAGATTTTTTATACCCCTAATTTACAATAATTTTTACAAAAATCATGTATTACTTACCAGTAAAACAAGATTTTTAGAAATATATAGATTTTAATAGAATTTACCCGCAACCCCTTATTTTATTTACAAACAAGTCAAAGCACGAGCTATCGGTAAAGTATATATGTAATATATACACACCTCTTATACTTAGCTTGTGTTATGTCCTGATGGTACAGATGAAATAAAAGATAGCTTGTGCTAAGTATAAGCAGGAGAAAAAGAATAGAAATTGATGCCCCTCCTATACTTAGGCTTTTGAGAGCCTAAGTACAAAAGAAGAGCACAAATGAGGTAATCGAGGGTAGAGAGAAAATATAAGCCGAGATATACACAACGTGTGTCGACACCCCTACACTTAGGCTATGGTCAACCTAAATATGGAAGAGTACTCACAAGCGAGGGAACCGATAAGAGTGGGAGAGAACACATAAAAAGAAAACAGAAAGAAGAGAAAGAGCAACTCATTTCACTCACCCCCATATATTTAGGATCTAGTCATACTAAGTATAGCCACAAAATGAAAATCAGAGGAAACTAGGGCGAGTTATGCGAATCACGAGGGAGGGGGCACTACAAAAAAAGGCGATTTGGTAAGCATAGAAGGGGGAGAATTGGGCAAGCATGTGTCCTCGCCCACTTGTGGGCGAGGACCTTGCAAGCATATGTGCTCGCCCACTGCCTCGTCTAGTTGAATTTCATACACGGCTTTAAGTAGTGCGAGGAAATTTGGTGCAAGCACTTTGGAGAGCACATGTGCTCACTCATTGCCTCAACCAATTGAATTTCATATGTGACTTTAAGTGGTGCATGAAAATTTGGTGGCGATCACTTTGGAGAGCACATATGCTCGCCCACGTCTGTTAAACAGAATGCTATCGGATTCCCTTTCATTCATTCCTAACTAAATCAACCCTAAAAACTCTCCTCCAATGATCTTTGATCTGCGTTCCTTGCCTCCATCGACCATCATTTGCATCCTCCATGCACTCCTTCTTCCGTCATGTATTTTGAGTACTCCTCTATTGTTTATTTTTATTTTACTTACATAATATGGATATATTCAATATTTCGGGATTTGCAATTTTTTTAGAATAGAACAACATATATTAGTATTAGAATTTACTACTTTTTAATTGTATATCAACGATTAGATTGACGTAGAATAGATGTTAGAATTGATTTTATTAAGCTATTCTATGTGCAAATCAACATGTATGCAAGGTGTATGATGAAATACCTAAACCACTGCCATTAGAAACTGCAATGTTGCTTGAATTCTTCAACTTGTAGATTGGACATTATACCATTAGATTGCCTTAGATTAGATTTATAAAGGATTTTGTTAAGCTATTCTATATGCAAGTCAATATGTATGCAAGGTGTATGATGAAATGCCAATGAAAATTTTGAGAAATTACATTATCATATGTGATGTCATAACGTATATGTATGGTTAAATATTTATAATTTCTTACTTTTTTAAAATGATATAATAAGATCTTAACTTTATATGTAATTGTAGGATTTAAGTATGTGTGTGTGTTGTTGGATATGTCTTAGTATATATGTGTACGTGCGTATGTTCGTATGCATGAAGTGTCTGTACGTGTGTGTGTGTGTATTAGAGAATGGAGAAGGTATCAGTGTAGTGTTGTTTATTTGTATTGTTTGTTTGTGTATTAATTACGCATGTGGGTATGAGAGAGAGTGGGGGAGAGAGATTATTTATGCGAATTGTGTGTGTATATGTGTGTATTAGGGAGTGCATTATGGTAATGCGCATTAGAGCCAATGTGCATGTATGATAGATATGTGTTAGAGTGTATTAGTATAGCGGGTATGTGTTAGAGTGTATGAATGCGTCTATTTAGGTGTGTGTTTGAGTGTGGACTTGTGAGAGATAGGACACACCTCTTAAAATGTGTTACATTTATTTTAGTGTTATAATATTTATTTGCGAAATGTCAACAAAATTACCTTTAATTTATAATATTTTTGATGAGACATCTAAAATTTTCTACATATAGAAGGTTGTCATTGATATAAGTATTAACATAGCTTTTGGTCTTACACTTTTTTATTACTTTGAGATGAACGCGGTCATGATGATGCTCATATATTATCCTATTTTTTCATATTTTGGATATAGTGGGAGAAAGCTTCCAATGAAGTAGGTAACACTTTATTTTCTAGTAAAAACCTCTCGATCTTTAGTTTAAATATTTGTACAGAGATTAATCCTTTACTTGAATGCATGCTTACAAACACAATGCATACACATTTTCCATACGTGAAATCACTTGTCATTAGGTATGCTTAGTTAAATATTGTCCTCCTACTTTTATCCATGTATATTCAAAGTTTTAAACTTTAAATTAATTTATGGTTAAGTGATTTGGCAAATGTTAGGATCTATATAAAATATGATAGGATATAATTTGAAGAATTGTTTATGATAAGATGATTGGGTACAAGCTTTTATTGTGAGCATAGAGTCGTGTACATGCCGTTCAAATTTTCGAACTCTATGGATAAGCATATTTCCTCTTAATTTTGCACTCTAAAATATGTGAACATGTAAGAATTAAATGACATACAAAGAATACAATACACGGAAATAAGACGAGGAGGTGGTGTAAGAAAAGAAGAGCTTATCGTATTATCAATAATGATGAGATGATTGCTCTACAAGAGAAAAGCAAGAAATAAAATTGTAAGTGATGGATTTTATTTATATCTATCTTATATCTTTAATATGTCTTTAATAGAAAAAGTCTTGAAAACATTAGGTACAGAAATTTGTGTATTCATATTTCTATTCCATATGCTATAATGGTTACATCAACATATAGTTAAGGACTGCCTCAAAATGGTCAGAATCCTTAGCAAATATGTGTGTGTTTCAATGGTATTCTTCGCGAGTCAAAGATGTATTTTTGAAGATACAACGAATCATGTTTATTTTTTCGATATCTATTTATGTATGCTCTTCACGAGTCAATATTCTTTTTAAATAGCAAATGAAGTTATAATTTAGAGGCGTTATTCCTTTCATTATTGAGAAGTATGTTCACTCCCAATTTCTTCGAGTTTGCGAGGATTCTGGTTCATATAGATGAACATGATCGAACATGATCATGAGGATGCAGAAGGTAAATCTCTATGTAGTTTTGTATCCTAAGTTAAATTTTATCATTTTGCTTTGATATATGCATATTCAAGTTTCAAACTATTAATTCAGTTTTGTTCTGATTCGATTAATTACAATGTCTAATCATATAAAACATGATAGGAAGAAGATAAGGAGGATATACTTCCATAAGAATAAGAGGTTAGTGCATATTATAATTTTTGCTATGTGTTCATCATTTGTACTTTGTCTTCACGTATTTACTTTCATGATTATGCAAGATGATTTATTGAAGATGCACTTCACTAAGTGATGAATCTATGATTCATCACATTTATTCTTTTATTTAGCCGCATTTCCTTAGTCAAACACCTGTAAATACCCATTAATTGCATAAAATTACCATTTTGCATGCATTCGTTAAAATTGCATTTTTAACACTTTTTGTACATAAATAAAAGAATAAAGAAGAAAAGAAAAAGAAAAGGATATATTTATGCAATAAATACAGACTGACCTGAACCCCGAGAGAAGGTTAAGACTTGACCTGATCGACCAGGAATAAAGTAGGGGAGATAGGGTCTTCTGTCCAAAATCCAAAAATATCTTGTAAATAATTTTCATGTATATTTGTATAAAATTTACCATATTTTATTTGTACATAATTTGACCTCAAACTAATTATTTTTGTAAACAAAAGTTATAAATAAAAATGTGTTGTAAATAATAAAAATAAGTGTAAAATAAAATAATGTACATAGTGCAAATAATCACACCCAGAAAAAGCCACAAAGCGCTAATTGAAACACGAATTCCGGCTCTATACGATCTCAAATTGAATCAAAATCACTTCCATTATACTCTAAATTAAATTATCTTTCAAATGGCTATGGTTTCATAATTTTTGGAGTTACGGTTAAAAAGTCAATTTTCTGGGGTGTTTTGTGCAATTTAACCAATATTTGTTGTACATATTTATTAATATTTATTTTTTATGTACATAATTGTAAATATTATTTTTATTAACAATAAAAAGTGTAAATAAAAAATGAAAAAATATATTTCCTTATTTGTACTTATGTATCGTATTATGTGTACCTAATATGTGTATACAACTAACTTCCTTCATAAAAATCGCCAAAAAAATATCTCACATTAATTAATTAACTTAATTTAATTCCAAAATTCATATTCAATTATTTAATTTATTGGATTTATTTGAATTAATTAATTTAATAACCAACCATGTATATAAGATTTGATTTTATGCCTTTAATGGCCACCATTAAGGTGGCTAATTCATTTTTGGAAATTATTTAATTTATTTATTTTAATTAAATCCGAGTTTTGTTTTTAATTAATTAATTAATTAATTTAATTATTTTATTTATTTAAAAACCACTAATTACTTTCCTTATTTGTCCATATTTTCCATTTTTTATTTCCCTTCTCTTTTTATTGGGCTCCTCCTCCTCATTCACTCTTTAATAAACCTTTGGTGGAGAGGAGCCCGATCTCCGAGAGCCGTCTTGTTGAAGAAGGGTGCCTAGCCTTCAAGCCATCCGGTAACAGCACGTCGGCCCTCGTCGAGGCCATCATGGCATTTTCGATCCCAAGGTGAGATCCAATTTTATTTCTTATCTTTTTCTCTAGGATAAATTGTAAGTCGTATTTTCTCTCATTTTATTAGACTTTAGATCTCAAAAAGAAAAAAATCCATCGCATTTTACGTCCGATCCTCCATCGATTTCCATCTCATTTTTTGTATCTCACCATTTTCACGTTCTACCCCACATAATCTATCACCTCCGGTCACGCACGGTGACCGGAGCCACAGATCTATCTTCCGCTCCACGCAAGATCCATATCATTCACTCATTCCATTTTTGTATATAAATAAAAAAATATAACTATTTTTCATGTTTATCTCACATTTATTTTTTGCAGGAAAAATTAACAAAAAATAAAATTTTTGTTTTTCGTCTCTCTAATCTTTGTTTTGCATGAAAATTTAAAAAATATAAAATATAAAAAATCTTCTTCTTTTGTTCCTGTCACATTATTTGTTTCAAAAAAAACTCTTTTTTTTACTATCTGTTTACATTTCATAAAAAAGGAAAAATAGAAAAAAATAAACAGGTCTCCAGCCCCCACGCGGCCCCACTCGGCCAACATCCGAGCTCCGTCAGCCCTCTCCGCTCGCCAGCCCGCGTGCCTCCTGCTCCAGCGTCACGGCGGTCCGACGTTGCAGCCCGCGCCACCGCGTCGACCCACCTGCGCAACCACCGACCTCCGAGCTCCCGCGCAATGGCGGCACGCCGCCCGCACGCCTCACAGCCGCCCAGCGCGCGACGTCCCCCGACTCCGCCCAGCTGTCCCCCCACTCCAGTCGCCCAGCGGTCTCCACGTGTCCGCCCCGCGCGCCACCTCCTTCATCCTCGCCACCGCCTATCTCCAGCCATTGTGCGCCCCCCGTGTGTGGTCCTCCGCTTAGATCTCGCCCACCTTGCTCCTCACCGAAGCCCTTGTCGCGTGCACTGTTAGGGAAAAGGGGGAGGGCGTCGGTTGTGCCCATTGGCCTCCCCTTTGTGCTTGAACGAAGGATCCCAAGAACCCTAGAGGGGTTTTGAAATAAAAAAATCTTTTTGAAAATTGTAAATTTTAGCTCAGAAGATTCTAATATTGCAAGAAGACCCTTCCCAGCTATCAAGTCGCATGCCTAACACGCTTTCATTGGGTAATTTGCTACATTTATATTGCAATTTAATTTTGTTATATCTTGACGCAAAAACTTTTGAATGTCTGGGTTTCAGTCCCTGTGCTTCAGACAATAACTTTTTGATCTCTCTGATGAAATAAATGTTTTTATCGTTGCAAAAATTCCGAGAAAATTCATATATGCTCCTGCTATGTCTTTTTACATTGTGTAAATTTTTCATGAATTTTTATTACCGTTTGATATATTTAAAAAATTAAAAACAGTAATGTTTAGCCTGCCTGAAATTGAAAAATTCATAAAAATTCAAAAATTAGCCTAAAAATTCCAAAAAAAAGTATTGTAGGTGTGTTTTGTTGCCTTTTAATTTCTATCCAATTTCATGTATTAACTCTTTATAAAACTCCGAAAAATTGTGAAAAACAAAAAATCTTAAAAAATTGTGGAAAATTTAAAAAAATCCAAAAATTGTGATTTCAGTTTTTTATTGTAGATATTTCTTAGTAGTTTATATTAAAAATAATTCCCAAAAGTATTGGGCATTAAAGTATTTTTAAGTTGCAAAATACTCCTGCATGTGCACTATTTCCCTTGTTTTGCACTGTTTAATTTTTAGAAAATCCCAAAAACATCAGAAAATTTTGAAAAAATTATCAAAAATATTTTAAAATATATAAAACACAAAAACATTTTCTTCTTAATTTTCTGAGTATTTTTGTCCTTTTCGAAAAATACAAAAAGTGCAGTGTTGTGTATTATTTATCTTTTGTACCTTATTCGAAAAAAAAAGAAAAAAGTAAAAATTCAAAAATCACTAAAATCACTAAAATCATTCTTGAAAATTGACTACTTAGTTTTTAAATCGTACTCCTTGTGTTCGACCCTGATCGCTATACCAGGTAAAAAGAATAGCGAAAACCATTTACATTTGCTTTGATTGATTTATTTTCTCTTAAGTGGTCTAAAACAAAAAAAATTCTCGATTGACCGCGCTTGGTGATTTGGGTCGCAACGACCATTGTTTATTTACATACTTAACCTGAGTTGTCAGATGTGTCATCAGAATGGCGCCGTTGTCGGACCATAAAAACATTTATTCCAATGACAAAAGCAAGGAAATTTATTGTCTGGTCCTGCTGTTGTGTTCTTTGTTGTATACATTTCTCATATTATCTGGTTGACTTTTGATATATTTAAAAAATAAAAAAACAATGTCTTTTTAATTGCCTGAAATTAGAAAATTCATAAAAAAAATCGAAAAGTTGCATAAAAATTCCAAAAAAAATTACTGTAGGTGTATTTTGGTCTCTTTCAATTTCTTTCGAATTTTCGTGCATATAAAAACCAAAAAAATTGCGAAAAACTAAAAAGCTTAAAAATTGTAGAAAAATATAAAAATTGTGATTTCAGTTTCAGATTGTAGATATGTCTTGCTAGTTTATTTTAAAAATAATCCTCAAGAGGGTACTTAAAGTATTTTTAAGTTGCAAAATACTCTCGGTTGTGCATTGTTTGCCTTGTTTTGCACTGTTTGATCTTTTAGAAAATCACAAAAATATCATAAAAAGTTAAAAAATTTACCAAAAATATTTTAATATATATAAAACACAAAAATATTTTTTCTGTAATTTTCTAAATATTTTTTATCATTTTGAAAAATACAAAAAGAGTGTGGTGTGTGTGTTTTTATCCTTTGTGCCTTATTCGAAAAATACAAAAAAATAAAAATTCAAAAACCACTAATAATTCATTTCCGAAAATTGACTACTGAGTTTTTGAATCATGCTCCTTGTGTTCGACTCTGGTCGTTATACCAGGTAAAAAGAATAGCGAAAACCGCTTGTATGTGCTTTGATTGATTGTTATCTTTTTAGTGGTTTAAATATTTTTCTCGTTGACCGATTCGAGTAGTTGAGAACAACGACATTTGCACATTATTTATTTACATCTCGACCTATCGAAATCCGTGTCATCATTAAGAAGATGAGATTAGTGCATGTGATGAGTTCTTCTATTATTATCATTCATATTTTGTCTTCATGTATTTACATTCATGATTATGCAAGATGATTTATTGCGTGCTTGCATGGTTAAAGGTGTGATTCATTTAATGATTGAAATAATGTTCACTTTCAACTCTTCGGATTTGCAGGATTTTCATGTCCTTACATATGAACATGATCGTGAGTATAAACAAGATTATTTTTTTTTGAAAAAGTATGAACATGATTGTGATGATGCCCGTATATTATCTTATTGTTCATATTTTGGATATAGTAGGAGGAAGCTCCAAGTGGTTATTTTCTAGTAAAAATATCTCGATCTTTAATTTTGTAATATTTCTATAGAGAATAGTCCTTTGTAATTGAATATAGGCGTACACACTCAATGTATACTCATGTTGCAGATAATTAACTCATGTGTCATTAAGTATGCTAAGTTAAATATTATCCTCCTACTTTTATCCATGGACAATCGAGTTTCAAACTTTAATTAAATTTTATTGTGAAGTGATTTAGGCACATGTTAGGATTCAAATAAAATATGATAGGATCTAATTTAAAGAATTGTTTACGATAAGATTTCGTTTACGTGCTTTTATTTGTGAATATATGATCTAATACATGCCTTTCAAACTTTCAAACTCTATGAATATGTATTATTTCCTTATAAGTTCGTATTCTAAAAGAATACATTAGAAATCAAATAAGATGATGATGGGGAAAAGGAGGACATACCATGTCATATATAACGATGAGATGATTGATCTACACGACAAAAGAAAAAGTAAAATTGTAAGCGATGCATTTTTATTCATAGCTCTATCATCTTTATCTCTTTAATACTTTTTAATAAAAAAGGTCTTAGAAGCATTAGATATAAAGATATATGTGTATGGTACCTCTAGTCCATCTACTATAATGGTTACATCAACAGATATTGCAAAATATGACGATGCCTTGGAAGGGTTAGAATCCCGAGCATATGTATGTGTATTTCAATTGTGTTATTAACGAGTCAAAGAGGTATTTTTGAAGATATAATAAATCATATTTACTTTTTAGCTGTATCTATTTATATTTGTTCTTCACGAGTCAATATTCTTTTTTTAAATAGTGAATGAAATTGTAGTTTAGAAGTGTTGTTCTTTTTTACTGTGAAAAGCATGCTCACTTCCAATTTCTTTGAAATTGTGGGTACGCGTGTTCATGCAAATGAACATGATCGTGGGTATGAACATGACTGTGAGGATGCAGAAGGCCAACCCCTAAATCATTAGAAATGATCCGTTAAATTTTATCATTTTTCTTTGATATATGCACATCGAAGCTTCAACCTATTAATTTAATTTTATTATGAATCAATTATGCACAATGTATGATTTATTTAAAATATGATAGGAAGAAGATAAGGAGGGTGCACTTCATTAATTAGACAAGGTTAGTGCATGTGATGATTTTCACTATTGTATCATCATTCATACTTGATGAATACTCATTCATCACTCTTTATTCTTATATTTTAGCTACAAAAACCTTTGCAAATACATGTAGATATGTGTAAATAGGAATAATTACCAAAAGCATGCATTGTGTAAAAACCTATAATTAGCATGTTTTTGTGCAAAAATAAAAGAATAAAGATTAAAAAGAAAAAGAGGGAAATATTTAGAATAAATATTGAGCAACCTAACCCAAGGGAGGGCTCAACATGGGCCTGACCGCATAAAAGCCAAAGTAGAGAGAGATAGGGGCTCATGTATGTAAATATTCATGTAAATAAATAAAAATATTTTTCCTCACAAAAATAGCCCAAAATATGCTTGTAAATACTTGTACATATTTATAAGTATAAAAACAAAAGAAAAAGATAAAAATCAAAAAGAACCAAAAACATCACTTTCATCTTGTAAATAAACCACTTTTCCATATTTAATTAACCTTGTAAATAAATAAAATTAATTCCCAAAATTTTTGTAAGTATTTTATGTTATATAATGTAAATAAATAAAATAAAAACAATCAAAACAAATACCAAATAAAAATAGCAAAATTAAAAACACAAAAATATATTGTAAATATACCATGTAAATAAATGTATATATGTATTTATTTTACTATGTATATAAATAATAAAAATAAAATAAAAATACCTTTTTATTCCTTTTTTTATAATGAAAATAAATAAAATATAAAATAGGAAGAAAATTGCATAAAAATATTAATTAAAAAAATCAAAAATTAAAAACCCTATACAGTGTACATATACATATATATTACATATAATGTAAGTACCTTATTTTTATTTCGAAAAATTAATTAAAAATCACTAAAAAATAGAAAAAAATAAAAGAAAAATATTTTGTCTTAAGTTTTCACGAATTCGGCCCCTAGCTACCCTAAATTTCTCTTCTAAGATCCTGCCACGTGGCTGATTCCTGTTGGCTCCTGGGGATGTTGACCGCCCAGTCAACTAACCCCCCCAGGACCACTCCACTCGGGTCCTTAGCGGATCCCGAACTTCTCGGATTTTTCCCCGCTAAACCCGATCGCCTACCACCTAAACCCCGGGTCCGACTCTTAATGCCACATCCGACACCCTCGCCAGAGCTTCATCCTCGGGATCCGCGCGCTTCCACGCCCTACCCGACCTCGTCTTCCCGGACCCTCGCCCATATTTAGAAGCGTCAGGCTTCAAATCAATAGCTTCTTCTATTAAAGAGCTTGTTTCGATTGGCTGGTGAAAAACCACTTTGACTAATTTGATTACCCCTATGAGGATACTGTACACTTATCGCGTGTTGTTTTTTCGAACTAGGCTAACTAGGGCTCGGGCACGCGAAAAGAAGTCGGGCATGAACTCCCCGCACCAAGTGTTTGCAAACCACTTCAATTCGTAAGTGCCAATGGAATCGCTTAGAGTGGACGGTCGAACCAAAGAACTGAAAGTGCCGCACACTGCCGGAATTTCACCAAGCTCAAAAAAAGCCGAGGCGGTTCAGCGCGGTCCGTGGGAATCGAGCTCCGCCACCCTAATTCCCTATCTTTGGCCATTCGAATCCACCTCCTGTGAGCTCCAACGCACTCGCGAGAGTGACAGCTTGCGTCCGGCGCCGTCGAAGCGAGGAGTGGAGGCGTATCCATCGATCCGGCGAGCACAGCCGCCGTTGCTCCGCCACCAGCGTGAGCACCGAGCCTCGGAGGGAGACGCTCCTCGAGGCGAAGACCGGGAGCTTCCCCAGCTCCTCCCCAGTCTCCTCGTCCACCCAGGTAGCTCCGATAGCCTTTCTTTTTCTCTGATTTCCATTTACGCCCAAATCACTCCGCCGCCGTCCATCGTCGATTCCCATCGCTCCCGACCACCATTCGATCATCGGGCATTGCCATAGCCTTCGCCGACTCCCTGCGCACCTTCTTCACCCCTCCATCCAACCCAGCTCGCACAGGAGCTGGGAGTCAAGCTCCTCCGTCTACCCCCTTCGCCGGAGCTCGCCATATCGACCCACAATCCACCGCCACTCCGCCTAACCGGGTCGAGGCAGTTTGCCCTCGACCCACGAGTCTTCTGGATCGCTTTGCAGGTCAAACGAAGGCCATCTGAGGTCCTTCGACATTCAGCCACGAGGCACAGCTCCGCCGACCTTGCCCGAGCTCCTCAGAGCTCGGCTGGATCATCGGAGCCCACCACCAGCTGCGGGACACCCTTGCGGAGCTTCTCCGACCTTCAGGCGCAGCAGAGGAGCCTCGGAGCGAAGCCACCGGGCCGGCGAATCTCGCCGGTCATCTGTTCTTCGAGGACCCTTCTCCTCCGTTCAATCACTCTCACGCTCCAGGCGTCATCTGGACCGTTCATTCCTGGAGCTGCCTTCGACGTCGGATCTGAGGAGAGTGATCTCAGCCGTTGGATCACGTGCTACCACGCTTCCACGCCGTCAGATACCCCACGTGGCGCGCATCCAGCGGTCTGCGTAATAAAGGGGTAATTTACCCTTAGGCCCCCTCTGCCATTTTATTTCGTATTTAGTCCTGTAATTAGTTAATTCAGTTGTTTAGTTTTAGGGTTATTTGCATAGAGGACCTCGTACTCTGTTGATTTTGCACTTATGCCCTTGTGTGTGGTCTGACACGTGCATCGACACGTGCTTTTTGGCTAATTTGCAATACATGCCCCTGTAGTTCTGGATGTTAACAGTTGAATGGAACTTTTAGTTTATTTGCACTTATACCCCTGTGCGTGATATATTTCAATATGTGCGTGATATGTTGGGTATTTTGCGAATAGGACCCTGGACTTTTGGTACCTGTTACCAATAAGTCCTCGGGACTTATTTTTATTGCATTTGGGTCCCTGAGTGCCCCAGGCACGCGCGTGGCGCGTGTTTTGCTGGGTATTTTGCACCAGACCCCCCAGACTCTTGGGTATTTGCACTTCGGTCCCTATGCACTATGCCCTTTCTTTCTTTTTGAATAAAATAGCAAATTACCTCCAAATCCAACGAAAATTGGACACATGGCTCCTGCCATGGTGTAAAATTTTCGAGGATTTTTTAGGACATTTTTTAGTTCATTTGATATTTTTAAAAATTCAAAAACACTTAATTTTGCTACTGTCTAACTTTAAAAATCACAAAAAATATTAAATAGAGTCTAAAAATTACAAAAAATTGTCTACTGTGTATTTTGTTGTGTTTGATTTTCTAGCCAATTTTGGCTATTTTTCATCATTGAAAACCACTAAAAATTGAAAAAACACTCAAAATCATATAAAAATTCTAATAATTAAACCAAAAATCCAAAAATAATAAAATAGGTACCTAAATTTTCCTTGTTTAATTCTCTTTACAGGAAAATTACCTCCCAGCTAATTTAGGGGCTTTAGATATTTTATCTAAGCTTTTTTAGCTCGGCTGGACAGTACCTTTGATTTCTGCCACTGTTTGATTTTTAGAAAATTAAATAAACATCAGAAAATTCTCAAAAATTCACCAAAAACCTTAAAAAATATAAAACACATAAAAACATTTTTGTTAGAATTTTTGAGTGATTTTTAGTGCAATTAATAATTTGTTGAAGTGTGTGTTTACTTACCTTTCTTATTTTCTTAATACATTAAAAAAATCCAAAAAAATATAAAATAATTAAAAACCACTAAAAATATTTTCTTCTTTTATTTTATTTTTTTGACTACTTTGTAGGCCGAGAGGCCAACCCGTGCTCCTTGAGTTCGACCCTGGTCGCTATACCAGGTTAATCCAATAGCAGGACCGCTATCGCGTTTTTTATCGATTTTGCCTATTATTAGTGGTCTGATTTTTCTTGATTGTCTGCGCTTGATCGCTTGGGTCACAACGACCTATTTAGTACCTTATACCTGAGTGCTCAGGCTCAGACATCAATACTCTGTCTTCATGTATTACTTTCATGATTTGTAAGATGATTAATTACTTTCAAAAAGAAAACCTATACAAGGTAGAGAGAGAATATATAAGGACTAAGAAGGTTTGTGACGAACCTTCTTGCGGGAACAGAGAGGGAAGATGAAATGAGGGTATATTTCGATGTCGGAATCATCCTTTGAAGAGTAGTAATAAGGAGGATGGAAAGTCCAAAGAGGATCGACACATGGCTGCTTGCTCGAGTAGAGTTGAATGACAGCCTTACCGTGTGCATTTATGATTATCACCTCATCAGATCAAGATGAGGAATCCTCAGTAGAGGCCATGTCTATAGAGACAGTCTTAGTCGATTTGCTAGAAATTGAAGCACAGAGAGGAAGAAGAGAATGACATGCCTTGAGGGGTTCAAAAGAATGCCTCATGGAGTCAGTGCTCATATTATTCTCATTAGCTAAATAATTGGAGGAAGCAACATCTTTCTTATAATAGAGTGGTGCGGTGATGGCGGTCTCTCTAGGTCTAAGTCCTAGAGGTGGTCTACAAAAGGAGTCCGTTGGTTGGGGCGGTGTAAGCACAGGAGTGGGTCACCATAATGATCAAGACAATCAAAAAAGTTCGATTCCAATTCAGGAGAAGCTTATGTTTGCGAGTCATCGATAGAAGCTATTGAGGTGGTAGAGGGGCAAGCAACGGGTGTTGTCGAAGTGTGGAGAGTCTAAAAAATAAGGGTCAGCTCGAAAGTTAGTATCTCAGGTGTAGTAAAGAGATATAACTTATCTGTCTCTCGATGGTCATAGTTGTCTGTGGTTGATTTTTGATTAGCTATATCCATATATACATATATTGACTCCGGTATCATGTATCTATAGCGGTTGCAATCTCAGGTTCGGGCAGACTTTGTTGAAAGTCCCGGGACCGGGAATGACCCAAATCTCTATGACCCTCAAGATGACTACCAATTTGACCTGTACTCTATCCATGACGCACCGTGTTCAGTCACTAGGCATGCTTTTCTAATGACGTAGAAGACATGATAAAGAAAGAAAATGTGGATCATCGTAGATTAGTATGTGTCCTCATAGGTTGGGTGAGATTGGTGTGTATCCATTGTAGGGAAATCGATCACCCGAGTCTCGCAATCTACAGTCACCTTAGTCAAGGTAAGAACGACTTCTCAAAAATGATGGGAGATTGGGTGAACTCTCCTTGGTGCTCGATATCAATGACCGTAAAGTCTACTCTGAGCGGAGTTCCTTGGAAAGTAATGATGATTGATATAGTCCCTCTTGACCTTTTGTTGGATCGATCAGCCAACTGAACTATCACTCTCAACTTCTAGATTGGTCTGAGTTTGAGCTTGTCAAACATGGAGGTCAGGAGAATATTAATAGAAGATTCATCATTAATTCTCGCATGGGTTAATTCATATTCAACCTTAGGAAACTACTTTACTCTACGACTTTTGGTATTTCTCCCCATCATCAAAGAGGTGTCCATAGACACTAAGTGTCATTCAATACATGTCCTCTTATTTCTCAACCTCTTCAGTATTAATTTACTTCCAATAAATCTTTTGAGATCGGGAAAGTGATCTATGACCTTTATTAAGGGAAGCTCAAGAATCAGTTTTTTAGCGAGAGCTTCCCTTTGAGCATGATCCATCTTTTTTAAATCTTCCTTGTTTTTAAATATATGATCTTTTCTGCATTTTCCAAAAAAATGATCTTTCTGATTTTCTCGAGTTTTTGTATTTACTAAAGGTAAAGATGGGATAGGAGGATGTACAGACTCTGGATTGGAGGACAAGTCGTTAGTAAAAGAGGGAGGTAGAATGGACTCCAGATGTACAAAGCATGTGGGTCCCAGTTGACAAAGATGTCAAGTTTTGGTGAGCTTGGATTGGTGGAAGATCAGTGAAGGGGTGGGTGTACTGAGGTGGTTAAGTGATGACATTTGGGTAAATAGGGCGGCGCCATGCAAGCGTTGACTGGTCAATATGACCTATAGAAGAAGAAATAAATAGGAAACAAATAAAAAAGAAACTCAAAATAAAAAATTACTAAGATAAAAGTTTGAGATCTAAATAAGATCTAAAACTTTCATTAGGGACTCTAAATAAATATAAGAAGTATATACAAGATATGAATTTTTGTATGTATTTTAACGAATTAAAACACTCATTTTTGCAATTTTGTTTTTTTCTTTGGTTTTTAATATAAATCTATATACATAAGAAAATAAGATAAAATACTAGACACATAATTACACACCAATCTATTTTTTAATTTTTAATAAGTATTAAAAAGAGAAGTAAAAATCAAGAACGACACCATGGGTATAATATGAATAAGATCACAAAACATAAATTTCTATGATTTTTCAAGTTTTAATTGAATTTATTTTATTAAAATACAGAATAAAAAATTAAATGAAAAAAGAAATCAAAGAAAAGGAGTTAATTATGTACATGGAATGACAAATCAAAGTTAGTGAACAATTATAAAGTACAATTAGGTCTCAAGCTCTGATTGTAATGAAACCACTTTAATTCTATAGGTCATTTAATAGCTAAACTTGAAAGTGAGCTTGATCAATTTGGAGTTCATATGGAGCATGATTTTAGTCGAGATTTATGGCTTTTCCGGTTCCAGATTTGAGACCATTTATTCAAGGTGAGATTCAGAGACCATTTATTCAAGATAAGATTTATTTTATATTTTTTTATGTTTTATATTTTTTTATATACATGTTAGAAAAATAATTAAATCAAAATAAGTTAGTGTGAATTTATTAAAAACAAGAAATTCGATCTATTAATATGTGAATATATACACACTTTTGCTCTTTATTTTTGTGATTTTTATTTTGGATTATTTTATGAACTTATTTACATTATAAATTTACATTAATAATATATATTTTATTATAAGATGTATTTGGTTAATTTATTGATTTTTTGGATATTTATTTGTTATTTTGTTCGAGGATTCAAGCTAAGATTCAAACATTAAGATGATGAATCACAGATTCATCATATGTGAAGTTGGCAACGAAATATATTGAATTTGGAATAAATATCATTATATTATTAAAAGAGAATTTATATATATTAAATTAAAATTACTTGGATGAAGAATGTCCACAAAGATAGAAAATATACCCAGAGTAGAAAATACTAAGGTATATCTGCAAATATAAATTCTTCTCGTCAGTAAAATACTCCTCCAAAAAATGATTATAAAACAAGAAAATGTTGCGACTCCAACTTGCTCTTGGTCCAATTAGAATATCGGAATAATGGACAGGAAATGAGTGTTGAGAGAGAGATCAAGAGGATTGAGAAGAAGATATAAGGAATTTGGAGAAAGAAGAGGGTTGAGAGGTAAAGTGAGGAATGAAAGGGGGGGTTTATAGAGGAAAGGGAAAAGAAGAGGCCAATGGTTAAAATCCCAAAGGTTCCGTCCCTGTTGATTTGGGGATGCGCTAAATGGTCATCACGAAATCGACACCTGAGGTGCCGATTTGGGAGGTAATCGTTGTGGACTTCTCTCAAAATTGGCACCTCAGGTGCCGTTTAGTGCTTAAATTTTTAAATATGTAAACTTGTTAGATATTTATTTTATTAAAAATTAATAATTATTTAAAAAAGATCATAGATCTATAGAAGATGATCTTATCATAATGGTGCAATTATTTTATTTTGGGATTTTACCCAACTAACCCTAAAATATTTGTAAATTGCCTTCTCGACCCTGTAAACATTGTTAGTATTCCCTTGACCACCTAAAGTTGATAACCCTTACACCATAGATCTCATTGTTAACTCTCATCATTTAACTGTTAAACTTAACTGGATTATGTTAATTAAAAAGTGCACATTGCACTCTTTCTTTATCAAATTTACAAAAAAAATTCCCTCCTTCACCCTCCTCCTTGCATCCCCTTTTCCTCCACCTCCCTCAGCCATCCCCAACACCACCCCCCTCTCTACACTGCCCAATCTCTGGCACCCTCCCCTCGCACCCAGGACCTCCAGCTCCCCTCCCCTCGTGCCCAAGACCTCCGACGCACCACTAGGGTGGAGCATTGGGACGGGCCAGCCCGGGCCCGACCCTGACCCGACCCGCAAAAGCCCAGGCCCGGCCCGAACCCGATGTACAAATGGGCCGGGCCCGGGTCCTCATTTTTCAAAAATATTATGCTCGGGCCGGGTCGGGCCCGAACCCGAAGTACAAATGGGTCGGGCCCGGGCCCTCATATTTCAAAATATCATATTAGAACTAAATTAGGGGACATGGATTTATAGTCATAATACATCCCAATATTTCCTTCATCCATCAATAGTAATATTATATCGTAACAATACACCCAATATTCATGTGTTATGGATGAATTATATCCATAAAAATAAATTGAAATCAAAATGCTACTTCATGTAATCAAAATAAGTGCGGGTTGAGCCCGGCCAAAGCCAGAGCCCGACCCGAATCCGAGCCCGATCCCGCGGGCCTTGGGTCGAGGTCAGGTCCTAAGTTGTTGAAAAACGCGGACCTCGACCCGGCCCAAGGCCCACGGAAAATTGATGGGCTCGGGCTGGGCTTTCCCGGGTTGGGCCGGGTCGAGTCCAATGCTCCACCTTACGCACCACCCCCCGCGTTCAAGACCTACGGACCCACTCCTCCTCGTACCTCGACCTCCGGCATGCCACCCTCTCGTACCTAAGACCTCCGGCCCTCGTGCCCAAACCTCTAGCCCGTCACTCCCTCGTGCTCAGGACCTTCGGCCCCCCTCTCCCTTGTGCCCGGAGCTCTGGCCCGCCCCTCCCTTAGGCCCATGACCTCCGACCCCCCCCCCCTCCCCCTCATGTCCAGGACCTCCGGAACCCGTCCCAGTTGCGTCTAGACTTTCAGCCCACCACCCCCTCACACCTAGGACCTTCAGTTCCCCTCCCCGCGCACCCAGGCCCTCCGACCCCCTCCGCGTCGCGCTCAGACCTCCAACCCGCCACCCCCTCATGTCCAGGACCTCTGGCTCCCCTCCCCCTCATGCCCAGGACCTTCGTCTTCCTCCCCCCTCGCGCCCAAACTTTCGGTACCTATTTGGATAATCGAATCTAGAGGGGAGAGGAAGAGGAGGAAAGGAGTAGAGAAGAAGAGAGAGCAAAAATTTACATGATCATTGGATTGTGTATTTGACTTCTCTAGTTAGATTGACTCAAGAATGGTTACCTCATGTTGACTCAAGAAGGGTGAAATTAACGGCATAGTTCGTGGCGTTAAATGGAGCAAGTTTACTTCATCGAGGGGATAAGTTCATGGGGGGTAAAAAACTCTTTATTTTTAATTATATTTTGAAATGAATGTTTCGGAAAGATATCTTACCTCCCATCTGAATATAACCTTTAAGAGGTTAATGGGGATGCCCCTTGAGGCAGCCAACATGACTGCCCCCACGTCATTTTCGGCGTTTTATTATTTTTTTTAAAAAAAAATATCACCATGTCCCTATATCCCTCCGATATGTCGTTGGAATTTCGTTAGAAAAAGAGACTCCTACGGCCTCCATCCAGACAGTCATTTTTAAACGGTAACAGGATTTTTTAAATCGACACCATCTCAATGGAGGCCGTAGGAGTCTCTGTTTCTGACGAAATTCAAATGACATAGAGGAGGGATATAGGGATGAATATACATTGCGATATTTTTCAAATAAAAAATAAAAAAACGACGAAATAAGAGGACGGGGCAGCCCCATTAAATCCAACCTTTAAACGTAGAAAACAAATAAGAGAGACAAACTCCGTACTTTATTGCAATCTGGACAACCACAACAGGTAATTTAGTACTCTGAAAATATGCCCTAATATCATTCTTGTGGACGTTCAGAAGTTGGTTTCCTTCGGGAAAGCCTAAACCTGGAGTATTAACCATCAGTCAGCAATTATTAATATGAAGTGAGCACTATATTTGAAAGCATTAAATTGCAACATGTATGAAAGCATTAAGTTGATCTCCCTCTCCCTTTCCCTCTCTCGAGTGATTTCCCTGAAAAGGCATCTCCTTCGCTCAAATGCCTTGTCAGAGTATCTGATTTTGTAATTTCCCCATCAGGGTTTCCTCTGACATTTTCAGCAAACCATTCACCAATCAGCGAATGGTTCGTCGTATGAATTGGATATATATATATATATATAAAGCATAAAATATATATTATAATATATGAGAAACATATAAAAAGTATTAATATGTATTTTATAATATATGATATATATTATAATATATGAGAAGCAATGTATATGTACTAATTATATATATAATAAGGTTTGATAATGGCAAACAGCAACCATTCGTCGGTCGGTGAATGGTTCGTTGTTTGCCATTTCTCATACCTTATAATATATATATATATATATATAATACATATACATACTATGTATATAATATATGAATCAGTTCAAACGACGAACCATTCGTCGACCGGTGAATATTTTGCCGAAAATATCAGAGGAAATATTGATCGGCAAATGGTTTCTCAATCAGTGAACCGTTCGTCCATTGATAGTCCGATAAGAAAATTATAAAATCAGATGCCCTAACAAGACATTTGGAGGATGGGATGCCTTGTTTGAGAAAGCACTCCCCTCTCCTCTCTCTCTCTCTCTCCATCTTTCTCATTCTGATGTGGATCGTTTGATTGTTCTGTTATGATAATAAATACATATTCATGCTATTGATGTATATACTCAACCTTTTCTTGATTATTCTATAGAGCAAGCAAGTGCATTGTCCCTATTTCCAAACAAGGGATGTCAAACCCGGAGATCTCAATTCCAGAGTTCCTGCATATTTCTTATGGGTAAAAACAAATTTTGGGGAAAACATTATTGTCGGTGTCATTGATGGTGGTAAATTGTTATTTTAAATTTCATAATTTAGTTTAAATTATAGACTGTCGGCGATAAATTTTCAGTCTTGCAAATATATGTATTTGGTATTCAATCGGAAGAGCCGCCAAATATAAAATATACAGTATTTTTGTGACTAATAAGAAATTCGGTTAAGTATATTTGATTATTGTAGATTTTAAAGTATTTTCGATACATATAATCTTATATATTTATGCAAATAGGGTCATGAGTTATACGATAAAAGTACAAATTTATTTAAAATCAAAATTTACATGTCTAGCTTTTACTTTACATCAAAGAAAAGTTTGAAAAAATTCAAAATATATATAATAAATATTATTTTTTTCATTAGTTAGTCGAGTATTCAGCCCGTGCTATTCTATTCGATCACCCCCACCGAATACTGTGGTCGGACTGATTAATCGGTCCAGTCAAGCGACTATTGCAACATTAAATTTTTTGATGCAATTAAACGTGCACGGGTAATATCTAAGGAGGAATACTTTGATGATGAAGGATATGAATTCCTTGGAGATGGATAGATTGGAAATTTTTTTGAGGTGTTACAACAAGTGTTATCATATTCTTATCTATTTTAAAATATAACTATAGATGTATATACATCTGAAATAAAATGGTGCAAATTGGATATGGATAATAGCAAATATTATTTATAATTAACTTAAATATACATATATTGGATAACTTACACATAATCAAATGGAAAAAATGAGGCTACCCTGCCCTTATTTTTCAACAATTTTTTTATTTTTTTGACAAATATCATCATGTATATTCATCTATATATCCCTCCAATAGGTCATTCGAATTCCGTCAGAAACAGAGACTCATATACCCTCCATCTAGAATAAGTAATTTTAACGGTTTAAACATTGTTGTAATCGACATGTCCTAGATGAAGGGCATAGGAGTCTGTCTCTGATGAAATTCGATTGACATATAGGAGGGATATATAGATGAATATACATGGTGATATTTTTGAGAAAAAAACGTAGGTGAGAGCAACCATGCTTGGGGTAAGCTCATTTATATCTAGTCAAATATATTAAATATATTTATTTCATAATAATTATATTAAATATATTGCAGAAATACAATTTTATTGCATATAATTACAAATAAATCTATAACTATATGTGTACATGTATATATACATGAGGAAAGGGATCCTACTCCATGGAGTAGGTAATTTACCTACTCCACTTTCTTTTTTTCAATTTTTTTTATTTTTTTTTGGAAAATGCTTCCATGGATGTGCATAATTATATCCCTCTAATATGTCATTCAAATTTCGTCAGAAACAGAGACTCCTACGGCCTGCATCCAAAACATGAAAAATACAGTAAATCTGTGACCGTTAAAAAGTGATTGTCTGAATGGAGGCCGTAGGAGTCTCTGTTTTTGACGAAATTTGAATGACGTATTAGAGGGATATAGTTATGAAAATCCATGGAAGCATTTTTCAAAAAAAAAAATATTTTGAAAAAGAAGAAAATCGAGTAGGTAAGTTACCTACTCCATGAAGTAGAATCTCTTTTCTCTATATACATATACAAATACGAATATTAGAGCATATGAAAGTAGTATCCATATCCGTTTTAAAAAGGATAAAGATACATAGCTAAAATATGTATAAAACAAATACCGTACTAGATCAGACAGATACCATATATCGGTTTACATCCTTAGACATGGCCCAAGATGCAAAAGAATTAGTCATGACCCCAAGTTAATGGGGGGATATCAAAGGGCTACTTTCATTAGAGATGAATGTAGGGATTGATACATTTATAGAATTAGAAAAATAATGATAACAGATTGGTTCTTATTTGATATATCAACCTGATAAGGGATACTGCCTGATGACTTCTGATATCAATATTATCTTCTTTCACAAATATAAGTGTGTACCCTATATGTGCTACACAAACATGAAATATTTCCATTGAATGCAAGTTTAACGACCGGGTGATCGCAATAGATATTCTAGGCCATGTCTAAAGAATGCTGCATATGCTTATGGCCGACATCAGGACAAAAATGGGCAACGATTCATTCAGGAAGGTCAACCTGAGCTAGTGAAGATTGATACACCCACGCAAATTAGCTATCACCGATGAATAGCTGTAAGAGTTCGGTTTTTTTATCTTATCAATTTTAACTTATTTCACCAAGTTTCGAGTACAAATCGAAATGATAGAAATATTGCAAAGCCTGAACCCTGCAATGGTTCCTGCATAAGGAAATGATTCCTGAAACTAATATCATGAGGAGATTAAAAGTGATGGATCCTGAAAGCAAAAAATTCTACCAAATTATTGTACAGCTACCTGTTATCGTATAATGACTATGCAGTCTTCAACTCACTATCAATTCCTCGGAAAATGGAAACTCATGCCAGGAACTTTTAGTGATTGTATGTATGGCAGGTACACTATCAAGAGAAGGCGATTAGTCCACGCATCCATTTCATTATACAATGCGACCTACTAAACTTTTCAGTTTCTGACTTACACCTTCCAGGAAACAGTTTCCCGTCACAACAGTACTACTCAAAGAATAATAAAAATCAAATATTAGAAACATAAAATTACAACTCTCCATAAGAACCATTTGTAAACAAGGGGAACTGAAAGAATTACCGTCTATTGCGATTTACAACCCAGACGAGGATGTCCGATCTACCCGCTGCGCGCCCAGTCTGGGAGGTGCCGGACGTGCTCCCCTACCCCGTCCAGATGACAAGGGTCTCGCTTTTGTTGCTGGAGCGGGGGCAGCAATGGCTGCCCAAGGATCACTGTCATCGGATTCCTTGGCAGGCTTGAGGTTCAGTGGTTTTGCAGCTGTTTTAGGTGGGGCTGCAGCTATGGAGCCCCACAAATCATCGTCGCTCTGGGAGGATGATGACACTGACGATTTTGAATGAAGAGGTTTCGATGTGGTCTTGGGAGGAGGTGCTGCGACAGAACCCCAGAGATCATCATCCTCATGTCGAGCTGCCGAGGTAAGTGTCGGCTTTGTTTTGGGAGCACTAGCTACAAAAAATAATAGAATGGCAGCAAATAATGTAAGGAGATCTATAACTGAGATAGATGGGGGATTTTACACGATGACCCCTATGGTCTTGTCCAATTATGTCACGAGTAAACAGGGGCAACGGTGTGATTAAAAAGATTATAGGGGTTATGGTGCAATTCGACACTAGCTAAGGGGTGATGGTATTCCAGTTAAGAAGGCTTTGTAATCTACCTTGTGGTTTTGACTGTGCTACTGGCCGCTTCTGAGCAGCCTGTATGGTGGCCAGAGGAGGGGGTTTCTGTTCCTCGAATGGTTCTACATCGTCCCATCCTTCCTTGTCACTTCCTTGGTCTTCTCCAATGGCACCATTTTCTAGCTCTCCCCATCCATCAGTTGAAGTTGGAGATGATGGTGCTGGCTGATCCATAGAATCAAGTCCTGAACTTGCATGCACATGGATGGAATCTGCCGCGACAAACCAACAAAAAAATTCAAAGAAAATGCAGGAAAAATACTAGAATGCATACCTGGTTGAGATATATTATATTTTAGTGCAAGTATTAGCATGAAGAATAATTTTAAATTAGAGACCATTTCTGGTTATAATGACCAATCAGAAACCAATTAAGAGACGTGCGAATGTAAGAATAAACAATGCAATATATAACAAAGATACTCGTGTAAAAGTTGTATTGATAACAAAGCATGACAATAGACTGGCACTATTATTCAAAACACCTGGCATGAACACGTGAGGTCCTCATTTTTCTTTAGTTTCAATATAAAGATCAAAATAGCTAAAAGTTTAAGATCATAAACTAAGAAACTATGCTTTGGACGTGTGCATGAAGCATCTTATAGAAAATGCAAGTGTGCATATATGGAGATATACCTGAAATGACATCAGACGTAGAAGAAACAGGCTGTTCTGTAGTATTTGATGCAGGAGCCGGAGCATGCTCGGAGGCCTTCCCTTTGAGCGGTGCCAGTGAGCTCATGGCCCAACTGTATTTTTATTTGCAAAAGGATACACGGTTAAAAAAACTATCCATTTCAAGGGCTGCAATTCTTCTGCGCATTCCTTCAGGCAAACTCTTCATTGTTGTCTGAAGCCTCAGATGTAGTTGAGTTTATAAACATGGATTGCAATAGCATTTTTATCAGAAATGTAGATGATTTCATAATGGGTGATTTTTATGTTAGATAATATTGTCATATTTTCAAAGTATTGAGTTTTAAAAATACTCATCAGAGAACAAGTAGAATTAAAAAAAGACTACTTATTCAATAAACGAATAAATTACGATCTTCATGAAATTATTCAATAATGAAAAAGTATATTACGAGCTTCATGAAATTATTCAATAAATGAAAAAGTAAATTACGGGAATGAGATCATCTCACCCTAATAGGCTAGCATTTCCAGCTGTAGGCACTCCCGTCCCCACATTAGTATCAGCATCTCCACCATGCGTCTAATTAACAACAATATTATCAAAACAGGGAGGCAGGCAGTATTATTGGAAAAATTATCCTAGATTCCAGGAAACTTGGAATTAAACGCACTGGCAGAGTCTTAAGTTCTAACAAGTACCATATATTTTCTTTTGAAAACAAAAGGACGAGCCTCCATAAGAGGAAAACTTGTATATTCATTAAAAGTATTTACAGAAACATCATGCATACAGAACCTTAGCATGTTCAATTACATCAGGATAATCTCTCATTTTTGAAGGCCAGCCCATTCCTTGCCAACCAACGTCCCTGAGATTAGTAATCACTCTAATCTTTCCTTCACATAATCCCCTCCAGTCACTGCCTACTGTACTGAGCTCCAGAAAGAATCCTCGCTTTCCCATTGAATTCCAGGCAATGCAACTGTTGCCTAAGCATCCCTCGATCCAGGGCATCTGAAAAACAAGTGGTCGATGTCCTAGAAGACTCACCGCACCGCACACACACCCCATCACACCCTTGGAGATCCTATGTAACACCTCAACTCCCAAACATAATCCCACATCTAAAACTCGCAAAGTGTGGATATGGGTTCTAAAAGGTGGAGATTACTACTTGACAACTTGGGTTTAAACACTTTGGGTGGTTGTCAATGTGTCTAATTAGGCCCGAACCCAACAAGTTGTGAGGGCTAGTTTTCTCTATTAACGGACCGGGGGCCTAAGCCCGAGACGTTACAAATAGTATCAAAGCTAATTTTCCTTTAATAGTGGAAAGGACTACCCGAGAGGTGGGTCCACCCCTACAAAGAGATATGAGGAAAAGGCTACCCTGAGCGTGCAACAACACTGTCATTGAGAATAAGTGATGGGCCATGTTGCAACGAAGATGTTGCGCATATAAGTTGGGGAGGTTGTAACACCCCAACCCACAAACATAATCCCACATCTAAAACTCGCAAAGTGTGGGTGTGGGTTACTTCATGCTCCTATCATAACTCGACCTCTTTTGAGCAGCCACGTTTAATCCGCTTGGAGACTCTCCACCCCAAATGTGTGTTTTTCTAACAAGTATCGTATATGTAGTTGCATTAACCAAGTATATTAATTTCTAAAGATTGCATTTGACCTATCTAAATTATGTGAATGTATTGGTCCAAAAAATTGATATAGCTACAAAGCTCCTTTTATTCCCATGATTTTATCACTCCTAGATATTGAATTGCAACCAAATTTTCTGACCCTTCATGGACCTAGCTTAAAGCAGAAACTTCTTGAGCGGGGCTTGCGATAGACACACATACATATGAGAGTTGATCCTATGAGGAGAGACTTATGAGAGCATGAGAAGCTAGAGCAATAAGGATAGACCTTTGGATATAACATTCCACCAAGGCTTCAAATTAAATTTCTAAACTCACTCTCTCCCTATCACAATCTCTTTGCATTCCTCAAATATCTTCCCCCTACCCTTCTCCAACAGAGGTTGCTCTAAAAAAACCATTGGCGACTTCATCAACCTCCTCAGTTCTTACCTTTCTGCAAAGTAAGCGACTTCAAAGCCATGATGCTAATCTTGGTAATTTATGGTAGAATCAAGTATTTACTTCACCTTATAAACCGTTTCCAATATAAAATAAGCTCCGCAAAAAATTATTCCTCTATTTTTCTTTCGATATATTCATTATCAAGGAAGAAGAGGACATTTATGACCTAAAATGTTGTTATTATCAGACTGAAGGTTGGCATGATATATTTCACATAGATATCAGAGATAACTGAAAAGCTTGAGCTAAAAAAATGCATATGACAAAATGAGGATGATGACTGCATACCTTTTCATGATGTTGCCTTGCTATCAACAGAAATTGATCTATAGCTTGGAATGCCTTTGTTCGTACATCACTACAAGAGAAGAATAACGATGAAAATTGGCATGCAAGAACTTCTAGAAAAACCATGCAAGGACATGCAGAGAAAACTGCAATGCAAGGTACTAAGTATCAAAGCCCATTAACGAAGAATTTGACTTGAGAATAGATTGCATGACGCTATTTCCTTCTGGATTGTTTTGATTTATCACTTAATTCAACATAAAAAAAATTTAAGCAAAACCAACTTCTAAATGTCTAAGCAAGCAATTTATTAAAGGTTGCATTGACTCAAAAGGATACCGTAGAGGGAAAAAGCAAAAGGCTTACAACATGACCAAGAAATAGGAGCGAGTTTGAAAAGACTTCCTAGCAGGATGCACATTGTCCCCATTCTTCTTACTTTTCGCTCTCATCTACGATCAGCTTGAGACTTGCAGCCTCCTATAGGAAAAACCCAGACCGCTTCACCTAAAATTAACTGGACTCAAAAAAGACTCTTCTTTGTAATTACAAAATGGCAACTGAGCCTTGCAAAGGAGGGAAGGAGAACTCATTTACTCTTTAAATCTCCCCCATGAGTTTTCTTCCTTCCCTCAAGAAATGTGAGCTACTTTGAAAGACTTCCATTTGGAATGCACATTCTCTCTTTTTTTCTTTTGCTTTCTCTCATCTACGAATGGATTGAAACTCCTAACCTCCTATTGGGAACAACCAGACCTCTTCACCTAGAACTACCTGGTCTAAAAAGAGTCTTCTTTCCTATTACAGAATGGTAACTAATCCTCCCTAAGGAGGGAGAACCCTATCGGCTTCTAAGTCGACTTTCTTGAAGGGTGGCATTCTCAATGGTCATTCTTCCCAATGTGTTTTCTTCCTCCCCTCAATCCAGTCAATGAAGCACTCGACTTGAGAATCAAAAAGAGAGCAAACCACTCTCAACTGGTCAGCTGGAAAGAGGTGGTTGGCAATGGTAAGAGTTATTAGAAGGTGGAAGGTTGTATGGCGGTTCGACAATCAAGTTTACCTGGTCCTGATGGTGGCTGGAGAGGGGGCCAAGGATGTTGTCACAACCAAGGGACAGAAAGAACAATAAACATGATGGACTAGTACTTCATGCAACAATTTTGAAAGTTGTAGTGAGAAAATGGACGGTCTAACACCAATTATTGTAGATGCTGATTTTGGTGATCAACATGGTTAGTTGTCCAGCAGCAAAACGTGCATGTAGGGAAGTTTACATACGAGAAGATTCTTCCGTTTGAGCCATGTATGATAATTTGGGCAACAGAGACCTCCAAACAGCCCATATGTTTTTTTTGAAGCCATAAGTTGTAGGTGCATGACCATGTAAGAAACAGGCCCATGTTCCGCATGCATGAGGTGGTTATAAGTTCTCTGGCAGCAGATTACAAAGTTGATCGTGGTCAGATGGAACGGGTTGTTGGCAACTTGGCACCCAGGTGAATGAGTTCACTGTCCAAGCTGCTTCACTGGAAACAGGCTAGGGGTCTCTTAGAATACAAGGGAAAGTCTAGATTTGCTTTGTGCAATTCTATTATTGATCGGTTCATGAATGGTGATGAAAGGGGTGACTTGGAGTAGGCATGGGTAAGAAGATGATTAAAGTCGGTGTTAACTTCCTGATTTATTAGCCTACTAAACCCTAGGGGATTGAGATATCCAGACTAAAGTTGACGGTCTATAAAAAGCCTCAAAAGATACATGGTCACTGAAGACACCCTTCATTAGATCTATCAAAGTTGGTAGGAAGCATGATTACTAGGACAATGCATTAACCCGGCCACCTGGATCATGACATTCCATTAATTCCAATGAATATAAATTGTTTAATTTTGGATTTCTGGCTTATTATTTGATGTATGCCTCGTGTTATTGTACTCTTTTTTGGCTGGTCTTGATCTTTTCCTGTATCCAAATTATTGTATCTTGACCCTTCAATGTTGACTTGTGAAGATCCTTCAATTTGCAGATACCCGATACTCCGCAACTTCCGATTCTCCTTTCATTCTTCATTTCAAGTGGCAGGGTAGTGTTGGCAATAATTTGAAGGCAAAGCTCTGGTATCCAGGAGATAACCAAAAGAATGGGGTCGGAAAAGTGAGAGAAGGCAAGAAGAATAACGGGAAATGACCCCATCAAGCAGGATGTTGGATGAGAATGCATGACACCAAATTCCATTAGAGGGCTTCATTCATTGTCTCCCGTCAAAAAATACCAACTCCCCCTACCCCCCCCCCCCCCACTCCCTGCTCGCCACCCTCCTCCTTTGGGAATGTTACAATATCCCAATCCACCAAATGTATCCTTGAAGTATTCTGTCCAGAAGATCCCCAGAAGAATCTCCTCCGACTGGCATAACCAGCAAGACATGAAGGAAAAAAGAATTACTGCAACAACCATCTTAATGAGCACAAGGTGCCCACCCGTGATAAGCACGATGCCTTCCATACGGACAGCTTGAGCTCCAGCTTCTCAATAATCTGCAACCAGTCTGTCGAACATGCCACACCTAAGCGGTAGCCCCGGATATAATTGTTGGGAAAAAGAACAAAGTTGTTTATTCCTTGGAACCCTAGGCTCTCTTATATAGAGGAGCGACTCATGGGTAAATCACATAGGAGAACAGAATATAAAGAAAATTAATGAAACAGTACAGAAATAAGAAATATTTCTATACTCCCCCTCAAGATGGAGCATAGATGTCGATCATGCTCAGCATGGATGAACATTTCTGGAACGGTCCTCTGAGCAACGGCTTGGTGAAGATATCAACAGTTTGATCTCCTGAACTGACATGAGTGGTGGAAATCAAGCCCTTCTAGATCATATCTCTTGTATAATGGTAGTCTACTTCAACGTGCTTCGTTCGTTCATGAAATGCAGGATTGTTTGCAATAAACATGGCAGCTTGGTTGTCATATTGTAACTGCACGGGAAGAGGTACATATATATGTGTTAGAGTATTTGGAGCATGCGTCACTTATGTAATAGGTGGGTAAATGGATACCTCCAGGATCCATTTACCCCACCACTGAGTTTAGTCCCATACCGCCTAGTGGTGGGACTTGGAGGCCCTGTGGAAGCTATATAAGGAGCCCCAGGCCTCCTGTAACAGATGAGAAAGTCAATAGACAAACACGCCCAGTTAAGGGGCTTCTCCCGTGGTTTCATCCCGCTCCTCACGGAGTAGGGTTCCACGTAAAATCCCGTTCTTATTTTGTTCTTTATTATCTTTATTCCATGTTCGCTTCCGCTTCCGATTTTCTAACATGGTATCAGAGCGGTTCGATTCTTGAGAAGTTTTTGTTCGTCGTCATTTGTTCGAAGATTCGTTCGTTATTTTTGAAGATTTTTTTGAGATTCGATATATTGCTGGTTTTTCCTGAAGATCATCATTCTGTTGGGAGATTCAAGTTTTGAGGCAAGGTTTCATTCTGAAACCCCGTTCTCCATGGATTCAAGGCTTGAAGTTCCAGATCAACATCGCTAGAGTTTCATTCTTGAAAATCTGTGATTTTAAAGTTCCAGAACATAGGGTTTCAACCCTAATTTTGTCACAGCAGCATTGACGGCGCCTATTCTTCATGAAACTCAATCAGTTCGGATGCCGCCTATTCTCCAGGCAAAACCGTTCTCCCAGGTCCTAGGTCGTCAGATCGTTATCTCCAAGAGTGCACAGCGCGCGCACCCTCCAGCCACGCTCCAAGCATAACACGCGCGAGGCGTTGGTTCTCTTCCAGGCGTTCCATGCGGCAGAGGCCCTCCAGGCGTGCGAGGGTTCCAGGCACGCGAAGGGTCTCCAGGCGCGATTCACAGCAGCGGCTGCAGCCGCACCTCCCAGGCCTCGAGCGCGCATCTGCTTCCGAGGCGGCCCCTTCGTGCGATGCCGATTCTCCAGTGCTATTCCCAAGTGCGCGAGCCCAGGCGTAAGAACTCGCATCTTCTCTCGCGCAGGCGGAGTTCCGCCCTTTTTCCCTCGCGCGATATCTCTGGTTTGCAGCAACCTCGCGCCTCCCCTCAAATCCCCAAGCGTAGGCGGCGCTCCTCTTCGACGATCTTGCCGTTCAGGCGGCCGCATCCATCTCCGATCCTCCGCAGCCAAAGCCCTAGCTCCAGATTGGCGCCATCGACCGCACGAATCCCCCAGCCGAGTTCCGCTTCTCTGGGCGGTGTTGTTTCCAGTCCTCCAGGCGACGCACCCCCGCGTGCATCGAGCGGGAACCCTACTCCCGCGATCCCCGCTGGCCCGATTGTTGTTGGCGGCGGCCCCCTTATTCGTGAGGAAGGTTGCCGTGTGGGGGAACCCTATTTAGGGTTACGGTTATTAAAAAAAAAGGAAAAATTTGGGCTGTGTATTTAAAAAAAAAGAGAGAGAAAAAGGGGGGGAGTGAGAGAGTAGGCCCCAAGTGGGCCACCGTTAGTTAAAAGAAAAAAAACACGAGGGGAAGGTTGCAAAGCATTAAAAAGAGAGAGAGAGAAAGATGAAGAGAGCTCCACATGATTGTAAAGCCCAAATGGGCTATTGTATTTTCTTAAAAAAAAAACCGTACGCATAGTATATATTAAAAAAAAGAGAAAAAAAAAGGAGAAAAACGAAAAAGGCGCGTACATCTCAAAAGCCGTACGCATAGTTTAAAAAAAATGTTGATAAAAAGCCGAAAAAAAAAGAAAGAGTCAACGGCTTAAAAAAAATGTTTCAAAAAAAATGATGATGAGACGGCTTAAAAATATATATATATATATTATGAAAAGCCGCAAGGAATTTTTTCAAATCTTTTGAGAATATTCATGTTTTCCTCATATTTATGTATTATTTTATCTTCTCCCAACATGGTCATATAATGTCATTCCGACCAGTATGGGAGAAAGGGGGAGTATATGTAGAGTCACAGGTCTTGTTCTGCGATTCAGATATCATACTTTCCAGACCGGTCAGACGTTCAGACTCTACAAATTTCAGACTCGACGATGACGCATGCCATTTGTCATTCTTGTTGGTCGGCCAGAGCTTTCATGTGAGCCATAGGGACTCCATAGCAGAGGACTATTCCCTATGCCATTAAGGGCAAGGGTTTTCATATGGTATCATAGGGACTCCACAGTAGAGTACCATTCTCTGAGCCAGATAGACACTCCAGCCCCGTTTGTCCTCCTCACATGCACGCCATGAGAAGCAACGTCCTCGACTGCAGCAGCTGTGCGCGTTGGGTTGATATTGTCTGTAGTGTCATGTATTGTGAGTTGAGTTTCTTCCTGTTTGTCCAAGCTGAGCATTGCATGCTCCAGCTTGAGGGGGAGTGTTAGAGTATTTGGAGCATGCGTCACTTATGTAATAGGTGGGTAAATGGATACCTCCAGGATCCATTTACCCCACCACTGAGTTTAGTCCCATACCGCCTAGTGGTGGGACTTGGAGGCCCTGTGGAAGCTATATAAGGAGCCCCAGGCCTCCTGTAACAGATGAGAAAGTCAATAGACAAACACGCCCAGTTAAGGGGCTTCTCCCGTGGTTTCATCTCGCTCCTCACGGAGTAGGGTTCCACGTAAAATCCCGTTCTTATTTTGTTCTTTATTATCTTTATTCCATGTTCGCTTCCGCTTCCGATTTTCTAACAATATGCAAATCTGTTAGCACTGCTCGAACCCACATCATTTATGTGCTTGCTTGCGTCATAGCCCTATATTCAGATTCGACACTTGACCTAGCACCAACAGATTGTTTCTTACTCTTCCAAGAAATAAAAGAGATGCCAATGAACACGGCAAAGCCCGAAGTTGACTTCCTATCCTTAGGACACCCTGCATAATATGCGTCTGCACATACAGAAACAGAAAGACTTGATCCTTTTCTGAATAGCAGTCCTGTAATTGGAGACGACTTTAGGTACCTTAATATCATAAATAATGCGTCCGTGTGTATATGTCTAGGTTGCTCCATAAACCGACTCACCGACTTACTACAAAAGAGATGTCAGGTCTAGTGATAGTAACATATACGAACTTTCCCACCAACTCTCTGTATCTCCTCCTGTCAACCTCACATGTATCATCACCATATAATCTCATGCTAGGATCCATAGGAGTGGCAAAGGGTCGATACCCACTCATGCATGTCTCGACTAGTATATCCGTAACAAACTTCCTTTGGGTCATCACAAGACCCTGAGCATTCCTGGCAAACTCTAACCCTAAGAAGTACCTTAGGGTGCCAAGATCTTTGGTGACAAACTGTCGACCCAAGAATTCCTTTTTCTTCTTTTCCCCTGCACATCATCTCCTGTAACAAGTATATCATCAACATATACTATGATAACAGTTGCACCTCTTTTCTCGAGAGAGAGAGAGCGATGGAGCGACGCTCGTGGCGACCGAATGCAAGGAGTTCAACGTCTGAATGGAAGTCAAGGTGGCGTCGGCAGGGCTAGCGGCGCTAGGGCTAACGGGGGAAGCGGAGCTGGCGATGTGAAGGAGGACGGGGGTGGTGCGTGGGAGAAGGTCACGCATGCTAAGCCCGGGAAGCGTTGCTTCCGCTGTGGAGTGCGAGGTCATGTCGCCTCTACATGCGGAGCTCCTCCTCGATGCTTTCGTTGTGGCAAGGTGGGCCATCGCATGTATTCTTGCCGGGCTTCTAGAGATTTTGACGGTAACAGGATTCGCATGAGCTCTCGACGCTTGGATCCGCGTCGACGAGTTGATGGTTCGCATGGTCTCAAGGATTCTCGCTCGTTTTCTCAAGTCGTGCGCGATAGTGGTGCTTCTTCGGAAGGGCTGGTAGGCGGTCTCCCGCTTGTGGGGGGGACGCCTCTCACCCTCACTCTCGCTCTACTACTGGCGTGGGGTGTGGGTCGGGGGATCACCCCGCTGTGGCGGTGCATTTGCAAAGGAACTTGGCGGGTGCAGAAGTGGCGCGAGGGGAGCGCATGCATGACGTTCTTGGCGCAGGGGTTGAGATGCGAAGGGAGCGCTTGCACAAGGTGTCGGCGGATGGGGTGACGCTGAAGGGAGCGCGAGTGCAGGGGGTTTCACCGCTGGAGGCCACGCATGCTGTTTCTGCGGAGCGCATGGCTGTTGTGGGTGTTCTTCAAAGACCTGGAGTGGGCTGGGAGGAGATTCGCGCGGTTACCCTTGAATTCTTGGGAGACGACTTCAGCGGGGATTTCTTCATTTTAGACGCCTCTAGATGCTGTGTCCGTGGGCTCTCCCGGAGCAACGGGAGACCCTCCTTCGTCAGGCGGATGATGCACTCGTCAAGTGGCGGCGGATGCGTGTTGCGGATGGTGCGGCCATTGATTCGGAAGTTTGCGTGGCCGAAGTTCGGGGGGTGCCATTCCTGTCCCGCACGGTGCATTCCCTATCCAAGGTTGTCGGCCGCTGGGGCCAAGTTCTGGTTGTTCTTGACGATGGCCTTGCTCCGGGCTGAGATTGGAAGTGTACACGGATACTCATCGAGTGCTCTTCGACGTTTATCAAGTCTATGGTTGGTAAGATTATGTTCGAGAGTTTGATTCTGGGAAGTTGGACCTTCAAGTTGGAATTCTCCTTCCTTGCGCCGGCGGTGGCGCCGGTCTCTTCTCCGTCTTCTCCGGTCATGCGCGGTGGCGGATCGTTCTCTGGAACGGGGCTCGACGGTTCGCCTTCTTCTCGCCACGTGTCTTCCTTCAGGGATGTTTTCGAAGCGTCGCCAGAACCTGGCGCCTTTTCAGGGATGTCGTTTGGGAACCCTCGGAACGCGCGTGCGGGAGAGGGATATCGTCATTTGGTGGCTTGGGATTTTCTCGAGGTCGATACGCATTCTTCAGCACCCTCCCTTCTGTCGGCCAATTCCTTGCACCTGGACTTCTCGGGGCGCGTGTCAACGATACCACTTCTCCCTGCAACCGGATCCGACAATATAGACACCTGGGGCCTTGCGCGGGATGCACCCGACCCGGTTATGCTATCGGAGCCTCTTATGTGGACAGTCGAATACCTGTGTACTCAGCCCATTACTTCGGTGCCGTTCTCCCCGATGGCCCATCTGGAGGAAATTCTCTCACCGCCTCTCATGCTGGCGGCTATCCTGATGTCCTCCCAGGGCGCCTCTCCGATTACTATAACGCCTGAGGATGCTGGTCCGATTTTCTCCCTCGACTACCAGGGGACTTCTTCTTCTCCGGCTTTATCGACAGGTGGAGGGACTCCTGGGGAGTCTATAAGTGGCGCTCTGGCTGGCTCCTCAGGACGCGCTACTGTTTTTTGGAACGCAGGGAATTCTCCCCCTCCCGGTTTGGTAAAAGTTACACTCGACGCCGGCCTCCTCGCCTTGGGGACTCATCTCGTTCTTCTTGTCAGACGCTGCGCGAGGCGGTGGCGGAGGCGGCAGGCCTCTTTCACATTGGGGGACGCTCTCCTGTGGGTTAATCGGGATTTGATCCGTTACTGTTCGTGGATTAAGGGGCACGCTTGGTGTTTAATGAAGATTTTATCCTGGAATGTTCGTGGTCTTGGGGACCCTGATCGGAGGCGCGCTTTGGGGTCACGTATTTTAGAATGGGATTGCGACATTGCTTTTCTTCAAGAAACAAAATTATCGGCGGTGGATGAAGTTATGTGGAAGTCCTTTGGTGCTGGGAGTTTGGATGCCTTTCGCTCGTTGGATGCGGTTGGCGCAGCGGGCGGGATCATATTGGCTTGGCGGTCGTCGAGATTCTCTTTCTCCTCTATTTGGGTTGGGAGGTATTCTATCTCTGTGGTTCTAACCAGATCTGAAACTAATGCTTCAGTGGCATTCACTTGCGTCTACGCGCCAATTTGCCATATCTCTCGCAGGGAACTTTGGGAGGATTTGCGTGACGATGCCGTGGCTTTTGGGGACACTCCCTGGATTTTGGGGGGCGATTTCAATGTGACCTTGCTCTCGCATGACCGTCCTCGTGGTCGTGGGGGGCAAGATCCGAGATCCTTTGATTTTATGGAGTTCATCCAGGACTTGGCGCTCAAGGGGCTGGTGCCCAATGACATTACTTACACCTGGAGGAATAATTCTTCCAGATCTCGGATCGATCGATTCTTGGCGAATGTTCGCTTGATGGAGGTCTTCCCGCTTTGCGCGGTATCGTCCCGGCCGCGATCTTTCTCTGACCATAGCCCCATTATTTGGGATTCCGGTGAAACTAATCGCCCTCGTGGCCTTTTTCGCTACAAAAGATGTTGGCTCCTGGAGCCGACCTTCAGGGACCTCGTGAGGAACCATTGGGCTCAGACAACGTTTGTGGGTAGTGTTGCCCGTCGCTTCGATCATAAACTATCATCCCTAAGGAAAACCTTGGCGTCCTTTAAAAAGGATTCTCGTCAGGCACGCATTGTCGCTCGAAGGGAGGCTGATGACATCATTCTGCGCTTGGATCGCGTCGAGAACGAGAGGGACTTACTTCCGGAGGAGTTGGCCGAGCGTGCTTCGGCTACGCAGGTGGTTAGGGCGGAGGACAGGAAGAGGACAATCGAATGGCGCCAACGCTCGCGCTTGAGGTGGCTCACAGAAGGGGATGCGAACACTGCTTTTTTTCACCGGGTTGCCAGTGCTAGAAGACGAGCCAATTCTATTTCATCTCTTACGGTCAATGGCTCTCTCATTCAGGGGGAGAAGGAGTTGGGCGAGGCCCTGGGAGCTTATTTTAGGGGCGCTTTCGACCGACATCCTTCGCGGTCGTGGAGATGGTCTGGGGTGGGGCCTCGGCCCTTGCGCCTTCGGATGCGTTGGCGCTTGTCAAGCCCTTTTCTTTGGAGGAGCTCAAGGGGGCAGTCTGGGATCTCAACATGGATGCTGCCCCGGTCCTGATGGCTTCCTTGTCTCTTTTTATCGGGACTTCTGGGACGTGGTCGCTTGTGATGTCTTGGACGTTGCACACGAATTTTCTGTGGGTAACCGAGGGTTTGACAAAATCAACAGGGCTATTATTGTGTTGATTCCAAAGTCTCCATTCGGCCAATCGTATTGAGGAATTCCGCCCAATATCTATCTCCAACGGCATTTTTTTAATCATTGCAAAGGCTCTCGCTAGGAGGCTTGCGCCTCTTCTCGACTCGCTCATTTCGCCTTCTCAGGCCGCTTTTGTTCGCGGGAGGCAAATCACCGAGTGCTATGCGGTGGCGTCGGAGATTATCGAGGCTTGGCGCAGAAATTCTACAAAGGGGATTCTGTGGAAGATTGACTTTGCTAAGGCTTATGATACACTGGATTGGCGCTTTCTGTGGTCGGTACTTAAGCGGAGGGGGTTCCCTTCGACATGGATATCCTGGATTCGGCGATGTGTGACCACTGCTACACTTTCCGTTCTTCTCAATGGTTGTCCGGCTGGGGGCTCTTTCCAACCTCGAAGGGGGGTCCGGCAGGGGTGTCCCCTCGCTCCCCTTCTATTTGTTTTGGCGGTTGATGTATTGTCTCATATGATTGATGGTGTGGCCGCGGCCGGACTTACGCGCAGATGCTCTTTTGGCCCCTATAAGGTTCCACTAATACAGTTTGCTGATGACACTATCTGCTTCATCGAGGGCGGTCTCTCCAATGTCTCGGGTATGGCTACTACCCTTCAATTATTCAGCGAGATATCGGGCCTCCTCATCAATGGGAACAAGTCCAAAGTCGTTCCGTTCGCTATGACGCAGGAGGAGGCAGTGGATTGTGGCAGGATGATGGGCTCTTCTCCGAGCGGCCTTCCTTTTGAGTATCTTGGTTTGCCGTTGATGGTGGGTCGTGCCCGGATTCGAGACTGGAAGGCGGTGGTCGAGAAGATGGAGGCTCGGTTGGCCGGATGGCGCGCGGCTCTTCTATCCAGGGGGGTCGGTTAGTTCTACTAAAATCCGTTCTATCTTCGATCCCAATATATTTCTTATCCGTGCGTGGTATGCCAAAGGGGATCCGGGTGAGGCTGGAGAAATGTATGCGGGGCTTTCTTTGGGGAAGGAAGGGCGAAGGGAGAAGGGGGGTACATTTGGTGGGTTGGGCTGACGTTACGCGGCCTAAGCGGGAGGGGGGATTGGGAGTGAGGCGGTTGGCGGTGGTGAACGAAGCCCTTTTGCTCAAATGGGCTGCTAGGGTGTGGGGTCGGGAGGAGAACTTCATGCTGAATTGCCTTAGGGAGGCGGTGGGGGTCGATTTGATTTCCGCTTCTCGGGGGCGGCTCGAGGGCCACACTTCATCTTTGTGGCGTGGTGTGTTATGTGCTTTTAATCGCAACAGATCCTTCTTTAAACCAATGCTCGGCGATGGGAATTCGTTCCGATTCTGGACGGATGATTGGACCGAGAGGGGTGTACTACAGAACTTGTACCCTCGGCTGTTTGCGTTGGTGGTCGACAAAGACGCCACCGTGGCCTCCTGCTAGGACGGTGGTTGTTGGTGCCCACTGTTTGCAGCTAATTTATCGGACCAGCGTTTGGACGAATTCACCTCCTTGATGACTTTCCTCTCGGACGCTTCTATGCCCAATGGGGGCCGTGATCACTTGGCTTGGAAGGACGGTCCTTTCTCTTCCAGGAAGGCGTACCACGCTCTTATTGCTACCACTGTGGGGGACGATGCTACCTTCTTGCGTCACTGCACTTTCTTTTGGGGACTCAAGCTCCCGGAGCGGGTTGGCATCTTTCTTTGGCTCCTTCGGCGTGGTAGACTTTTAACTAGAGACCGATGTGCAATTATGTTTCCCAATGTCTCGCAAAATTGTGGTTTCTATGACACGGAGAGGGAAACAATCGACCACCTCTTCTTTCATTGTGGCCGTGTTCGTGCTCTCTGGGATGATCTGGGATGGCTGAATCTCTCGACTTTTCCCGCTGCGCCAACCGCATCCAACGAGCGAAAGGCATCCAAACTCCCAGCACCAAAGGACTTCCACATAACTCCATCCACCGCCGATAATTTTGTTTCTTGAAGAAAAGCAATGTCGTAATCCCATTCTAAAATACGTGACCCCAAAGCGCGCCTCCGATCAGGGTCCCCAAGACCACGAACATTCCAGGATAAAATCTTCATTAAACACCAAGCGTGCCCCTTAATCCACGAACAGTAACGGATCAAATCCCGATTAACCCACAGGAGAGCGTCCCCCAATGTGAAAGAGGCATGCCGCCTCTGCCACCGCCTCGCGCAGCGTCTGACAAGAAGAACGAGATGAGTCCCCAAGGCGAGGAGGCCGGCGTCGAGTGTAACTTTTACCAAACTGGGAGGGGGGAGAATTCCCTGCGTTCCAAAAAACAGTAGCGCGTCCTGAGGAGCCAGCCAGAGCGCCACTTATAGACTCCCCAGGAGTCCCTCCACCTGTCGATAAAGCCGGAGGAGAAGAAGTCCCCTGGTAGTCGAGGGAGAAAATCGGACCAGCATCCTCAGGCGTTATAGTAACCGGAGAGGCGCCCTGGGAGGACATCGGGATAGCCGGCAGCATGAGAGGCGGTGAGAGAATTTCCTCCAGATGGGCCATCGAGGAGAACAGCACCGAAGTAATGGGCTGAGGACACAGGTATTCGGCTGTCCACATAAGAGGCTCCGATAGCATAATCGGGTCGGGTGCATCCCGCGCAAGGGCCCAGGTGTCTATATTGTCGGATCCGGTTGCAGGAAGAAACGAGGCACTCTTTGCTCGGCAGCGGTTTTAGAGGTAAAATATATGTATCTCGGCAACATGTTTTCTTCTTGATTGGACTTCTGGGTAGCTTGTTGTGTTTGCGTCGTGGGTATCTCTTCTTGGATACCAACTAGCTTTTGTTTTGTTCTTCCCTCTTGTAAGTATTTTCTTCTCTACTTTTTTAATGCATTGGGGCAAACACCTCTGAGTGCTTCCCCCTTTTTTTGAGCGTAAAAAAAAACAGTTGCACCTCTTGGTGTTCTCTGCACAAATAATGAATGATATGCATTTGACCTTTTAAACCCCTGCTTTTCAATCAGATTTGAGAGCTTCTGAAACCATGCCTTGGGCTCTATTTAAGACCATATATGGCCTTGTGAAGTCTACAAACCTACTGACGCTCCCCCTCAACAGCAAACCCCGGAGGCTACTGCATGTAGATTTTCCCTTGAAGATCATCATACAGAAAAGCATTTTTAACATCAAGCTAATATAAAGGCCAATCACGAACTACGGCAATAGAGAGTAGAACACGTAGAGTGGAGTGGCAAGCAACGGGAGAGAAAGTATCCAGATAATCGACTCCATAAGTCTGTGTAAATCCTCGTACCACTAGCCTTTCCTTGTAACGATCAAGGCTCCCATCGGTATGGTGTTTGACAGTAGACACCTATTTGCAACTGACAACAGATGCTCCAGTAGGAGCATTTACCAAACTCCAGGTACCTCGTGATTATAGAGCAACCATCTCCTCCTCCATGGCTAGACGCCAACGACTGTCCTTCATAGTCTCATGATAATTCTGTGGCATGTCCACGGCAGCTAGAGCAATAGAAAACCTTCGAAATTCCCTTGTAAGGCAGTCAAATGTAACCTGAGAGGCAAGGGGATATGAGGCATAGCTACGCTTCGCCTTGCGAAGCGTAATAGGAACATCCAAATCATTGAGAACTTCTTCAATATGTAAATTATCATGCATAGGATTCTGTCTAGAAACCTCGTCAAACCTATCAATAGAAACAACATATTCATAACATACTTTGGTTGTGTTGGATGACGAGCGTTGACCGCGAGACGGAGGTCGACGTGTACAGAAGCGTGGTGGGGTGGAATGATAACAACTGAAGATGGGAGAAGTGGTGAAGGCGGTAATGACGGTGAGTGTAGCGGAGAAGTAGGAGGCAATGATTGAGGCACGATAGGAGATGGTGGAGATGGTGGTATAACTGGTGTTGGTGGAGGTAGAGACATATGAATTTCATCACCTGACTCAGAAGAAATCAACATGTCGCATGTAGGGGAAAAATACATTACTGATTCAAAGAATGTAACATCTGCGCTAACATAATATTTTCTGTTAAGAGGATCATAACATCTATACCCCTTATGTGTCCTAGAATACCCAACAAAAACACACTTGACAGCTCTAGGAGAGAGCTTGTCAAGACCTGGGGATAACTGGTGAACCAAAGACATGTGGAGTAAGCGAGAATAACTCTTTATCTGAAAATGCACCATAGAGAAAGGAATTTTCTCACCTAGAACAGACGAAGGCATGCGATTCACGGGATAACATGCTGTAAGAACCGCATCACCCCAGAATGAATGTGGGGAATGACTCTGAATAAGAAGCGTACGAGTGATCAAGTAAATGACGATGCTTTCTCTCAGCCACGCCATTTCGCTGAGAGATATAAGCATAAGAAGTCTGACGAATGATACCGCGAGAAATAAAGAATTGGGAGAGTGCATGAGTACAAAATTCCAATGCATTATCAGTCCTCACAATTTTAACAAAAGAAGAAAAAATATTCTGCACTTCATTTATAAATCATGTAATGATATTTCCAGCCTCAGATTTATTCTTCAACAAAAAGATCCATTACAGACATGAAAAATCATCAACAGCAACTAAATAAAACATGTCTCCTCGATTATCAAGGACACGACTTGGACCCCAAATATCAACATGAAACAACTCAAACAGAGAGCTACTGCTCCGACTCTGACTGCTAAGAAACACTGAGCGACGGTGCTCTCCCAACTGACACGTCTCACATTCAAAAGCGAAATGAGGTGAAATCTGAGGAAGAACCTGATGCAGCTTCTAAAGGGGAAGATGACTGAAGCGCATATACCGCATGAAAGGTGAAACAGATCCTGTGGAAACGGAAAGACCAGCATATGGGTTTCGGACAATGCGGTAGAGACCTCCCTGCTCACAGCCACAGGCAATCACCCTACCCATAAAGATGTCCTGAAAAATAAGAGAAGATGGGTCAAAAATAGCTCTACAATGCAAATACTTCATAATTTGACTAATGGACAATAGATTCATAGAGAAATCTGGAGCATGCAACATATTTTGTAGTCGCATCGAAGGTGTCAAGTTACACTCCCCCTTTCTAGTGATTGGGGAGTGAGTCCCATCAGCAATGATTGTTGTCATCCCTGAAGGGATCTGTCTGTAAGCTGTAAGCTAGTCTCTATCCTCATACAAATGAAGTGTAGCTCCAGAGTCCATAATCCAATCTGTAATATTAGGTCCATGACAAGATGTAAAGGCAAAAATGCTACCTGAGGCACTGGCACTGGCAGAGGCAGCAACATCTGGAGCAGACGAGGAGGCAGTGGAACCTCCTGAGGGCATAATGCCCCTCAATAGAGAAACAAAGATCATATCTCTGATATGAAGGAGTAACAATAGATGGGTCAGCTTGCTCCGCAACACGAGCTGAAGCAGGGAAGCCATGCTTAAAGTAGTATGTATCTTATGTATGACCTTGACGATGACAATAAGTGCAAGGCTGACGAATGCGACATCCTCTACCTCGAGGTCCACGTACACGGAAAAAAGAGGAGCCTCCGCTACCTCGGGAGGCTGTCATTGGCGAAGAAGACTGGCTCGTAGTAGACGGAACAGTAATCCTGCTAAAGTATGCGGAAGGCTTCCTACATGGGAGGGATATTAGCATTTGCGAGTATCTCAGCGCGAGCAACATCATATCCAGGATCGAGGGCTGCTAGGAATACACCGATCGTGGTAGCATTCCTATATGTCTTCTGTTGCTCTGGAGTAATCGTAAGAGGCATGAAGCAATGGAGCCTCTTAAACATCCCACGCAAGGGTGTATACAACGAATGAAGAGGTCGTTTATTCGGCTTGACAGTGAATATATCATGTTGAAGCTGCAAAATCTTCGTCTCATTCCTAGCCTAAGAATAAGTGGTTGTGAGGATAACCCACATCGCCTTGGCGGTGGGCTGATGTAGCACATCATTGGTGATCTCTATCGTCAATATACCAGAAAGCCAAACCTTGGCATACGCATCATATGCCTCCCACGAAGCGTTAACCCCAGTTTTCTCCATCGGCTCCTCAGTAAGAATGTGTTTCTTACAGTTAGACTTCATGAGGCTCGTGAACTGCATAGCCCAGAGCTCATAGTTTATCCCGTCCATCTTGAAAATAGGTATTGAACCTCTAAAAGCGCATATGGCGGGTACATCGACCTTTTGTTCTGACAGATTGTCTGGAGAGGAATACTATGATTATGTAGACCAATGAATGAATGTCTACACAGATATGTGTGGATTTGAATGCATATATAGACTTATGCACTCAAATCCATTAGTCCAACCAACAGCCGACGATGGGATGGAAGAGGAGAAACCGGCGGCTACGAAAGCCGGCGGCTAAGGAGATGTCTTAGCGACGTGGGTCGCTGCTCAACGATGGGGGCCGTAGGAGCGGGCGGCGGGGGCTGCAGGGACAGCGATAGCCAAGGGGGCGACGATCGGCAACGACTGGAGGCTGTTGCTCGGATGGGCGGCGGCCTTGGAGGGATAGAGGGAGGCGGGTGGGGTAGGGTTAGGGTCAGGGTACGAGAGCTCCAGCCTAGGACCGTCGCTCTGATACCACGTTGGGAAAAAGAACGAAGTTGTTTATTCCTTGGAACCCTAGGCTCTCTTATATAGAGGAGAGACCTATGGAAAATTACATTGGAGAATAGAATATAAAGAAAAATAATGAAACGGTACAGAAATAAGAAATATTTCTACAATAATCCATGACGAACCACTTACTCCACCATACATGTAAGAACATTTGCAGCCAAAACAAAAGGCAATGGTGCTAACAGGTTATGGCTTAGAGATAAGTCTGTGGTGGTAACTTTTGGGCTTTCTTAATAGGAATCCAAGATGCGACATTGGTGCTGAGGTGCCTAATCGATGGAGACAATCTTGCTACATAGCGTAGAAAGAAGTAGAGTGACATGCCATGAACAAGTGCAAAATTATAGTACATGGACACAGAAAAGTAGAGCCGATGGATCACATCCATGGTAAAGAATTTGAGCATGAGGCCATTTTACACACGAGGATGCCATAATTTCTTGGTTTGTTATTTATTATTCGTCCACATGTCCATGGGTAATGAATTCTGTGGGAAAATGTGAAGCGAAAAGTTGTATTCCACGTAGCCCCAGAGCTCTCTTATATAGGAGAAAAGCTTTAGGGAGAAATTACATAGAGAAGCTCTAGGGAGCAATTACATAAAGAAGACTGAAGAAATAGAAAATCATAAATAAAGACAGAGACATAATTATTTCAACACTCCCCCTCAAGCTAGAGCATATATATCTATCATGCTCAGCTTGGAACAACAACGGTGGAAAGGACCCCCAGCAAGAGCCTTGGTGTGAACATGTCTGCAATCAGATCGCTTGAAACAACATGAGAGGTGGAAATAAGCCCCTTTTGAATCAAATCACGGGTATAATGACAATCTACTTCGATGTGCTTTGTTCTCTCACAGAAGGCTGGATTATTAGCTATGAACAGAGCTGCTTGATTATCACATTTGAGGTGCATTGGAAGAGGCACCTCAATAGCTAGGTCAGTCAGGACGGACTTGACCCGCATCATTTCAGTGCTCCCTTGGGCCATAACCCAATATTCTGATTCAGCGCTGGATCGAGCAACAACTATATGTTTCTTACTCTTCCATGAAACCATCGAGCTACCAATGAACACAGTGAAGCCTGAAGTAGACATCCTTCCTTGGGACAGCCAGCATAATACGCATCTGCACATCCGGTAACCGAGAGATGTATCTCTTCTGAAAAGAAGACCTGCACATGGATAGGATTTCATATATCTTAAAATCATGCAAACTGCATCCATATGAACCTGTTTAGGTTGCTCCATGAACTGGCTGACTTTGTTCATAGCAAACGATGTGCCAGGCCTGGTAACAGTAACATATAGCAAATTCCCTACAAGCTCTCTGTATCGTCTCTTATCCACCTCCTCAGAGTCATCATCATAGAGTCTAGCATTGGGATCCATTGGTGTAGTGGCAGACCTGCATCCTGTCACGCATGTCTCAGCCAGAAGATCAGTAACATACTTCCTTCGAGTCATAACCATACCACGTTGATTGCGTGCAAACTCCAAGGTTGATATCTAAAAGAATCTCTCTTCTGAATGTTATCGTCACCAATCTTCACCTCGATTCCTTCATCATTGCTTCCATCAAAAGTGCACTCCATATATTCAATCTTAGTCCTACTTATACGAAACCCTTTAGTCTCCAATGCATGTCTCCATACATCAAGAATCTCATTTACTCCATTTCTAATCTCATCAATCAACAAAATATAATCAGCAAATAACATACACCAAGATATCTCATCCTGAATGCGACTTGTCAACTCGTCTATAATCAAAATAAAAAGAAATGAACTCAAAGTTGAACCTTGATGTAAACCAATGTTGATGTCAAAATAGTCAGTCTTTCCAGACTGGATCCTTAACCAAGATAAAGTCATGTCATACATATCCTTTATGAGGTTAATGTATAGGACATGTACTTGTCTTCTCTAAAACTCTCCACAATATCTCACGTGGGACAGAATCATAAGCCTTTTCCAAATTAATAAAAATAATACGAAGAGTCTTCATTTTAGCACTATAAATCTCAATTGTTCTCCTCAGCAAATGGATGGCTTCAGTAGTTGAGTGACCTGACATGAATCCGAATTGGTTTTCTTTCAATTTGGAAACACTATTATGCGCTTTGGAAAAATCAACCCTCCAAAGTTTCTCTTTGATCTATATCATTCTCCAATCCAGCATTATTTTTGTGGCCACTGCCAGACTGTCTACAATGTGCCTCCCCGAGGTAAAAGAAGGCTACAATAGTGAAATAATGTCATCCAAAATTTCCTTGAGCATGTTAGCCAAAACCTTAGCAACTCAAGATAAATGGCATTTGATAATGTTGTAGGTTGAAATTCATCCGCCCGTACCAACACTGCCTTTTTCAGCAGCAAGAACAACATGAATCTATTGATTCAATTAAACCAGCATTATCCTAGGTAAATTTATTCACCAGGGCCACAAGATCATTCCCCACTACGCCAGAACTCACGAAAAAAGAAAATCAAGAAGTTGTTTATACCATGTGTACTATCTGCATTTAATGTTAGCACTGCCGATATAACCTCATCGCATTCAAAACATCATGTTAAACACAAACTCTAGCTCTCGAAAATGATGGAGCCTCCAGTGCCCAACCATCTCCACTCAAAGTGCGACATTCGATGGGAAGTAGTCAGCAATAACTCGATCCATCAATGATCCCCCTCAACTTAGATATCGTCCACCAGTATCGAGACTATAAACTGAAGTCTCCACTGCATGACAAACCCGGTATTTGTATCTCCCACTTTTATCCATTTCTGCATGGATCTCTAACTTTATTCTGTAACCTGCATGGATCTCGATTTGTGCCATACTGCTATAGGAATTCCAGTGGTCCACTAACTCAAACTTATAGGCACATAATTGTTTCCGCAAAGCCACCAATTTGTGAAACATACAAGTCATAGCCAACCAGCACCACTTCATTGGTCCATACACACATAACACAATTAGAGGCATGCTCAGGTATCCCACCTGAATAACCGCAATCAAGATGAATCTGCCACTTTTCTTGGCCATCACTAAGAAGAGTTCGGGACTCACAGTAGATACATCCAGTCTCATCAAACTGCTCCGTCACAACCAAGAGATTGCCAAAAAGCAACCCAAAGTCATCATGCCCCATCGCATCTCGCAAAACATGCTCACTGTGGACATCATCAAATTGGACTACACCTAACTTAAGCTTTTTGACAAATACTTTAAGATATTCCTCGATCTTAGCTTGTGCTTGGGTTTATACCTAGCATTTCAGTCCTTTCTATTTGTAGATCTTCAACTTTTTACACTCCCCAGATCCAGTGTTGATCGTGATTACCTAAACCTCCATGGGCTATTTTGTCCAAAAAGCCACACCAAGGTAAGAAGTCGAAACAAACCCATAAGTTTCTATTAGGCCACGCTCATTGGCTTTCACTAGGTAGCCCCAAGGTTGCAAAAATCGGTAGTCGGTGCTCGGTGGTTGGGCCACTGACTAAGGATTAATCGGCAGTCGGATAACTAATCGGATTTAGTCGGGCTTTAATCGGTTTTGAATTTTTTAATTAATTTAAATATATAAATCATTTTTGTATGTATATTCTTATATATTTACGTAGATTTGTACATTTTTTATATTATCATAATGAAACAAAAGAAGAAATTGAATTTAAATAAAACATTAAGCATATTAGAATAAGTTTGCTTTTAAAACTAAAAAATAAATGGTATCTCCAAGCAAAAATCGATCGACTAATTGGCCTTAGTCGGAATTAGTCAATATTCGGTCGACCACCCCACCGACTAGACTAGTCGGGCCTACTAGTCGGGCAAGTCGGGGGATTTTTACAACAATGGGTAGCCCACTAATCCATGTCTCATTTGAAGCCCCACGTACCCCCTATTGGGTCACACATAAACAAGCCAGGAAATCAGTTGAACCATGAAACAAAGCATCAATATCACATGAAACCACAACAAGATCTGAGAATCTCGAACAAAAGAGTTGCTCCTCCACGCATGGTCGTGCCATAGAAACCCCAAAGACACCATATAGTGATGCAAGCGAAGCACCTCTAGCACATAGATCGCTTCCACAACAACCAACTCCAATGCATGAATCAGACAATATTGACGTAGCCCCCGTAGCCACTTTGGAGAGGTGTTTACTCCCAACAAATATGCATGAGATGCAACCGCTTTTCCTGCACACCCCCATCGTCGATGATCACTGGAGGCACCATGACCAACTTCGCACCTCGCACTATCGCCAAAGAGGTTTCCTCTTCCAACTCTTTCGGCAATCCCTCCCTGCAAGTAAGGTGTGAACCTCACCTAGCTGAGGACCTTCTAGGAGCTCACATTTTAGGAGATCATCCATCTAGATCAGTGTGGAAGAAGATTGTCAAGTAGAGGATAGAGCGAAGTCAATCTTCAAAAGAGGCACCGAGATTGAAGAAGTGAGAAGGAATGGAGACAAGCCGATAGAGTGAAACGAGTTCCAAGTAAGGTGTCGAAGGTAAGACCCAGTAGCTTTGCGTAGTCATCGACTTCACTCTTGTTCATCGGAAGTCTCAAGCTAAAGAGAGGTTAGTAGAGAAGTAGCTATGTAACCTGTGGCAATCTCCCATTCTAAGAACGTAGACGGTGGTGGTGGTGAGACCACCGCCTTGGCCCAAAGCTTAAAAATGACACCCTCGAAGAACAATCTATACATGAGGAGGCAAGAAGATGCCTCACAGTTGAAACAAAAATTGAATTCGCATCGATTCCAAGTGCCCTATCATCCGATAGAATCACCGTCACTTCCCCAACATCTTTGAGATAGAGCTTCAGATAATCGAGGTCCTAGGACAGAAGGGACACCCCACAGCCTACACAATATGATGATGCGATGCCAAACCTTGACATCCGAGAAACAGGGTCTTCTTTAGCAGATAGGCCCCTCCGATGAGCTTTCATTCAGCGAATGATGACGTTCTTGCTTCGATAGACCCCCTTACGCATGCAACTCGATCCTCCAAAATGACACTATCTTTTGAGAAAGATGCACACAAGCTTATTGTCAAACCACATAATATTAGTGTAAGTGAAATGAAGAAAAAAATAGATCTCCACATAATAGCAAGAGTAAGTGAAATGCCATTAATACAGAGAGAAGCGACTAATAAAATACAAATTAACAGAAAATCCTGATAACACTGTTATACACATTAAAAGAGGATCAACTTTATCCCAACATAAGCAAATTGCAATGCCAGTTATCATTGTTAGTTGAACAATTATTTTTATCATAACGGATCAATTTATTGTTAAGAAACTGATGATATTTAAGTTTCAAAGAACAAGCATGAAACTAAAGAAAAATGCAATATTGGCCTCACTCCAATATCTAAAACATTTGATTAATAGGTCTAGCTCGATTATGTTAGGATTAGGACTTGCATTAGGATTAAGAATTTGAAAGGAATCGAAATCATAATTCTGATAATAGTTGAGTTGTATTCCATCTAGATACTTTGTAAGAATAAGACTGCATATTTGTACTTATGTTATATATAAGGGATGGGGACATCACCTCAGCACCACAAGTGAGGCAACAAAAAGAAAGGGAAGAGAAGAGAAGGAGAAGAGCGAGAGAACAAAGAGATTTGTAGTTGTAAACATTCTTCTTTTAGTGAATTTTCCTCTTTGATGGTCGCAAGATGTGACCGACCATCATTACAACGTCTTATTATTCACGTGCTTCCATGTTAGGGGTTGATTGCTTATCTGGTTGATGGTTTTTTCCTGATAAGTGGTATCAGAGCGAGGTTCTACATCGACAAGAGGATGCGATGCAACATGTACCATTCTTCAGAAGTCGCAAAGAATCAATAATTACGATGGATCATTGAGATCAAAGCAACCAAAATTCGGTCAAGGAGATCCAAAAGTGCATATAGGGGTTTTTGCACTCACAAAACAGTTGGATGGTTCATAACGAGAGGATTCTACTCTGATTTTTAAAATTTTACAAAGTAGACATAATTCATCGCTATCGAGGCGATCAATATAGATGCAATCCAATCAAGGTGTTAGAGATTCATAGTAGAGGAAGATCCCAGTATATCGTGCAAATCTGATATCAAAATTCACATCAAATGTTGCACCATTCTCCATGAATCCCATCAATGGAAAAAATTGACTTCATCTTATGGCAACGGCAACTGTGGGTGAAAAACATACTCATGCGAGAAGGACCTGTTAAAGCTCTCCACACAATAGAGAAGAAATCGGAGAAGATGAAAGAGGAAGAGTGGAATGATATGAGGGATCTCGCAAAATAGTACAATACAATCGTTCTTGATGGGCAACACTTTTCGTAAAGACATCGGTCTGAATGAACTAATTATGGTCTGGAAGAAGCTCGAGGGATGATACACAAGTTTAAATCTCTGACAAGTGGGTCATTGCTAGTGATAAATCTCTATGATCTAAAGATGATCGATGGGACAAAGTTGGATTTGCACTTAAATGAATTTAACAAGATTCCGACAAATATGCTCACACTTGAGGAGAACAAGAAAGGAGAGTCTATCTTCGAGGAGGAGGATAAAGTGACTATCTTGTTGAGTTCCCTTCCATCTCCCTGCGATCATATTATAATGACATTGCTCTATTGCAAAGAGGTCATCGTATTGGACGAGACAATTGCTTTACTGCTTATAAATGAGTCTCAACAAAGGTCAACGAATGAGGCAACAAATGATGAAAGTCATATATTGGTGACTACGAGAAGCTAGATAAAGGAAAATGAGAAACAGAGGCTGATCCAAGTCACGTGGTCCAGTCAAATGCTTCTAATGTAACAATGAGGATCACAAGATTGTTGATTGCCTGAGACGAGAGGAGAATGGGAAGAAAGACTACTATTCGGAACTTAGACCACAATGATTCCACCACAATTTGTCAGGATACTTACTATTGTGCTCAACAGAGATGAAAGTAGATTCAGGATGGCGTCTGGACTCAACATATTTAGATCATGTGTGCTCATCCTAGGAGTAGTTCCGTATATTGGGCATATGATGATGGCACGGGCAAGATCGCATGTAGGAGAGCTTCATCACACCAAAGAAGTTGAATCACTGCAATTTCGAAGTTTAATGGAGCAGTAAAAACTTTGACATATGTCAAGCACGTTCCTACATCCAAAAGAATCTAATTTTACTAAGACAATCGAGTCACAAGGATATCGAGTTAGTGTTGGAAGAAGTGTTCTCAGAGCGAGAAACAAAGCACGCATAATGATGCAAGGAATGAGGATATCGAACAACGAAATGGCATGCCTTTAACCTCACAATGGCATTAAGTTGAGAATATGAACATAATGCGGTTCATCTTGGATGAGTTCATGTGGCGGAAGGGTGTGACCCATCCTTTCTTTTACCTTAAATTTTCATGAAATTTCAATAATTACTCACCTTTGGCTTCTCCGAAAAAGACAGAAAGAGAGATGCATATGTGGTTGAAATCATAGGAGCAGAAGTACAACGAGAAACAGCAGTGGCTTACTTGTCTGGGTCAATTGTAAGCACAACAATATTAGGCAAGATACGTGTTGCAACTTCATTCATATCATAATAAGAGCTGGTTGCACTTAATGCCATTACACCTATCAAAAGACAAAAAATCAGATCAAGATACAACCATCCTTTACAAGAACAGACTACAATCATGATAGACATATATTTAAATATAACTATCAGCCTCACAATTAAAAGGACAAACTTATACCCCTAGACTCTACCTCATCTTAGAGAAGTGCTGTTACATTTGAATCCTGGTATCTAGATCCAACAAACCGAGATTCAGATACAAGCTAGAGCCATGATGATCTCGTGAAAAAAGAGTATCACAAGGACCTTGGTGTCTTTGATCCGGACAGTAACAGTAATATGGACCACCCAAAAAATATTTTTATGTTCAACTCATTATGGAAGCACAGATATCGAGTGAACCTCCCATAGTGTGAACAGATATTTTTTCTACAAGCAGCTTTTAAATGCATTGATTTTTTATCCCTTTCCAATGAAGTCCATCTTACAAATTTCAGCACTAAAGCCCAAATTTTAAGGATCTAGCCCCTTGACATCTCAAGGAAAATGAAGTTTACACCCAAATTTGACTCATTATAGATGTAAAGTGTGAAGCGAAATCAACCTAAATCTTAGTATGGCAAGTTGATTGACCAAACCTAAATTGCAGTTGGACAGAAATGTGAAACCTCTAAAAACTAGAATGTACACACCCGCTGCACGAGCTGGGGAGAAGCTGTCCCGCAGGGCACGCACTGTAAATGCATTTATCAACACTCTCTTCCTTGTCTGTAGCACATTATCAATTACAAAGTGAGTACTTCAAAAGTCACAACTTTAAACCCATAATAATAATAACCATATTTTCTGGCAACAGCAGCACAGCTAGATTCTCAGATATCTAAGGTACTATAGAGACTAACCCCTTCATTAAGATAACTAGCAATATTCCCAAGTAAGATCGTAGTATTTGTTCTGATTGCGGCCTCTTCATCAACCTGCAGGGTTAACATAAGGACAGCATTGCCCCATCAATAAGCGTATCATATTGTCCCCAGCTACTGGTGAGGAAAACCATGATAAAGATTAGAAACAAGGGTAAAAAAAAGAGAAATACCTGTAACTTGGAAAGATACTTCAATAATGACCCTGAAATGGTCCGTTGAGAGAGCTGCAATGTATTTATATAATAAGGTGAATCAATGAACCAGTTTAGTATTGTGCAGGCAAGAGATATAACTCATACAAGATTAATAAGGCCAACCACCTTGTAAATCCTCCCTATTATTTCCTGTCTACAATCTCTCCCGCTAAAATTTATAACTGTAACTATGACTGCAAAAGAAAGAGGGTGTGTGTCCTTTACACAACTCCCCAGACATACTACAGCCCATCCACGTCAAGCAAAGTGAACAGTTCACAGACAGGTCCAGTTAAATTACTGACTTTGGGAGCTCGGTGGAGATGTAAAAATTGGTAAGGGTTTGCAATCACGATGATTTACAAAATTTTTTGGCTAGGGTTTTGTATAGATACTTGATAAAGGGTATATAGAGTATCATATAGGTACTTCTAAAAAATACATTACTTGGAGTGTATATTTGTAATTTAGTTTACTTGGAGTGTGTATTTGTAATTGAGTTTAATGTAGCTCTATTTGACTTTAGAAGAAAAAATGAAAAGATCCTGAAGCATGCATATAATTCATTTGTTTCTTTAAAATTGGTAATATTCAATCCCAATGCTCTGATTTGATGGCCAATGATTTAGAAGAACCATGCAAGAGGTGGCAGAAAGGATCAAAGAAGTGTCAGAAGGAAACTATAAGGGCTACGGCTCTTTTGGATCTAAGTCCAGGTACAACATAAATTAGATTTCTTTCGAAGCAAGGAATTCGTGTAGCTAAGCCTCTTTAAAGTAGGGAAAGGCTCGAAGGTTGTGGTTATGCGTGATGTTTAAACTCCAATCTTTGGGGTTGTAAACCTGCTGCTCAACCACCAGGCTGTTTAAGGGATCCCCTGTCTAAACCATCAATTGGTTCACTCACACCTCTCTCGTCCCAGGTTAGTTTCAGCCAGTCCACTACCACCGGAACTCATCAGAACCCAAAGAGAATTTAGGGAGTGGCACACCCATAACTGTACATTGCAATATCTCCTCTTTCCTTCTTACTGTTCACCACGGATTCCATCTACCATCAATTAACCAACCCTACCCCACCTCCCAATATCCCAATCGGCCAGCGTTTCTCCAAAGTCCTAGTACCCAACAATCAACCCAAATTGATCCTAAGATACTTTTCAATCGGAAAATGGCCTTTCAAACATGGTACTACAACAATCTGTATGTTTGCTTAAATCCATGTTTAAAAGATCCGAACGGTTTCGAGATAAATTCATAAATATTGTTCTTAGAAGAATTTAAGAACACTATTTATCTTTCAAACATGGTATTGGCAGACGTAAATGTTTTACTTGGCATAATTCACTATCTCTGTATAAACATTGGTAGGAGTTATTTTTCACTTTTTGTAGCAACATTGTCACTGTCACTGGTGGGAGATGCACCAGTTAGGAGATGCGAGTGTTGGGATGTTGAGGCGGCTAAGAGACGGCGAGGAAGGCTCAAGAAGTGTTGGAATGAGACTATCCAAAAGGATCATAGTTTTTTGGATCTAAGACCAAGAATAACCCAAGATAAATCTGAATGGAGGCAAAAAATCGATGTAGCCGACCCTGCTTAATGTGGGAAAAAGGCTTTGTTGTTGGTGTATTGTCACTGGTGGAAGACTTTGTATTTATTACAATTTAACAGGAGTATTCTTCAAACTATTAAGAGACATAACATGATGGGTCTCGTATAACAGTTTCAGGAACCTTAAGGTGAGTACGAGGGTGTGGATAAAGCAAAATCACTTTAGTTAGTTTTAACACATGGCACGAGCTGGATTTCCAATTCAAAAGAGTGAACTAGAACCGATCTATTTATACTTGCAACCAAATTTTAGGTTTGGTTCTGAACCATTTAACTTAAATTCAGGTTTGGTGCTCTATGATATATGGGATGAGCTTCGATTAGTGCAATCACATTTTCCAGATCCCGTATGGATTGTTGGTGGTGACTTCAACGTTATTGTGCTTGTGGCAGATCGTCCATGTGATACGGGGTGGAATGAATCCTGGTTCCCATTATTTTGTAGAGTTTGTTGGGGAGATGGTGATGGAAGTCTTGGATGCTACGAACCTGAAGTATAAATGGAGGTGCACCTCTTCTAGATCCCGTCTGGATCATTTCCTTCGTTCGATTGGTATTTTGGAGTTTTTTCCCTTGGGCTCTGATGCAAATTGGGTATTTGCAACGTGGAAAAAATATTTTGATGATGGAAATTCGTTTGGTGGAAGAAATTGGAGAGAGGGAGAAGAGAAAGCACACCGGTTGCGCGAGATTCAGGGAAGAATCGCGAAGATCGCGTGGAGAGAGAAGGGAAAAGAAGAGAGATGAGATAAATCTCAATTAATTTCAACTTGAACTATCTTTTAAAGAAATGACTACCATCCCCTTTATATAGGAGGGGTGGGATTACAAAAATAGAAACAAATCAAAATTCAAATCCTAGTTTATCCTAATTTGGACTCTAAATATCTCTAACCGACTCACTACCTAATATAATTGATTAACTAATTTGATTTGAGATCGCATGCGATCTCTTTATTTAAAATAAAATTGCAATGACTCAACTAATCGTAAATTAAATTAACTCGACCCTAATTAAACTTAACGAAAAATAAAGCCTTATTTCTTTATTTCACGTTGCATGAACTCAATGTTGGCTTTACCTAGGTCACACTTCGACCATATGCCAAACTGTTGGGACTCAAGATATGAACAATGCACATGTAGCATTTTCCGATTTGAGTGTTCCTAAATGCAAGAGGTCTTCAAGAAAAGGTCACGAGATGCTGGCAGGAGACAGAGGTGGCATGGTCGGCTTCAAGGAAAATAGTTGAGAAGCTCAGAGCATTGTGTAATATGCTTATTCAGTTTATGAGGGAATCCAAGGTGCTATGGAGGGCAAAGGAGGGACTTGGCAGGGTCGTACAGGTTGAGATTGTATGCCTTGGCCAAATTGAAGACTCTAAGGAGCTTTAAAAAAGTAGTTAGCGATGAGACTCGAGTATAACCGTATTCTCTTGGAGGACAAGAAGCGAGAGATTGAATGGAGACAATGCTTACTGCAAAAACGGTTATGTAGAGGTTTACGTTATGTCATGATGTACCTTTTCGTATTTCTTATTTCCTCAGGTCTATCTATATAATTGACCCAAGGGTTTTCTCTCTATATAAGAGACCGTAGAGCTATGTGGAATAACATCTAAGAGTTTTACTCTAACATGGTATCAGAGCCAGAACCCTAACCTAGGGTTTCTCCACCCCCCCCCCGCGCCGCCCCCCTCTCTCTTCCGCCGCCACCGCCTCTCCCGCCGGAGCCGCACCTCCGCCGCCACTTCTCCCGCCAGCGCATCCCCTCACGTGGCCTCCTTCTCGCCGAGGCCTTCCCGCTGTCGCCAAAGACCCCCCCCCCTCCCCGCCGCCGCCGAAGTCCAACCCTCTCTCCCGGGCACCCTCGTTCGTCGACTGGCCCCTACTACTCCATGGATTCAAGTGCATAAAGTCTACATATGCACTTGAATCCAATCAGGTCGCTGTAGACACCAGTCTCTTTGTCTATCAATCCTAGGTCTTCTTCTCCGGCATCATGTCAGAACAAAAGGCGGACATGCCCTCCATAGGTGCCTTCAAAGGGTCAACGCAAATAGTCAAAATAGATGGGACAAATTACGAGCTCTGGGCGATGCAGTTTCTCAGCCTGATGAAGTCATGTGGTAAGAAACACATTCTTACCGAAGATGAGCCGGCAGAGAAGACAGGGATATATGCCTCCTGGGAGGCTGATGATGCCAACGTCAAAGTCTGACTATCAGGGACGCTTTCGATGGAGATTGCCAACGACGTTCTCCATCAGCCCACCGCTAAGGGCGATGTGGGATATTCTGGCTAAGACATATTCTCAAGTCCGGAACGAGACTAAAATGCTGCAGTTGCAACATGATATTTTCACTATAAAGCAAAATGGGCGACCTCTTCATTCTCTCTACACGTCCCTACGAGGGATGTTCGAGAAGTTATATAGCACAATCTCGCTCACAGCCACCCCCGAGCAGCAGAAGACATTTCGCAATGCTACTATGGTAGGAGTATTACTTGCTGCCCTTGATCCGGAGTACAAGGCTGCACGCTCTCAGATCCTTGTCGACGTTACTATTCCTCTGATGGAGGAAGTCTACAGGAGGCTCAGTCGTATCTCTGTTTCCTCCAACGTAGCTACACCACCTCCTTCAGCAATGGCAGTTTCCAGAGGACGCGGTAGTTCGTCTTCCTTTCATGGCCGTGGAGGTAGTACCCGTGGACGAGGGGGTCGTATACGTTCAACGTGCTCGTTTTGTCGTCGCACTGGTCATTCCGAGGATACATGCTATTCTAAGCATGGATTTCCTCCTTCGGAACGTGTAGCTGATCATGTTCAGTCTCCTTCAGCATCTACTCCAGATCACAAGTTCGAGGAGCTTGTGGTACGACTTCGTAACATTATGCCTCAGTCATCATCAGAGGTTGCTGATACATCTGACGTTGCGGCTTCTGCATCGGCCAGTACCTCAGGTAGTACTTCTGTCGTTCATCATAGCCACGATCCATCAGGTTGGATTGTCAACTCTGGAGCCGCCCATCATCTCTGCCGTGACAGAGACATACTACAGTCCTACAGGGATATTCAGTCTGGTCGATCTGTGCTCATAGCTGATGGGACTCATTCTCCTATTGTGGGTCAGGGGGAGACTTCCCTATTACCCTCCATGCACTTACAGAATGTTTTACATGCCCCTGAGTTCTCCATGAATTTATTATCAATTAGTCAGAGTACGAAAGATTTGCACTGTCGTGCTATATTTGACCCATCATCTGTTATTTTTTAGGACATACTAACGAGCAGGGTGATTGGCTGTGGTTCTGAGCATACTGGCCTCTATCGACTAGTTCGGAATTCCTATGTTGGCGTCTCACTTCACTCTCAGGGATCCGTTTCTCCGTATACATGGCATCTTCGCTTTGGTCACCTTCCGCTCCAGAAAATGTGTCATCTTCTGCCACAGATCTCTCCGAGTTCTACATTTCGTTGTGAAGCTTGTCAGTTAGGGAAGCATCATCGTTCTAGCTTCCCTGGTCGTCAGAGTCGGAGCAGTAGCTCCCCTTTTGAGTTGTTTCATATAGATATTTGGGGTCCGAGTCGTGTCCCTGATCATCAGGGGCACAGATTTTGTCTAGTTGTGGTTAACGATTTCTCTCGCGTCTCATGGACTTTTCTTCTTAAAAATAAATCTGAAGTAGGCACTGTTATCAAGAATCTTATCAATGAAGTGCATAATGTTTTTTCTTCTACTGTTAAATATGTGCGCACGGATAATGCATTGGAATTCTGCACTCGCTCTCTTGCTCAGTTTCTTTCCTCTAAGGGCATTATTCACCAGACTACCTGTGCTTACACATCACAACAGAATGGTGTTGCCAAAAGGAAACATCGTCACTTTCTTGATATTGCGCGAACACTACTTATTCACAGTTGTGCGTCGTTGGCTTTTTGGGGAGATGCTATACTTACAGCATGCTATCCGGTCAATCGCATGCCTTCTTCGGTTCTTGGGGAGAAATCTCCGATTTCTGTTCTTTTTCCAGACAAGGACTTATTTGCACTTACTCCTCGTGTATTTGGTTTTGTTGCCTTTGTTCATCGTTTGTCTCCAGGACTTGAAAAGCTCTCTCCTAGAGCTGTCAAGTGTGTCTTTGTAGGTTATTCAAGGACACAGAAGGGCTATCGATGTTATGATCCAATCCATGACAAATACTATGTCAGTGCAGACGTTACATTTTTTGAGCCTGTTATGTACTTCTCCACTGCAGGTGATAGATTGGTATCTTCCTCCATGCCTTCAGATAATCATGTCTATGTTCCTCCACCACCAAATATGGGTCAACCCGTCTCAACTACACCACCACCACCAATACCTCAATCTTACCCCATTCCACCATTCTCTAAGTTCTACACACGACAGTCAGGGCTTGCTCATGCTACAAGTCAACCATCCACCACGCCTCAGGTATGCTCCGACACGGCTACTAATGATGGGTTAGATAACGTACCATTGCAGGACTCTTTGCGACAGGAGGCGGTTAATGATATTGATATTCCTATTGCACATCGAAGGCCGAAGAGGAAATATGTGTCCTATCCTCTTACGTCACAGGTGTCTTTTCATCGTCTTACTGGAGATTTCCAGAGGTTTGCAGCTGTTGTTTCTTCAGTGGAGATACCACGAACTTATCAGGAGGCCATGAAGATTGAGTGCTGGAAGTTGGCCATGGAGGAAGAGATGTGTGCTTTACAGTCTAGAGGGACTTGGACCCTTGTTCCTATTCCAACAGGTGCGTCTGTGGTTAGCTGCAAATGGGTGTTCACTGTTAAATATCATGCAGATGGTCGTCTTGATCGATACAAGGCAACGCTTGTTGCACGCGGATTTACCCAAACATATGGTGTCGACTACTTGGACACTTTTTCACCAGTGGCTCGCCATTCGACGCTTCGCATCCTCTTATCCGTAGCTGTGGTATGAGAATGGCCCATTTTTCAGCTTGATGTCAAGAATGCTTTTCTGTATGGAGACCTACAGCAGCCACCAGGTTTTACTGTTGAGGGGGAGACTCAGATGGTGTGTAGACTTCATAAGGCGATTTATGGCCTTAAACAGAGTCCAAGGACATGGTTCCAAAAGATATCTCAGATGATCGAACGACAGGGGTTCAAGAGATCAAATGCAGACCATTCGTTGTTTATTCAGAAGACTATCAGAGGTACAGTTGTTGTCATGATATATGTTGATGATATTCTGGTTACAGGAGATGATGCTCAGGGAGTCGAGAGAACTAAAGCCCTCTTGGGCAGTCAGTTTGTTACGAAGGATCTGGGTACCATACGATACTTTCTGGGGATAGAATTTGCAAGAAATGCATAAGGGATGGTGATGACCCAAAGGAAGTATGTTACAGACTTGCTGGTTGAAACAGGAATGATTGGGTGCAAACCATCGAGCACCACCATGGACCCAAGTATGAAATTGTATGATAATGATACTGAAGAGGTGGACAAAAGAAGATACAGAGAGATGGTGGGTAAGCTTATGTACATCACCATAACTAGACCTGATATTGCTTTTGTTGTAAGCCGTGTGAGTCAATTCATGGAGCAGCCTAGGCAAGTCCATATGGAAGCACTATACATGATACTGAGATATCTAAAATCTTCTCCAGGCTCAGGTTTGCTATTCAGAAAAGACACGGATGTCCATTTCCGCTTGTGCAGACGCAGACTATGCAAAGGATCGCAAGTCTACTTCAGGTTTTGCTATCTTTATAGGAAGCTCTCTGATTTCTTGGAAAAGTAAGAAACAAATTGTTGTGGCAAGATCGAGTGTTGAATCTGAATATAGGGTCATGGCACAAGCAAGCACAGAAATAATGTGGGTTCGAGCAGTCTTAGAAGATTTGAATGTGAATGTCTCTTTACCCATGCAACTTCAGTGTGACAATCAAGCAGCGTTGTTCATTGCCAATAATCCAGCGTTTCACGAAAGGACGAAGCATATCGAGGTAGATTGCCATTACACTAGAGACATGATCCAGAAGGGTTTTATCTCACGTCACACGTCAATTCTGAGAACCAGACTGCTGATATATTTACGAAGCCGTTGCTCAGAGGACCTTTCCAGAAATGTTCTTCCAAGCTGAGCATGATAGATATCTATGCTCCATCTTGAGGGGGAGTGTAGAGGTTTACGTTATGTCATGATGTACCTTTTCGTATTTCTTATTTCCTCAGGTCTATCTATGTAATTTACCCAAGGGTTTTCTCTCTATATAAGAGACCCTAAGGCTATGTGGAATAACATCTAAGAGTTTTACTCTAACAGGTTGAAAGAGAGGGATGTGAACATCGGATTATTTCATGTGGTGGCTCAACGGACTTTGAATGCATAATCTAATCCGCTCGATCGAAGTGGATGGGGAGGAGCTGGTAGATGATGGTGACATTGGAGACATGGTGAAATGGGATTTCATTGAGCTTAGCAGGCATGTGCCCAATACGGCCCTAGATAATTGGGAAGATATATCCGTAGTTGTCTAACTTGCAGTTTGGTGAGTTTGTCTTTTTTTGCTTATCGTGGTTAAGCAGGCGGTTTTCGATCTAAATCCAAATGGTCCATTGATAATAGGTTGTTTCCCTGTTGTCTTCTTCTAGGATTTTTGGGACTTGGTGGGTTAGGAGATTCTGGATGTGGTCACAAAGATGCGTCAGACGAACGGTGGATTCGAGCAACTGAATCATTCCCTTCTTTTCCTTCTACTTGAGAAGGATGTCGTACGGCTTGTTAAGGATTTAAGCATTATAGCATTATCAAACGTTATTTTTTTTTGAAAATATTATCAAATGTTATTTATCTTATTATTGCTAAGGTGTTGGCTAACATGTTAAAAGAGATGTTGGGCTCTATTATTGATCCAACCCAGACAGCTGGGTAGTGTTGGCATCTAAAATTATTGTCGAGTGTCGAAGGAAGATTAAGGGGTTCATGTGGAAGGTAAACTTCTCGAAAGCATATAACTGTGTCGATAGGTGTTTCATAAGGACATCCCTACATTATAGAGGTTTTTCCATTGAATGGATTGATTGGATGAAAAGATGTATGACAACCACAGCTTAAGCAGTTTTGGTGAATGGCAGGTAGAATGGTGGTTTCTTTCAGCTACAATGAAAAGTTTGATCGGGATGCCCATTGGCACTGTTACTTTTTGTTATGGTGGTGGATGCTTTGGCCAAAATAGTTCGAATGTAAGTGAGGGTGATTTCATGGTTGGGTTCCATGCGTAGGGATTTCGACCCCATTCTCCAATACGTTGATGATACTAGCTTCTTTGTGGAAGGTGAGGCAACGACAGCGAAGGGGATGGCCATTGTACTTGAGTTGTTTGGGCATGTTTCGGATTTGAAGATTAGCCGTGCTTAGACTACCTTTATTCCTTTTGGGATGGATCAGGAGGAGATGAACAGTATTGAGGAAGGAGGATGTTGGGTTGGAGATACGGAGCATAAAGGCAATGAATAATGCCTTACTGATGAAGTGGGTAACCCGAATCTGGGAAGGAGGGTCGAATTTGCTTTGCAGAATCATGCGTTTGATTTATGAGATCTCGCTTAATCCCTCTTCGGAGATAAATGTTGTGCCTTTTAGCCTTCTAATTTTTGGAAGGGGATTTGCTCCATGCTTCCTCGCGTGGTCACGCTCATAAGGCCCATCCTAGGCGATGGCTAAGATTCGCTTTTGAACTAATTATTGAACTGGGCAAGGAGCTTTCTCTTTATGTTTTCCTCGATTTTTCACTTTCGCAGTTGATGTAAGTTGTTGTGCGAAGGAGTGCTGGGAGGGTGGCAATGGGATCCCTCTTTTTCGGTGCAACTTATCATATCAATGTTTTTACGGAGTTCTTGCAGCTTTTAGAGACTGGAGGCTTGCGAAGGATTGGCTGACTTTGTTGACCATTGGTCCTGGGTTGATGGGCATTTCGCGGTGTCGAAGACTTACAAGACCTTCTACTCGTTGAAGATTTTTGATCTGGCATTGGCTTCTAATCAGTTCATTGACATTTGGAGGTGGAAAGTTCCGCTACGGGTTTGGATTATTTGATTGTTGAGAAGGAATCGCGTGATGATTAGGGAGAGAAGAGCTCGTTTCTTTCCTAGGTGTGAAAACACTATAAGCATTATTTGTCAGCAAACAAAAGTGTTGAGCACATGTTCTTTGGGTGTTTTGTTGGAAAGAAGGTGTAGGTTTCAGCACTTGTTGACAGAATCTCTACCTATGAGTAGGTTGGTTTATGGGAATCCCTGGACGTTTTGGGATATAGGAGTAGCCCACCAAGGTTTGGGTGGTAGCTTTCTCATAATCGGTTTGACTTGCAAGGAATGGCTCTATATTGGAATGGTTCTATATTTCAGGATGAACACATGTATATGGAGAATGTAATTGAGCATGCAAAAAGTCTAACGATATTTTGGTCTTTGCAAGTATTTTTATTTTGAATATATAGAAACTTAAGGGTAGGCATCTCCTCGACATCTTACCTATATTTTTCTTAAAAAAAGATAAATGGTTTCATTACATTTAGTTCAACTACAACAACATCAAAGCCTTTTCCCACAATTAAGTAGGGTCGGCTACATGGATTCTTCGCCTCCATTCAGATCTATCTTGGGTCAATTCCGGGCTTATATCCAAAAACTAAGATCCCTTCGTATAGTCTCTTCCCAACACTTCTTGGGCCGTCCTCGCCCTCGCTTAGCCGGCTCAACATCCCAACACTCTCATCTCCTAACCGGTGCATCTGTTGATCTTCTTTGCAAATGACCAAACCATCTTAAGCGGTTTTCTCGCATCTTATCCCCGATCGGAGCTACACCAACTTTCTTTCTGATTGCATCATTCCGAATCCGATCTTTACGTGTGTGTCCACACATCCACCTTAGCATTTTCATTTCTGCCTACAGCCATTCTGTGCACATGTCTATGGTCCACAGGCCAACATTCAGATCCATAGAGCATAGCAGGTCTCACGGCTGCTTTGTAAACCTTTCCTTTAATTTTTAAAGGAATTTCCCTATCACAGAGAACAGCAGAGGCTCCTCTCCACTTTAGCCAGCCTGCATTTATTCTATTAGTAACATCTCCATCAATTTCCCCATCCTGTTGCAAAATAGATCCCAGATATCTAAAAGAATCTCTCTTCCGAATGTTATTGTCATCAATCTTCACCTTAGTTCCTTCACCATTGCTCCATCAAAGGTGTACTCCATATATTCCGTCTTAGCCCTACTTATACGAAATCCTTTAGTCTCCAATGCATGTCTCCAGACCTCAAGCTTCTCATTTACTCCATCTCTAGTCTCGTCAATCAACACAATATCATCAGCAAATAACATACACCAAGGTAACTCATCCTGAATGTGACTTGTCAACTCGTCCATAATCAAAGTAAAAAGAAATGGACTCAAAGCTGAACCTTGATGTAAACCAAAGTTGATGTCAAAATAGTCAGTCTTCCCAAACGGGGTCCTTACACAAGATAAAGCCCTATCATACATGTCCTTTATGAGGTTAAAGTATAGGACATGTACTTGTCTCTTCTCCAAAAAACTCTCCACAATATCTCTCGTGGGACAGAATCATAAGCCTTCTCCAAATCAATAAAGATCATATGAAGGTTCTTCCTTTTAGCTCTATAAATTTAGTTCAACTACTCTTATAATTTAGACAATATGCCATCACAAAACATTACATTTGAGAAAAATCTAACTACAAACTTCATTTTTTTCATGACAGAGACTAATTTGGTGTGTGTGTGTGTGTTGTTAAGGAATAATAGTGGAGATTAAACCAAAAAAGAAAATAAAAATTGTTCGAGTATATTGAAATTTAGTAATGACGTGATAGAAGGAAAGTTGGTGTAACTTCGATATAGGATAAGAGAGAGAAAACCACTTAAGATAGTTTGACCATTTGCAAAGGAGATCGATTGATGCACCAGAAGAAGATACGAGTTTTGGGATGTTGATCCGGCTAAGAGAGGGCAAGGAAGGCCCAAGAAGTGTTGGAATGAGACTATTCGAAGGGATCTTACTTTTTTGGATTTAAGCTCGAGCATGATCCAAAATAGATCAATATGGAGGCAAGAATCCATATAATCGACCCTAATATATATCTAAAAAATATACTTGTCCTCTACCTCCATATTCTTCAATGATCTCCTTCATCACAGTGCTTTACGTTTTCATGCAAGATATGACTATTCTTTTTTTTCAAGGCAAGATATGACTATTCAATTGAGTAAAAAATTACTGTTCAAATTTGAAGTCCCGATGAATATTGGGCAACAATACCCTGTATGTATAATTACACCATGATAATAAAATTTGAAAATCTAATCATTTTTCAACTACAACAAGAGTGTCTTAATAGAAGTTTTGAATTTAGCTGAAATGGGTGAAATAACACTGCAACAAGAGTGTCTTAATGGAATTTCAAATTTAGCTTGAAATGGGAGAAATAATACTGGGGATAATATCTTGAAGCTGATGCTATTCCCCAGTTCTAGAAAATGCTCTAAACCCATTATCCCATCTAGTCCGTGCTTCTTGATCTTCCTTTTATAGTCTCTTTCTTATAGGTTCTCTGTGTAATTTCCCCACTTGGTTTCCACTATATAAGTGACAATAGGGCCGCTTTCTTATCAGGAATGGCAGACATCAATCTAAGATGTGGTTCAATAAATCTCTTAAAACTCAAACTCTACAAAAAGTAAAACACACCTCATCACACCACCACCACCGGTATTTCCCCATCAATGGAGCATTGCTGCGTAAACGACAACATGGTCAGCACTGCCATCGAACCCATCATCATCAGCACCATTGACACTGCGTGCAGCCAGCCGACGAGCTGCTAGGGCTAATATGTAAGGCCGTTTTCCAATATTTCAAAAATTCTCATGCATTCTAGGGCACAACATACTGCACTTTGACATGGACGGGGGTTGTTTGACCCTTCGTCTAGAAGTTTTAGGGACTTCTTTGTGGTATGAGAGTGTGTGTGCTGATCTATATACACCCTCAAAACCTCCTAATGTCTTCTAAAATTGAAAACCTCATAATGTCTGAGTAGGCCTTGATTTAAGATAAGCTTTCTTATCTTTGAGGTCCTCCTTCCATAGAAATCAAAGATGTCAGAATTCTCTAGCCACGGGAGATGAAGAAACCTTGCCTAATCATCAAGATGATTGGGATCAACTAAGTAATGCAGTCCACATGGTTCATGAGTTTTATGGAAATCATGATAAGGAATATGTTCTGAAGGAGATAGAACCTAAGAAAATGCCGTAGCCAAGGCGTGGCTGACAGGGATCCGTGTGCCTAAGATAGCACATGAGGTCCTTCATAAGCCAATGGTTAAAAACATGCAGGACTCTCTTGCCACCACCTCTTCTTCTTATTAGGCAAGGGATGAAACAAAGATCTTGCAGGTGCTTCATAACACTCATAAGATCAAGTAGGAATATAGCTCATTTCACGCCGGTTATTCTGGACTGAAGTGATAATGCCTAAGAGTTTGAATTTTGTAGCACTCAAATCTACACTCATGCTAGAATCAAGTGGTCCAAACAACTCGTAAATAGAAGACCGTAGATTGCCTACATAAGACACCTTATTACAAAATGACACCACTATCCTGCAAATGTCAGTCTCATTTGGTCCAGTCAAAAGTTCAAAATAAGCCGATGCTGGACTGAAGTGATAATGCCTAAGAGTCTGAATTTTGTAGCACTCAAATCTACACTCATGCTAGAATCAAGTGGTCCAAACAACTCGTAAATAGAAGACCGTAGATTGCCTACATAAGACACCTTATTACAAAATGACACCACTATCCTGCAAATGTCAGTCTCATTTGGTCCAGTCAAAAGTTCAAAATAAGCCGATGGGGATGTACAACCTTTATTCTCCGAAAATATCTTGATTTGGTTGGTTAATCTTGAATGATAATATACTAACTGCAAACACTGTGGAAAGAGGACTACTCCCTAGCTAATATTTACTATGCAAAAAGTATGAAAATATATATTTCACTTGTTCCAAGATCGTGACCATTGTTTAAATTGTTTACAACTACTCCCTACTTTACTCACAAGCTCTTGTAGCTTCTCAAACTCTTCGAACTTACCTACCACCCCTCCCAAAACAAATCTTGAGGTGGTTCATTCCCATATGATTTTCTTTCTTTTTTGGCATATCTGGAAAGAAAGATATCAGAATCTTCAATGATTTTTCTCTACCACCAGAACTTTGTCTTTAAATGATACTTTCCCATTAGATCAATCTATAAATTAGCCACTAACTTAGAACTTGCACCCATTAATACCGCCTAGCCTGCTATTTTTCAGGCCACTCCAGCAAAATAAAGGAAGCCATTGAAAACTGACAAGCATTTCATCGACCATCTCTCTTGCGCAGACCAAGATAAATCTTTTTGGTTGTTTCTGTGATAGCAATTCTCTTCCTCTGCTAATACTTTGGGTCTGTCTTTGTTTAAAACAACTCTAAAATGTCATATCCCTGCTTTATCTGCTTCTTTAAAAGGACTCCACTGAGGGTTTTGCGGGTTGGGGGGGGATGGGGGGGGGGGGGGGCTGAGTGTGTAGTGTTGATGTATTTAAATTATACATTAAGCAATCAGCAAAACACTACATATAGATACCATCCATTTTGAACCACTACAGAAATTCCTCTGGAATCCTCTCATAGGCACTTCCAGTGAGCCCATTTTTCAAGGTGATGAAACAAGAGTGGTACTTGAGGCCTTTTGCAGTATCTCAATAACATGGAGATCCATTGCTAGAGCACCAAATTATTAGCACTGCAAGGCAGACTCTACTTTCCAAATGAAAAGGCTAGGCACTGATCCAACCCACCCCCCACACTTTGTGTGTTGGATTTTCCATTCAAAATGTTGCAGACTTGCAGTCGTGAGGAATTGTGCCTACTTGCATCAATTTTAGCCACATTAACACTATAGATTGAGTGAAATTTCCGAGCAAATATAAATAAATGACTAATGGAATCGCTCAACCTACCGGATAATTATATGGATGACACAATGGCATTGTAGCGCAACTTATGAGCATAAACTAAATACGCATTCATAACATATGCATATTGCAAATAAACACAGACTTATACACCTCTCATAAAGATATATATATAAGTCAATAGTTAAAAAGGATCTATCACAGCTAGAAAAACAAGGGGAAGAAAATAGAGTGGCAGGGACAATGTAACCATGGTCAAAAACCTTAGGTGCAAGAATCAGCATTGATTTCAATGTCAACTCCCGTAGAAAAGCTGAGGTATCAGCAAAGCCGGTGGCAACATGTGGAAAGACCTAACAATAAATTCCAAAGGTAATAAGAACTGTTGTAACATAAACAAATGTAAATAATTGGAAAAGAATGCGTGGTGCACATACTTGCTCATCTACAATCTGAGAAGATAAAGATTCCCCAAACTGTTCTATATGTTGAAGAAGACCAACACGAATAGCCCTATCGTTAGATGCAAACAATTTTACAATAGTAGGCAGTATCTGCAAAAGAAAAGAAAAAATATTATTGGAAAAAACAAGAGCATTTGCACTTATGTCGTTCATTTTTTTCAAATGCTTGGCCTTGTAAGTTCACCTTGGCATTGAACTCATCTGCAGAAAGCCAAGAGCCCATCTTCAACAAGGAAGTCAAAGCAGGTGCAGCAGCTGACCCGAATTCAAGAGCAGATGCCAAAAGAGGAAGCAACTGCATCAACAGATCTCTTAGGGTGTTATTCTACAACTTTCTCAAGCTGTATAACAAATGGAATTACCTTTTTCAGAGCGATTTGACGAGGTAGCTGTTCTGCTAAGTTTGGAAGTTTTCTGAAAAAGGAGTCCTTCTCAACACTGTCTTTCAGGTTTAAAATTTCCATAAACTGTATAGTTTCCACCAACTTATTGTGAAAAAATTCTGCAATGAGTCAATGAGTTACGTACTAAATAAAAAACTACATGATTGTATAGAGAAGCTCTTCATTCTCTTCACAACAGCAAAATACACCGAACATGAGATGCAATTAATTTTCCTACTGAAAGCTATAAGCTTCTTCTAACTCACTGTTCTTTCAAGAATAAAACACCATAAATTATGAATTCAGTTAAAACCTGCTTACCACTGTTATCTATTAGTTTTGAAGGATTTAGTCTGCGAGATGGTGCAGAACTCAGAAGCCTTTGATAATCTGGAAGCAGAGACTGTGAGACAAGAAAACTGATAAATCCAGTGTTACCTGATATTCTCCATGTTCAAATACAAATGGTACATTCAGTAGACATAGGAATTTTCCACATTTTATATAACGGTATGGAGATAAAACAATCCCATTCCTACAACAGCATTCCATTTTAAGTTGAAACAAAGTGATGGCCATTGCTCTAACCTTTGGAATGGAAGAAGTCTCACGCAGATCTTCAGTCCTGGTCAACCTCGTACCAGAAAAAAGTTCGTAAATTAAACAGCCTGGCAAAGCAAAAGAGTTAGATTTTTATAAATAATAGATTTAGCAGGAATTATATGTAACAGTGTCCATGGAACCAGATCCAATCGGCATTAAATCATAGCATCTTGACTGTTATCATATTTTTCTGAATACCTACCTAAACCCCATGAATCGGTAGCCCATGGAGGAGACTTCTTAAGAGTTGGCCAATCAGATTTTGATAACTCCATTGATTTGTATTGTGATCCTACTAACCATGCATATTGCTGTGAATTTCAAAGCCAGGCTGATCAGAAGCAGCAGCTTACAAGGATGCATCAAGATGAAGAGAATAATATGATAAGCATATATACAAATCAATGATTTAACAAGCAGTGTTTAAGATATTGTGCAATGAAACAAACGCTCCACTAAATGAGACCTCATTTTTTAAAAGGGTATTAGCAAATATTCAGGCTTGGTCAGCTCCACTCAAGATTAACTTGATAATAGCTTACAAATGTTGATCATTGAGCCATAGAGCTGAGCTCGAACAGATCTTGAGCTCGACGAGCTTATCGAGACATGCCCAAGCCCGAGCTTTGCGACCCGACAACTTGGCTTGACAAAATACTAAGAATAGCAAACCAATCAATGCAATGGTATTCAAAGACAAAAAGATTCTTCCAGTGTTTCTGAGTCCAATGGAATTCGTAGTTATAGGAAGAAACCCCATCAAATAAAAGAAAATATAAATTACTAAAATGTTTTCCTCAAAAAATAAATTACTAAAATGTTACAAGCTTGTTGAGTCAGTTCGAGTCGAGCTCGAGCGAACTTTGCAAGGCTCGATAGCTCGAGCCAAGCTCATGTCCATATATACTAGACATCCGGAGATGACACGTGCAGAGTTCTGAGATGATGCGATTCAAACAATGATAATTGCCCCTTCAATAAGCACCCAATTCTTCTTCAAGAATAAAAAGATTGCACAGCAATTCCCATGGTCAATAATATGGATGTTATTGTTGAGCCCAATGACAGACGGAAGAGCTAACAGTGTCCTGTGAAGATTCTGAAGAATTTCCACGTTCTATCAAGACTATGGAAATACGAGAGAATACACATAAGGAAAATCATGGCAGGATGACAATGGGAGACACTGCAAAGAAAGAAAGAACAAAGACAGCAGAAAAATGCAATTACCAGCATTGAGCTGCCAGAAGACTCTGAGCTTCCATCAAACTCCGATAATACATCAAAGGCATGCAGCTTCCAGTCAAGAGTTTGGGTTACAACCACGCTAGCTAGGCATACATTGCCATGAATCTGTATCAGAGAAATGCACGTCTCAGTGGTGAAGCTGATGAAACTAGTCACACCGAACTAAGTATTTAACAGTAACAATTGCAAAATCGGACACAAGTTATAGATGTCCACGAAGTTTTGCATTTTGCAGCAAGGTTCCAGCAAAACTAAACCAATTTACATTTGGTACCTAAATGAAGAAGTTATGTTAAGTGCAATTCGCAGAAGTTAAGATGTTTCGCTGCCATTATTATCATTAAATATATGGTATGAGCTGCATAGTCTGATAAGGACAGTTTTCTAAAAACAATATTGCCATATTTTTCATTAAATGTAGGATAGAAGCTGCAACAACTAAACTGCATAAAATGCTAACAAGTCATGGATATCATATTTGACTTTTGCAGTTTTAGGTCCTGATGCACCGCCACCCTCCCAAATTTATTTCCACCCAAAATTCAATTCTACATCAGGTCCTTTGGAAATCGTTCCACTGGCAAAAGCCTTAATATGCCTACATCATACCTGACTAGGCTGCTAATCAAATGAAACTTGTCCCCAGTTTTTCTTCAGTAACACGATTCGAGTTCTTTCATTTTGAAATGAATTAAACATGATCTTCATACTCAAGTACGGTTACAGATGAACTGAACAAGATATCATTTTCCAGTGAACGAAACTGGATAACATAGTCTCGACAGTTTTCTGTCAAAAAAGGGGGAAACACCCAATGGTGCCTACCACAAATATATAAAAAAATAACCGCTTGCAAAAGCCAGGACTCGAGGAGAGTCTTGGCAAGATGAATCACATTCTCTACATAGAAATACTCCACACAAAAAAACGACCCCATTAAGACAAAGCCAAGTCACCCAAATTATTGCTACATGCAACAAAAGGTCACAACAGAGCCGGGTCAAAGCACCAGAAAGCGAGTCCTAGAAGACAGCTTGATAGGAGCAATCAAACCAATTGGGACCAAGCTCATCCCACATTTCCTCCACCTTGTCACAAGAAAAGAAAAGATGATCTCTCGGATTCCACATTCGCACCAGAGAGGAAGCAGCTACTGCGATTGCGCAAGCATAATCTCGACCATCTCTCCTTGGTAAGTTCTTCCTCGCCGAAAGAACCATTGACAGATGAATGTGCAGCTCCCATAAAAATCTTCAATCACGAACCAACATCTCAGGATTGGAGTCTCATGGTCTGCCCAAGGACACATGCACGCTTGACAATGAAAGATCCATCTCTTCAGATCCAGTGATCACGACCTCCATATGGTCTATCAATAGGTATACTGGCCTCGGAAAGCTGTAGGTGATCCTGAGAACATTGCTCAGAAATATCTGAGCGAAAAGCTGGGTCCAAGTACCATCCATCCAAGCTTCGGAGACCAGCATCCCCGATCAGTTGCCAACGCATATATGTGCGGGAAGCGATCTGCCAGAGACCCCTCACCAGACCAATCATCAGTTCAAAACTCAAAAAGACCCATTCCCCACGCTCAGGAGGAAAAGAGTAGGTAGCTGCGTAGAACATAGCATATCCCTTTCCATGCGGCAAAAGAGTTGTCTTGTGGACGAGGAATTATAGATTTTTTTTAAACCATAAGCGAGGGGGAGACACTCGATGGTGCACGCCCCAAAAAATTTATTCCAAAGAGAAAGAGAAAACAAGAGAGGGGAGAAAACAACCACACGCCGACACTACAAAGCCATTACAATGCCCAAGCCTCCACCAGGTGCTTTGCAAAATCCCCACGTTCTCCTTATAGAATCTTTGGCCCGAGAACAGCAAATCATTTCTACCCCGCCAAATCACCCACAGTATGGCCACAGGATAAAACACCTCCTTCAACGGCCTATCCTTATTCGCCAGCAGCGCATTCCAGAAAGTCTGGAGGTCGTTCGTGCAGCACCAATCCAAACCAGCCCCCTGCCAAACATGAATCACTAATCAGCATACGGCATAAGTTTTCACCATCTCCCCACAGGCAAACGACCAACTTTAGCAACAAGGCTATGTTCATCTTCTATAGGCTTGGAACCCCGAGACCACCCTCCTCCTTGGGAAGCGTGGCCAATTATCAATCTACCAAGTGCATCACATGGTTATTCTAACTTGATGCACCCCATAAGAATTTTCTTGTTATCGACGTCAAATGACAACATACTCCTACCAGCAGCAACTTCGACAACATAAAGAAGATCAGGATAGCAGCAAGTACTACCTTCCTTAGCACCAAATTCCCACCCCTCGACAAAAGTTATGCCTTCAAACTGGAGAGTTTTCGCTCCATCTCAATAATCAGTAACCACTACGCAAGACAGATGTGACCACAACTCAGAGGAAAACCCAAGTATCCAAGAAGAAGTGCACCTAGAGCAGTGCCCAACTCCTCCCCACATTCATCTGCCTCAACATTTGAGAGATTAAACAAAACCACCACAGATTTGTTGCGGATAATCTTCATCCTAGACAACTCACCAAAAATATCAAGGACAACAACATTCCCCTCGCCTCCTCATTACCCGCTTCAATGAAAAAGATTGTCATTTGCGTATTGAAGGAGAGGGATGGACAGATCACTGAAAGTGTAACCAGCAGCGAAAATCCAATGCAGCACTTGCTTCACCATACATCCAAGAACTCTGCATCCAAGACAAGAGTAAAGGTGCTATAGGGCAACCCCGGCAAACATACGTTGTGGTTGAAAGAACCCACCTTCCGGCATAAAAATGGTGATGTTGTAATACACTGATCTAGGAACACTCATCTAGCAAGAGTTGACCAAAGATAGCGCCAAGAAATCAACCTTCCGAAGAACTCCTCTAATCTCACGTCTCTTCCAATCTGCAACCATCTCTGTTGCCATCGATATGTTGTCCACAATTTGTCTCCCTAGTATGAATGTCGGCTGAATTGGACAAAAAATATTATCAAAGACCCCACTTATCCTATTTGCAAAAAATATTGACACCAAGAGATAAAGAGTGTTTAATAAGGCACTAAGGTGAAAATCATCCACCCACTTCGAGGGCTCATTTTCAACGAGGAATAACAAAGCCTTATTAACTCTACAAAAACCTGGGTTCCCTTGAGAAAGCTCTTCCATCGACTCTACCACATCATCATCTACAACACCGCAAAATTATCAATAGAAAAAATTTGGAAACCCATCAGGCCTTGGAGCTCCATCTGCATTCAACTCTAACATTGCCACTTTTACCTCTTCCTTCCTAAAATCATGTGTTAGCTATGTAACCTATTGAGGAGATAAAGCTGAAGCACTCGTTCCTAACCATATCCACTATATATGACCCTCCCTACAAATTTGGAAATAATCCATCGATGCTCTAACCCATCTGGTTGTCACACTCTATGTGAGCTCAATCCATGATCAGGTTATGAATTAAGTTCTTGCACCTTCTGCCAAAAGCCACTTCATTGAAGAATATGGCGTTGGCATCACTTTCTTTGATCCACTTCTATCTGGATCCAGTGTTGCAATAGTTGGCCGACTATCCTGAATAGTCGGTCCGACTATGCGGTGCGGGGGGGTCCCCGACTGAATAGACCTCCATTCGGTCAATAGTCGGCCCGACCGAAGAGTCGCCCGACTGGCCCGACTATTAGGCCGACTGGAGTTTGACTTTTGATTTTTTGATTTTTTTATTTTCAGTTTTCAGTTTTTATGGGCTACATTTTACCACGGTATCATAACAAATGTCAAATTCTATATATCTATTATATTGATTGGTACTTTTATCCAAGGCCTTAAATGTCGGTTTCGGTCACCATTTCGGTATCGACCAAAACAGAATTTCGATGGAATTTCGGTGGAATTTCGACCGAAATTTCGGTCATTTCGGTCATTTTTTGTACTAGAACCCCCATATTTTGGTCATTTCGGTCATTTCGGTCGAATTTCGGTTTCGACTGGATATCGATATTCGACAGAAATTCGACCGAATTTCGCTGAAATTTGAGGCCATGCTTTTATCTTGGATTCATGTTAACTAATGACCATATATGTATAAAAATATAAGGATATATGTATTATGAATAATTTTTATATTAAAAAAATACAAAACCGAATAATTCCGAATAGTTGCCCGAATACCGATTATTCTCTATTCAGTGACCCCTCCGACTGAATACCGAATACTGTCTTCTGCAACACTGTCTGGATCTTTGTCATCATTCTACTACCTTCCTTTAAACCTCTTCTAAAATTATTTTTTGGACTCCAATTTTTTGAATAAAAAATGCTTCTAGAAGCCGATCCTCTCCTCAAGTTCAGTTAGTAACAGGTCCCATGTTTCCTCAGCAATGTCGAGTATGCACAGCTCAGTCTAAGTGGCATTCCTACGAGCATTGTGGGCAGCGCACAAATCCTTCTTGAACTCACACAACCACTTGCATAGAGTCACAAGCTTACCTATTGGCCGCACAGCTACCAACCGTGTGCACTCCACAGATCTCCGAGGTTCAACCACACATCCTCTAAAGCCATCCTCTTTAAGCCAATATCTCTCGAATCTGAAAAAGGAGCGAGGTGTGGCACCCTTCCCAGACTCCCACGCAATTGGCGTGTGGTCTAATCTAGACCTCGAGTGGGATGATACGTGGCCCAACTCGAAAGCCTCCAATAGCTCCATAGATTCCAAAAAACGATTCAATCTTGATAGGGATTCCGAGTCCCTCCAAGTGTATAAGACGTTTGTCGCATCAAGAACCACCAACTGCAGTTCTCCAACCATCTATGTGAGGTCATTAGAACTAGAGTCTTACCCTTCAAAATAATGGGGGTGATCTTCAGATAGTAAGGTACTAAGGTCACATTAAAATCCCCACAACAAGCCAAGCTCGTGTCGAAAATCTTACTCTGACCTCACGGATTCGTCCAAAGTTTTGACTTGTCCATCGGAACCAATGACACATAAACACAAAAAATGACATGCTCTACATCTGTTGCAATGACCTTCAACACCACCATTAGTACATAACGGCCTCGCACCCTTCGCCGCCAAGGTAAAAACATCACCCTTCCATGCGATGAGAGACACTCGTACTCCCAATCGCATCAATCAAATGAAATTGTGTAAGGGATGACAAATTCAACGAAATTCATTTCTCACCCGACCAATCACAACTCTATCTCTTGAAACAACAGCACATCCCCATACCATCCCGAGATCAGGGAACCCACTGTTCGGCACTTCTCCAGCTTCTCGATCCATTTTACATTCCAATAGATGATCTTCATCAAGAAACCATGTTCGGTCTAGTGGTTCTCACTACTCCCGTTGCATCGGCGACGGACCCACGAAAAGCACAAATCACGTCAGGGAGCTGCTATGCACATGCGCATGAGGCACCTATTGTTGGTCGTTCGCCAAGCCCTTGCACTTCACTACCAACACACGAGCCTTCGTTGTTGTCTCGACTCTCGAACCCTTCTCATGTAGATGATCCACGCCTCAACACCATTGAAGCAGGTTGGGGCCTTTTGTTTCCTAGCCTTATAACGCTTATATTTTTTTCTACGGTTGATCCCCCCGTCCAAAGCCCGCGATGGATATAGATGTCTCCTCTATCCCTATCGAGACTATACCAAAGGACCAACAATCACATCCTCAGACTCAATGGTGCTCCCGACATCTCTATAGCATCCTCCATCGTTGAGCGATCAACCACAAGAGCTTCAACACTCAAGTATGAAGATGGATCCAAGAACCCATCAGCAGGTCAACCGTTCATTGCCTCTAGCTCCAATAAAAGGGGCATGCCCAGCATTAATCGAGTCTAGCCCAGGCCCGATAAGCAAGACCAATTTGAAACCGTGACCTCATCAAATAAAACTCGATCCTCTTCAACCATGATTTCAATCAAATCCCCATCTCCCTCAACAATCATGATCTCTGACTTCTCCACGACGATCGAAATAGTCGCGGAAACCATAATTTCTATCGAATCTGCCAGAATAGAAATGGTCACCCCCCTCGAGAATGCGACGGCAATCACCTTTAGTAGCCTCCTTGCCACTGTCGAGACCTCACCTCCAGGACACACCTTCGGCAAAATGATGGCCTCCAAAGCTCGAGTCCTCTATCGATCGAGAGCCTCATCATCCATCTTCACTTCCATGATTGGAGACGATGCCAAACACAAGTCTCGCTTCGGTGGTGGGAGAGGAAATATCTCCTCAGCTCTTGCTCGAAAGATCAGACAACCCACACAGGATCCAACATAGCGGGGCCACCCCACGGTCCAACCATTGCAACCACCGCCAGGATGACATAAACCAGGTTTCGACCATCCGAAAGAATCTTCATCACCTCTCCCACCTCACGGAGCACGAGCTTCAATGATTCGATGGTTCTTGAGAGGAGGACCCCTTTAACGTGAAGTACTCTGCACCGCAATCCCACCTTCTCCCCATCAAAGAATCGAGCCACCCTCCAAAGGACATGTTTACTGACCGAGCAGCGCTCCAGCAAAACAAGACATCTAAGCGCTTGTGAGCCCTCTCACAAACACTGAACGATTGCCCAAGGCTACTACGTTGCCCTCAAAGTTCCCCAACTCATGGAGAACACCGACCCTCACGAGAAGTACATTGTTATTTCCCTCCACAAACAACCCAATGAGCAAGTCATCCTTCGACACATTCTCGCAATTTGGACAGAAGGGCTCTCCCTTCGCCACTATTGCATAGGACACGCCTAAAGGCATCTTCGAACACCCATCCCTAATGGGGCCTCGCATAGACGAGCACATCATTCGTTGCATCTTCATCAATGAACCATCAATCGATCGAGTCGTCAGACACACTTCTATGGTTATCCATGGCCTCAAATTTCAGTGAAATTCAGTTGAATTTCTATCGAATAACGATATCCTGTCGAAAATGAAATTCGACCTAAATGGCCGAAATGACCGAAATATGAGGGCCCTAGTACAAAAAATGATCGAAATGACCGAAACTTTGATCGAAATTCCACCGGAATTCTGTTTCAGTCAGTCATCGAAATGGTGATCAAAACTGACATTTAGGGCCTTGTGGTTATCCGTACCACTGCAAGCGAAACACTGAATTGGCTTAGAACATGCCCATGCTTGATGACTAATCTTTCAACAAAGAAAACATTGCAGCCTTGGGCGTTGCCACCTCCAATGACTCACCCTCTCCCAATCTCTCTCAAACCTTGCCTCTCTTGAGATGGTGGCCCTCCAATCACCCCCACCCTTGCCTCATGAACCTTCCCACCACTGCAAAACCACTCCTAGCTCTTTACTTCACCCTGTGTGACAAGTATATATTTGCTCAAACAGCATTTATTCAGATCCATATCAAATTGAAGTCAAATGTGACATAGTATCATGAACATGACCTTAACTAGACTAGCTTTAAAGATCTCAAACTCGAACTTTAAAAACTTTTAATGAACTGATTTGGAGATAGTCGTGTTTTGTCTACTGCAATAACATGAAAATAGAGCTTGAAGGGTTTTCCACAAGTATGAGTTTCTTAAGCTAATTTGCAACTATGGTACACTTTATGGAGAGTTATTAAACGAAGATTACCAGACCACCTTCTGACTCGCATTACTCTTCTTCAAACAAATTCCATTAATGAAATTATACCATGTTCCAACAAGAATAAAGCAAAAATTATCATCTTTCCTATAACCACTAGAAGACAATAAATATTCTGGGGTCTTTCTTTGTAAGCCGTGGAATGAAAAATGGCAAATTAATTAAGATCGAAGCAAATAAGCAAGTCCATACAAGTTTACAGTCATTGTTAAGAAAGCTGACGGCTTTAGATATCTGGTGAAGTCCCCACGCATAGTACTCATCCCTGCCATAAGCCACCACCGTAGCATTAAGAACTGACAAAGAGACTCGCAGGGGGGAAAACTCAGGTTATATAATGTCTGTTGCAAATTCTTATAAACGAGTAATAACAGCCATGCCAAACAAGAAAAATAGCTAGTGCATTACTTTCTTTCAAGCACATATGATGCATGACAAGTCCAGAAGCAAAAGTGACTTACCTTTGGATTCCTTTCAGGCCCAGCTCCTTGATCTTTTCTGAAAGTGGCATAACAGGTTCTGTGACAATGTAGATGGTAACTTTAGTGGCAGATCCGTCTGGAATTTCCGACTCGGTACTATGAAGAAAAGACAATATATTTGGATGTCTAACCTGAAAATAATCATCAAGAGCTCATGCACTGCCACTTTAGAAAAACTTATTTACATCAAGAAACATGCTTTTTTTTGCAAACAAGTTCAACTATTCACTTACTGTTCTAAGTCGCTTAACACCATTTCTACCAGCAGCAAGGTGCCCATCTTGACCACCACCAGAAAGAGAGAATATGGATACTGGTGACCCGTCATCCTGCCAAAAAATTTTGAAATAAAAACAAGGAAAATGAAGGATGGTGACTATCGTTCAAGGAAAAAACTACGTCATAATTATGAGTTATGAGCTCACAATATGTTCATAAGTCAGAACAACCTCTGGAGACCAAACAGCTACAGTACATATTAAGTGACCAAGACAGGAACAAGCAACGGTTGATGCAAAGAGGACAAGTCAACAAACACAAACATACATCTCACTGCATTTCTCTATAGACTACCTCCTGTCCAACATTTCAAGTTAGGCTTGATGGAAATCGAATTCTTTCTTGACTTTCGCCTACTATTTGAAAAGAAGCAGCCCGGCATAACTCCATGAGGTACCACAACACAACCGGATAGTTCACCCGCATGGTAAACATAATAGGTCTCTTGTTTGATGCACCTAGAAGAGGACAGCTTCTTAAAAATTCTATGGGATATGCCCATGGAATTCAAAATGAGTTTGACGGGCCTCTCTTGCTTCTTCTCCATTCCATCCTAGGCTCCTAGCTTAATCATATCCACCCTGTTGTACCTAAAAAAATATCCCATCTTCACAAGCCCGTCTAAAATCCTGCGTGTTTTAATCTCTCTATTGTGATATTTCTTCTTTCTAGTTTTTTTTTCATATTCAACTTCCCAAACTTGATGAGTTGAATTCCATCAATTCAGCATGGACATTCAGAATTACTATGTATATCACAAACTTAGTTAAATGAATCAAGATGTTATTACTTCAGGTAATCAGGAGCAGAGTCAACCATTATCCTACATTTGGCACACCTGAATTAAAATTCTGTAGAGTCCCACAGTTGCAAATGCTTTTGCAAGCTTATGTAATCGCATTTAAGATGCAAAATTAATGATTCTCCCATATTATTATTCACACGAGCCATAATAAACTGTATCATATTTTAAAACTTGCAGAGTACTCCCTTCCCAGCAAGAGGTCACTTTCGCTCCTAGATCCCCCAAGAGGCTCGAAATTCTCGGAAATCTCATGACAAAAGTACCACTACTTATCAAGTCATCAAAAACAGCATATTTTATGCAGAAAAAACCGATTACATCGTGTACTATAATCTCTCTATTTCATTATGCAAAGAGATCTCCATACCCAACTAATCATCTTTCTCAAGAAACACGGCCCCTTTCCCTCCGTGAACAATACCTCTATAACCAATCAACTAGCATGACATTCCTCCCATGTAATTACAAGCGGAATGTGCCATTATCCTACACTTGCCACAATCCAATCAGTATCAGATCCAATCTCCGTGACTATTGACATTTTTCCAGAGATTGTGCAATTGCATTCTAAAGATGCAAAATCCCGAGCACTCCCAGACCGTAGCAGACCTTATATCTTGCTCTAACCAAATACTAGCAGTTGGACGGCCACTCTTCTCGCTACCACTATAGCCATAGAGGAAATTCGAGCAGCTGCGGCTTATTTCTAGTTATTTTGCCACTACAAAAGCGTCCAGCTACAACACCATCTACCAACTGCACAGTACCCAAACCGCTCTAAAAGTCAAGTAAAATAACGGCAGCTCCTTCCGACCAATTCCATCCTTCTTCCCGATCCTCGCATCCCTCAGAGACTGAGAAACAACCAATCCACGTTCCGATCCGGGACATAATCTCGCCGCGACCTTCCGGGATCGTCCGCATCGCGATCCGCGCGGCAGAGGTAATGGGATCTGGGGTAGGGGAGGGGGATCCGCACCTTGGAAGTGCCGCGGTGGTGCGTCCAGGAACCCCAGGCGGAGGAGAAGGGTTCGCCGATGGTGTAGGGGAAGTCCTTGAGGCCCGTGCTGGAGCCGCCCACCACGCCCTTGAGGAATTTGAACATCTCGATGACCGGCAGGGAGGACGGGGAGAGGCGTCAGGATCTGGAGGGGCGGGGCCGCCCTCGCGGTGCGTCGTGGTCGATGGCGGGGAGGGAGGACGGGGAGAGGCGTTGGGATCTCCAGTAGGGGTGGGTGCCGTCGTCTGTCGTGGGGGGAGTTCTCTTGATACGTTCCTATCGAAGAAAATTGCTATCTAAGTTAAATTTCATCTTTATTATTCTATATTAATTAATATATACTAGTACTAAGCCCGTGCATTACACGGGCGAATATTTATAAGAATTGAAAACATATTGTAATACAGTAAAACGAAATGGTATGAATGCGTTATTATTTTAATGCAAAATATCAATGAAAGTATTAAAGATAATTATGTACATAAAATATAATTATGGAATATTTACACTCATAATCTTGAGTAATTTCATAATTACCCTAGAAACCCTCCATGATCATGAATTACACCTGGAACCCTGAGTAAATGCTCTGTTTTACACACATAAGCTTCCGTTAGTTTTGTTCACTAACTCAACCATATGAGTGGGTTAATCTAACCGATCTGTGATCTACTAGCCAGGATTAATCAAAAGTAAAAAAAGAGTTGCAGGCATTGCATGACTTCCAGGGCGGATTGAGGAGGGGACTTGCAGGAAGGGGCTGACGATGGTGAGGTGGGGTTGCATCTTCCAGGCGGAGCTTGCAGGCGGAGTGGGAGTGGGTGGCGATGGGATTGTAGGGGGAGGGGTTTGTGGCAACGGCCAGGGGGGTAGGGAGGGACGATGCAGGCCGGGGGGGTGTTGCAGAAGCTTGCAGGTGGAGGGTGGATGGGTGGCGACGGGCACTTGCAGGTAGGGGGGTTGCAGCGCAGATGGGGGCGGGTGGCAACGGGCAAGCCGTGCAGGCGGCGGGGGAGGGGGGCATCAGTCAGGAGGCGGTGGCCTGTAGAGGCTGGAGGTGGGGCTTATAGACGCTCGGGGAGGGACGACGCGGGGGTGTTGGTGGCAGAGAGGGATGATGCAGGCCGGGGGGTGTTGCGGGAGCTAGCAGATGGAGGGTGGGTGGGTGGCGACGGGCACTTGTAGGTGGGGGGGTTGTAGCACGAAGGGGGCGGGTGGCAACGGGCGGGCCGTGCAGGCGGCGGGGGAAAGGGGGCATCAGTCAGGAGACGGTGGCTTGCAGGAGGCTGGAGGTGGGGCTTCCAGGCACTCGGGGGGAGGGACTTCCAGTCGAGAGGCGGCGAGGGACGGGGTGGGTTGGAGCCAAGGAGGGGCGAGGCTTGCAGACGCGGAAGGCAGGGGACTTGCAGGCGGAAGGGGAGGAGGAGGTGTCGGCGAGGGGAGGAGGATGTGGTCGGGAGGAAGGGGAGGTTGGCAGAGGACGTCGACTGGGGGGAGGGGGGATGGGGGGGTTGCCTGGCCGAAGTAGGAGGTGGGCGTGGGATTGCTGGTTGGAGGAGGAAGGGACCCATTTGTAAACAATAGAAATCTAAAGGGTTTAAAATGTAAAATACTTGACGGATACTGTCATATTTAACGAAAAATTGGATGGAAGTTAACACAGGGTTATGAGTGTAAGAGTTAATCACTATTCAAGGTCATGGGTGTAATTCGTGATTATGGAGGGGTTTTGGAGTAATTACAAAATTATTCAGGGTTATGGGTGTAAAAATCCCTATTTAATACCTATTTATCAAAAATAAATGAATAAAGAGAAAATAAAAAGAATGATGTAGTTAGAATAAATACATAGTGACTCAAACCCCAAGAGAAGGTCAAAATCCTTACCTGGTCACAAAGAAAATAAGTAGAGAGAGATAAGGGTGTATAGGACTTTTACATATCACATCTACTTGAACAAATTATATATTTATTTTTAACAAAATAAAATGTTTCATTCTTTTACACTTGTATATAGCCTTAATAATATAATAAAAATAAAATAAAAATCATAAAAACAAACTAAAAATAAAAATAAAATCATCAATTCCGTGTACAAAATACACATGTATATAATGCAATACCTATTTAATTTATACCTTAAAATAATTTCTAAAAATAAAATAAATTCTATTGGTATTCCTTAAATTATTGTGCAAATAAACAAATTATAAAATAAAAAGAATTTTTGTAAACAAATAAAATAAAAATACTTGTACATAATACATAGGTATATTATACATGTATATGATACTATATATTGTATATACCTTATTTTTATTTTCATAAAAATAATTAAAATCACAATAATAAACATTTTTTATTATATACACTTTTTAATTTAAATTCATTTACTATTTTTTATTCAATTTTCTTGTATTTTTTTAAATTCTGATTCCTCGTTGGTCCACCTGGTTTTGTTGACCCCAATCAACATCACCCCCTAGCCGGGACGGATCGCTGAAGACTCAAAATTCGAGATCGACTAAGATGGAAATATGCACTACCATTGTCCCTAATCAGTCGGGTGTGTCACAAGAAAAGTAAACCACTAAACAAAGATATCAATCAATCAATCAACAAATGTAAGCGGTTCACTATTTTTATTTACCTGGTATAGCCACCAGGGTCGAATACAAGGAGCACGAAAAAATTATGTAGTAGTCAAATTTCTCAAAATAAAGCAATTTTTAGTGGATTTTAATTTTGCAAATTTTTAATTATTAATAAGAAAACAAAATCAACAAAAACCAAAAAAAGGAATACAACAATCTTTTTGTATTTTTCTTTAAGGATAAAAATGCTTAGAAAATTAAGATAAAAATATTTTTGAATTTTTGAATTTTTAGGATTTTTTGTAAATTTTTAGAGGTTTGCAGATATTTTTATAATTTTATAAAAATAAAAAATGCAAACAGTACAACCAGGATTAAAATTGCAAGATAAAATTATTTAGAATGTCCTAAAGTCTGGGCAGCAATTTTATAATCAAATATGAATTAAAACCTACAAACAGAAACTGAAAATGAAATTTTTAGAATTTTTTATGATTTTATATGATTTTTATAAGATTTTAAGTGTTTTGTATTTTTTAGGGTTTTACAGAGATTTTTCAAACAAAATTAATAGTTAACACACAAAAAGGCACCCAATGATTTTTTTTAGAATTTTTAAAACATTTTCCGAATTTTTATGATTTTTCTAATTTAGATAGGACACTTTTTAGGCGGTTTTTGAATTTGTAAAAATATAAAATACAAAGCAATTAATCCAATAAAATCAAAGAAAATATTACACACCAACAGGAGTTAATGGTAATTTTTAGGGGATTTTTCAAATTAATTTGCTATTTATTAAGTCAAATAAAAGACATGTAATTAGGCACAATTCAGAGGGACCTATTCGTGAATACTTTAAGTTTCAGGACCCACTGGATAATATGATATATAACTCCAGGGTTCAAAATGCAAATAATCCAGCCAAAATGTGCACAACACGTGATTCAGATTCACAGGGGCATAATTGCAATTTTAAAAACTTAACATTCAAATCGTAACACCCTAAAGGTTCAGGGTACAGAATTCAAATAACCCTAAGAACACATGATGGCGTACGTGACAGACTCGGTAGGACTAAAATGCAATTACAAAAAGGTACGAGGGTCCAACTACAAATTATCCAAAACTAAATAAACTACGACATATATTTACAAACTAGAAAGCAAATATAAAACATAAATGGCCTAAGTGAAGTTTACCCCTTATTAAGCTTCATCCAACGGTCGATGACGTTCCACTTATGGATGGACGGTGAAGATCTGGAGATGCCTCTTCGACGATGGATGGCTCTGGCGTGATCCTCAGATGGATCCAACGATCCGAGCTCCTGGAGAATGAACGGTGGAGATTAGAACGGGTAGGAGTCTGGATCCGATGACCGGGAGGTCACTTGGAAGAACCAACGAAGAACTCGCCTCCGACGAGTTTCAATCAGCAAGTATGCACGACAGAGGCGTCTCCCGGAGCTGCTCGGATGGGGGAACGATGGTTGAGGTCTGTCTACAACTATGGAGGTGCTCAGAAGGGGTCAAGACTGCTGAGAAGGTCTTGGTGAGGCGTGGCGAGCTGAAGCATTCAGAAAGGTAGCAGGCACGAGATATCCTCTTGACCGGACGCCTTTGGGCGATGGTCCAGCAGGGATATGCACTTGCTCCGAGATAGCGCTCCGGCGAAGGGTTAAGTTGCAAACTTATAGAAAATAAGGGAGGTGGATGGGTCAGGTCAGCGATGAGAGAGGGATTCGACCTGAGGTTTGACTCCAACCCGATGGTCGGAATTGAGGGATAGAGCGTGGAGCTTGACGCAGAAGCGGATGTGAGTCATGTGCGGGTGTACGAGTGACAGAGCTAAGTGGAGGAAGGGATATTAGGTGACTGTCTATGCGATATGCGAATCTGGAATGGCGAAAAGAATGCAAAGGAGATCTAGCTATAGCTCCTTGCAGTGGAGCTGGACGGAGAAGTCGTCGGACCTGGGGTGCTACGCTCCAAATGCTACCCTCACCCGCTCCCTTTCTCGGATGTCACTCTGAAAAGGGAAGGCGGGTGTAACTGAATTGGTGGAGCAGCTGAAGGTGCGTGAAAAGGAGAAGGGTGTGGGGGTTTTATATGTGTCCCAGGTTCGAGAAGAATCGAGTGAAAACCCGCGAACCGAGGCGCGGATCTGAGGGATGAAGACCGGGCGTGGATTAGGGATCCACCCCCTTTAATCAGAGCTGCTGATCGAAGAAGGACTTGATCGGATCGGGTCGGGAGAAATCGGTGAAATGGAGCAGACCCGATCCGAAGAGACAGAAATGAGGGGGGACCAATTGACCGAGGTCAACAAAGCTGAAGTGGACCAATCAGAGACGAGCTGGGAAACAGATAATATATGCTAGAAAATAAAACAAGAAGATAAATAAAGATAAATGAATTAAAATAATAAATGAAATTAAATTAAAATTTATAAAATAAAAAATGTTTATTATTTTATAAACTATTTTTCTGTGATTGTTAATTATTTTTATGAAAATAAATTAATGTATATACAGTATATAGTATTATATACATGTATGATATACGTATGTGTTATATACAAGTATTTTTATTTTATTATTTTACATAAATACCCTTATTTATATTTTATTTATTTACAACATAATTTTAGGAGTATAAAATATTTTTTATTTTATTTTTACAAATTGTTAAGGGCATATAATAAATAGTGAATGTAATATATACATATGTATTTTATACAATGAGTTGAGGGTTTTTATTTTTTTTTTATTTTTCAGATTTTAATTTTAATTGTATAAATATTATTATAACTATATACAAGGGTCTATAAGAATAAAATAATATTAGTTTTATCAAAAATAAATAAATATGTACAAGTATAGGTGATATATACAATATATAGTGAACCATATCTCTCTCTACTTATTTTATTTTGCGATCAGGTCAAGTCTTGATCTTCTCTTGGGGTTTGGGTCACTCTGTATTTATTCTAAATACACCATTCTTTTTCTTTTCCTTTATTCTTTTATTTTTTCCAAAAATACATGCTAAATATGCAATATTAACAAGAGCATGCAGAAATCTAAATTGTTATATTTACATGTATTTACAGGGTATTTTGCCAAGAAGAAGAGCTAAAATAAAAGAATAAAGAGTGAGAATCATGGATTCATCAGTCGCCATCGACCTCGCTGGAGTTCCTTCTCCATTTTCTAGCGCCCTGACCCGAACACCTTTGGCTTCGATTCCTACGCCCGATTAAAGCCATCATATCCACGATCCTCGTGGATCCGTAGGCGCGACCAGATTGTCCTAGGGTTCCACTCTACACTCCGATCTTCTTAGACCCTCGAGCATCCCATAAATACACTCCTCCGCCTCCTGTGCTCTCCATTTTATCCCTAGCACCACCCAAGACCCCAACCACCTCCACTGGAGTGACAGCCTTTGGAGGCGCAGCTCAGGACCCTGTAGAGACACATGGAGGCTCGTAGCTCAAGACGTGATCGGAGCTCCACCGCATGAAGCCTCCCAGCCATCCGCAGCACGGTTGAGGCCAAGACCCAGCAATCCACATTCTCCTGGAGCTTCTGAGTTCATCTGAACCTTCAGGTATTGCCCAAAGCCCCTGCATTTTCCCATCCATTCCACTTTTCCATTTCGTCACCGCCGCCATCCGTTATCTCCGACCACCAAGTCTGGAGCCCGTTATCCACCCTCATCCCCACGGATCTACCCCTCGACTTCCCCCGCACCTTCTTGCGCAAACTACCCACCTTAGGCTCTCCCATCACAGCGAGATTAAGGATTGGACTTCCTTCCCCTGCCTTCGTCGGAGGTCGAGCACCAGTCCCCACCACTTCCTTTGTTTATCTTGCAAAATAACCCCGATCGAAGCTGTGTCTTCGAGCCTTGAGTATATCCTGCAGGTTTGGATGCATGGAGAGACCCATCAGAGCATCCACTACTCCGGAGGAGCAACTCTAGGAGGAGCTTCACCACTTCACACATCTGACCGTTGTTTCCCCCATCGGAGCCGGCCATTCGACGCGGAGCCTACTCACGACCTTGCTGGACTTCTTGGCGACCTCATCAGAGCAACGGATCTCCTCCCTCGCGCAATTGAAGTTCGCCCTAGACGAGTTCACCCAAGACCCCTCTTTGCCGTTCGATCAGGAGCAACCTTCCAGATCTGATCAGAGTTGTACGCCACACATCCATCCTAACGGTCTGATCATATCCAGTGGGACCATCTGACGTGCACTTTCCCGACAAGATTAGAACTGTCAGATCTTTTCAGAAGAATATTAAAGCCGCCCACTTCCGCCTCCTCGTGCGCGCGCAAACGTGCCCTATATGGGTATATTTCACATTTTCCCTTGCATTTTCCCTATTTCGCTTTAGTGTAGAAAATAAAATGTTTAGTTAAAGGCATTTGCAGTTTAGACCCCAAGGTTTTTATATTTGCATTTAGTCCTTCCGAGTGAGAGTCACGTGTGTCCCCACATGCATGTTGGGATATTTGCAACTTTTAACTTGCGCTTTTATGCTGTTAATGAATGAATGCTATGTTTTGAAAAATTGTATTTATGCCCCTGTGAGCCTGGATCACATGTGACGCATGTGTCGGTTGGATTAATTGGATATTTTGGCCCTGTGCTTTCTTAGCATGTTATTTATTTGGTCCGCAAACTTAAACCATTCACTTTTATGTCCCTGTGAACTATATTTAACTCCTTGGCTTTTATTGGACTTAATAAATATTAATATAATCTAAAAATGCTTAAAAATTATTGTTAGCTTCTGTTACTGTGTAATCTTTGTGGTAATTTTCGTGGATTAATTTACTTGCATTTTATATTTTTAAAAATTTAAAACCCCTAAAAAAGACACTGTTTGTGTTACAAAAATTATAAAAATACAAAAAATATTTTAAAAATCCCACAAAAATTTCCGAGTTGTGTTTTGTTGTGTTTTATCTTCAATAAAAATTTTGTTGGAAAAATCTGTATAAAAACACTAAAAATGACAAAACATTGAAAATTTATAAAATTTATATAAAATTAAAGAAAAATCTAAAAACGTGTTTTCATTTCTTGTTTGTATCTCTTTATTTTTATTTTAGCATAAAATTTCCAGCTAGGGCCTTTGGGCATTTTAAATATTTGTTATTTGCAATTTGGTCATGGTTGTGCCCTGTTTTGTATTTTTTAACACTATTTAATTTTAAAAATTCACAAAAACATTTGAAAAAACCTTTAAAAATTATCAAAAATATTTCAGAGCCCTTAAAACCTGAAAATATTTTTACTTTAATTTTATGAATACTTTTCATCATTTTGAAAAATCTAAAAAGAGTGTTGTGTGTTGTCTTTTATTGTGTGCTTGTTTTGTTTTATTCAAAATCAAAAATTAAAAAATTAAAAACCATCAAAAAAATTTATTCTATAAGATTTGACTACTTAGTTTTTCAATCATGCTCCTTGTGTTCGACCCTGTTAGTTATACCAGTTAAATAAAAATAGCAAACCGCTTACATTTGATTGCTTTATTATCTTGAATGGTTATTTTTTCTTGTGACCGAATCGGTTGATCAGGGACAACGACAGAGTTAATATTTTCCACCTTAGTCGATCACATTTTTGGCTCATCACCATCCAAACAACTACTATTCACAGGAGATACTCCAGCACAACCCAACCCTATTACCAAATAGTCCTTTGTTGTCGTTTTTTTCAATCCCACTTCTTTACATTTAGGAGGCTAAATCTAATAATTTGAAATGTACATTTAGCCATAACTTCAGGTGATAATGCATTTTTTTCATTTTTATCAAAAATTATGCTGAACAGTGGGTCAGATATTTTTAAATTCAACAAATGCATTACAGTAAAACGATCTTTAAATGATGTTTTTTTTAAATCTATCAATATATTGTCCGATGTTAAATATAGATATAGATACAATAACGATAATATTCGTTGGAAAATAAATTCAGATACTTCAAATTAGCAACGAATGTCATCCCAAAGTAGCATCACCATATGCTCATCCAGATATCAGGGGTGGACTTTTGTAAGACCCCCTTGATGAATGTGAAAATCGCCTCTTTAATAATCAGAAATTGTAGTAGTATAGGAGACGAATTTCGGTCAGCAAAAACCTCAATCTTTTGAATGTTGTGGAAAATTTATACATGGCAAGTCTACCATGGTCGAACACAGGGACATGAGCTACTCTATCTATTTATCGAATTTTGGTCAATTAAGAGCATGTGTGAATAATTTCTCAATTCTAATATCTTCGTGCGGATGTGGATTACAATGCAATTAGATGATGCGTGTATTTTTTTTGTTGATTTTCACGCAATTATAAGATGATGCATGAGAAACATGAATGATTGAATGCAAGGGTTATGCAGGCAAAATATGCCATAGAAAGATTACATAAATGAGCAACAAAATATGATTTGAAATCAGAGTCAAATTGAGCACAAGAATATGAGCAGTCGTCTATTAAGGGCAAAGTCATATAGAGAAAGGACACCATCTAACATTAAAATTCATTTCATTTAAAATAGTGCCAAATGAGAAAATTAAACATAACATAAGATAGATGGAGAAACAAGGATCAAAACGACACTAAAATTATGCAATTTGGACCTATGATGCCCAAGTTATGAAGAAAATAATGCAGGGGCATAAATGTAAATAAAATACATGAAATAAAAGATAATTAATCACAAATAGGTCTTTGGAGGGACCTATTTGTAATAAACAAAAACCAGCGGAGGTCCTCGTAATTTTCCCATTGTGCATAGGGACCTTTTTGCAAATATCAGAACCTGTTGGGCATCCCTGTAAAATACACAGGCGTGCACGTGAGGCACGTGCACGAGGACCAAAATGCAATTATCAAAACTTTCAGACATGCAGGGCACGTGAGGAGGCCAGACTCGGGGTGCTTCGCAGGCTCGGGGACACGTGGCCACTACGGGTGGCTTGGCCCTTGGCTAGGTCTGCCCGAGCCTATAGGTGCGGCGTGAGGCTCGGGCCGGGCCACATGGCGTAAAGCGATCGCTCGGTCGAAGGCTCGGTGGATCCGAACCTTCTGGTTCTGCATGAGGTTCAGCCTTGGCACGCATCATCGTCTGGACCGTCCAATCAAAACGATCGGACTGTAGCTGCTCCTCTTCCTTCACCGTTGGCTGCCGGAGGAGGCTGGGATCCGGCGATGGCCATGGAGCTCTGCCATGGTCTGTGGGACAACCTAATGGTCGAGGAGGATGCATGAGGTCTGGGCAAAGTTGGTGGGGACAAGGCGGAGCTCCGTCATCGTCTGGAGGGGCGAGGTGGGAGGGGGTCGTCGGAGGGGCGCAGTAGATCGGAGCGGCGTGTACGTTCTGTCCATTGAAGTCCTGCAAAGTTAGGTGATAGCCGAAGCCACATATGTGCGAAGTGCGAGTGAGAAGTGAAATGGGAGCCAGGCAGAGGTGAAGAAGGTGGCGGTTCTAGGAGGTCCTCTGCCGTGACGACGGAGGCGCTGGGTCGGGCAACGAACGGGTTCTGGAGGGAGGAGAAGGTGGCACAAAGGTCGTTGGTGGTTGGAGGAGACATGAAGTTGGTCCGACGATGATGGAGTGTGGAGTAGAAGGCGAAGAAATTCAAATAAAAAGTAACTAAAATACGGATAGGAGTACCTCACCAGAGAGGAGAAATTGGCGGAGGTGGCGGCTTGGACTGAGGCTCCTTGGGAGCCTTTGGTCATCGCCCGACGGGGCCAGCTGGGCCTCGGAGCTCAGCGGTGCATGTGCATGGGGGGGGGGGGCACAACATGGTCAATAGACCATGTATCGTACCTGGGGACAACGACCATCGTCGCCTCAACAAGGCTGCCCTCCGCTGTCATCGGAGGGCGAAGGAGGCTAGGACGGAGCCCCGTGGAGTGGTGGATGGGTTGGTGAGTGGGCGGATGAGTTGATTTATAGGTGAAGGGGAATCCGGCCATTCGTGGTGGTGGGGGTTTTTAACGGTCGTGGGAGTGATGGAGGAGTGATGGCTGGTGGTAATGATGGGTGCGCAAGAAAGGATGGGGATCGAGTGATGCATGGGAGGTGTTAGGAGAGGAGGAGTGAGGCTGACGTAGGCTCCAAAATAGGAAGGGGGTGGTTCTGTGGTGAGTTGCAATGCCTGGGAAGATAGGGACGCATGAGGAGGAAGATGGCGTTCCAGCCGTTGGATCTCACGATCCAACGACTTCGATGAGGGCACGGACGTACGGTGTGGATTAGATCATATGATCTGATCGATGGTGATGGGTAGAGCGGGAACGGAGGGACCATATGGAGGCTGCTCGGAATCAAGGGTGGAGATAGAGTGCATGACGTGGAAGCCACTCCACCCTTGGATGGGGGGAAGATGTGTGGATGAGGTTTAAGCGCATGGGACGGTGTAGATGAGAATGGGGCTAATCAGACGGTTGTGGTGGAAGATGGAAAGAACGGTTGTGATGGAAGGGAGGAGAAGAAGATCCAAGTGTGGAGAGGAGTAGCGGGTGGACGGCTAGGATGATATCTGGAGATCACATCCAACAGAGGGGTTGTATGGGTTGACGTGATGCAAGGGATGATGTAGGACGAGAATGCATCTGACGGAGGAGATGCAAGCGCGAGCGAGCGGCTAGGATCTGATCAGAGATCAGATCTGATGGCTGTGAGTAGGTGACATTTGAGCGGCGGAGATGAAGGTGGGATTGTGGAGATCGGATGGCTCCAGGAGAGGCCAGGTGGCAAGAGTGGAGGCGGGCCACGTGGGAGGCATGAAGGGCACCACGTGTCCCAATCAGAAAATTCAAAGAATAAAAGCAAAGATAAATCTAAAAGAAATAATTAGAGGCAAAATTAGGAAAAAGTCAAAACATGAAAGTTGTAGATCTCGATGAGATCTACAAGCTTCATGTTGGACAAAAGCCAAAAGACTTCATTTGTACAAAACGTTTTTTTAGGGGTATTTTTAAGGAGTTAAAAACACCGATTTTGAGCTTTGATATTCTTATGCATTTTAGTCTTTTTAAAGGGTTAGGAAAACTATTAATAATTTTAACCTAATTTTTATGGGGTTTTAATAATAAAATAATTAAAAGGTAATTAAATACAATAATTATAGTTTAATTATACACAATATTGTACAAGATAATAATGAGGAATTATCGGTGTATTTTATTGGATTATTTAAGCTAGGGGATTAAGAGCTGATTTTTAGCATGATGAATACGAGATTCATCACCCCTTCTTATATTTCATTGTATATAATCTAATCCCAATAAAAATTCCTATTGTGCCCACCTCCCCCCTCCACCTCCCTCCTTAAGAAAAAGTTAAAACAAAAACCTTGTGATTGAAAACTCCCACATGCCCCCTCTCCCAAGTCGTTAGAGTTCCCTGGCTAAAAAGTGTCACCCTCGCCATCGATTTCCCCAATGCATAGCAACACACCATTGTCAGTCACCGATAATCGAACTCAGTAGGTTGCCAGGCTGGTTCTCGACATGTGTTGTCGTGTCCATCTTCTCCAGGTGTTGACACTTCAGACTCATCAGTGTCACATAATCTCCACCATCACCAATCTCTTTGCTTTATGACCCGATCTTAACATCGATCAATGTGTTCTCATGGTATCCCACCATGCATCCACTTCCCTAAGAGACCTATTGCTCATCTTCTCGCATGCTGGCTCCAATATTATAACCCAATCCCATAATTATCATCCATAAATGAGGCACTAGTATGCCACACCCCCTGCCTCCTAATGGTATCACCACTCTTGCCCTCAAAGTTCCGGCGTTGACTTCCACAACTCCTTGCATTCGTCTTTTCATGTGCAGAAAAAATGATATTTATTGGCAGTATTTTATTTTGGAAATTTATAGATTTTAGATCTTAGTAATTGCTTGAATATTTCAATACTATATCAATTAATGAATGTTGGGATTGGATGCAATGTCGGAGCCGGTATGCCAGGAGTTGAGCAATTGGTTGTGATTTCTTAATTTCAGTTTCTATACTTTTTGTACCTAAATCAACATAAAATTAAAATTTTTATATTTTCAATAGATTCACACTATTGGAATAAAAAAATCACATCATTGACATGTATGGATTTTTTCTATTTATTTTATATGTAAAACATATCTGTATAAATGATTATGCATATGAATTTTTATAACGATTAAACTCTTCTTTTATATATTATAATATTATTTAGCGATTCTTTTTTTTATTGGTGTGCCCTACCTAGTATATATTTCTAGTTTTACCTCCGCTAGAGATGGCACGTTAAGTGGTTGTTAATACAAGAGTCTAAAATATAGCTAAAGCACACCTCGTAAGTTAATGATCATGGGAGATTTAACAGGCTTATTTTATTAGACATGAGTGAGTATAAGGAGTGATACATTTATAGAATTGGATAATTAATGGTAATATCATTTTCATTTATCTGTTGTATATTACTTTTATCTATAAAGTTCAAGTGTAGAACTGGTATAGGTTTTCCTTCTTACAATGATAAGAGTTTGTATTTGTCAGTACCAGCTATGGTATTCTAGCTATATTAGTTTATGCAATTGCTTCTACGAAGGTATTCAGTATCGATGGTAGGGTACTTAATTAATAGCACACTATAGAAACCAAGCACCATTGAAGCGCTAGTTTGTACAGAAGATTAAATCTGGGATGATCAGTGAGTGAATTGAACTCATGACAGAGGTGAAGAAGAAGATATAAAAAAATCACATAGTTAGAAGTTCTTCTTGTGTCTCAAAGTTATTATCCCTCTCGTATGAATTTAACAATATTTATTATATGTAGATTAACGAAGCTTCAAGAGCGAATCGATGATTTTCTATACTACATTTTAACTTTGCTTTTGTGTTGTTTATTTTGCTTATGTTCCTTCATCTATACCAATGTATTGGTGGCGTAAGATCAAATCAATTACTTTCTTGCACGAGAAATTCTGTCATGTTTCTAAGTGTTTTTTATAGTCGTGCCCATCTGTTGAGTCAAGATTTTTCAAGGATTTTTATTTAATAACTAGATGTGTCATTGTGATCCTGAAAATTCCGAAGTCAAATAAATACTATTAATCTAAACAAGCTCTCAACCAAAGAAAATAAAAGATGAATGTAAGCAAGAGAACTAAAGAAGCTATTTTATTTACCTGTATAGCCTACAAGATCGAATTCGGGAACGTTACAAATAATTCTGAGGTTTATTCATTTCAACAAGATTTTTTTATTTTTATGAATTTTCGGTGTTTTTTTATCATTTTTATGCATTTTTAGCTTTTTGCAATTTTTATGGTTTTTATAAGGACTTAGAAGATGAAATTTATATAGAAATTCAAATAAATAAAGACAAACAACCACACTTTTTCGTAGGATTTTTCAAATTATTTTTTTGTATTTTTAATGAATTATTTTCTGCAAATAGAAAAATGTAAGTGTTTTTTTCAAAATAATAAAACTAAGTAAAAATAAAAATGAAAATTACTGAAGTTAATACTCCTTAACAGGAACTTATGGTATTTTTAAGAATTTTTAGAGGTGATTAGTAATTTATTAAGCCTAATTAGGCAATAAAATTAGAAAATATTCACAAGGGCGTATATGCAAGGAATTTTATTTAAAAGACTAATGAAATAACAAAATAAGAAATATAAGGGCGTACCTCATATTACCCAAAATAAGGCATGCCAACGCATGTGAGGTGTGCTGGATTGTACCTCATTGGGATTATTTTAAGTCTAAGGGTTGATCAATAACAACAAACCACATGGAATGTATTGCAAAATCAACCAAATTATCACATGCTTTGCATGTTTATACAAGTAATAAGGACTAAATTACAAATCAAACAAACAAAGAGGACACTAATGCAATTATTCACAGACTAATGACACGACACATGTCCTTTTGTTAGTTATTTACAAATTAAAAAAACTATAGGGGATTAGTGTATAAATATACCCTTTATACGTGTGGCTTGATCAATGGGTGCGATGAATCTGGAAGCTGATCGAACAATGAATGTGAAATCATGCCTAAAAGGTCTCGATCTAATCTGGACGTCGATCTATGGCTCTGAATTGGGGCTTCACAGACTGTTGTGATCTAATCTTGTGGCACTGCTCTTGATCGGATGCTTCCGAAGCTTTAGTTGGATGAATTGGAATGAAGGTGAGCTGATCTGAGTTTTGTCGGTCGAAGCTCACCCAATCTGCGTTGGATCTGCCTCCTGAGTGACGTGCACGCTCCTTCAGTTGTCCTCTATCGATCTGATGCTCCGACGATGATCAATCACCCTCGAATCTGAGTCTGAGATCCAGTTTAGATGCAGCTTGAAGTCCTCCTCCAGATCTCGCTCCTTGGTCACAGGTGCACCCCTAACTCCTGCAAGTGTTATGCTGCTCGGAGTTGTATCTCCGATGATGGTTATTAGATCAAAAATAATGGGAAATGGATGGGGAATTGGTACCTCCAGTGAGGGTGGTCGGACAGGAGTTCGATCCTCAGATCTGATCTGATATGAGGAGGATCAGATATGGAGGAAGAATGGAGAAGGTGAGGGGATCGTGCTGGTGTGATCGGATCAATATACTGGTGATCGGTGAGCTTTGATCAGATAGATCATAGCTAGGATATGGTGGATCTAATCTAAGCTAGAAACAGAATATAGAAGACAAATTAAACACAGAAAATGAAAGGAAATTACCTAGACTACCGAAGGATGGAAGGGAGGAGGTTATCTCCTCAATCCACGATGTCTGGTGGAGAAGCTCGACATTGCCGGCAATCTTCGGATCATAGCGAATCGCTTCCTCTGCTCAAATCCTAGCTCTCCCAATCGTATGGAAGGGGTTCTATCACAGCCTCTCATTCACCACTCAATCTCGGGCTAAGAATTTGAGGAAAAAATCGATCCCTTGATCGGCAGAGAGGGAGGTGATTTTATAAGCAATGACATCCAACATATTTGGGAGATGAAATGTGCGTGGATCGAGATGAATCCAGAAGTTTTTTATTCGGGCAGATGTATTGATTATTCGGACAAGAAAGTTAGAGAAGGAATCCAAATTTATTGATACTCAGATCGAAGGGGGGAAATTGAGAAAAATGCTCCGATGAGAATGCTAATCTGGTCCATCAGATAACAGTGGAGTTGACCCGGATCAACGTGAAGGATATGGGAGAATCCTTAAGCACATCATGGAAGCGCGAGGATCACATGATATATGATCGAGAACGACTAGTGGTAATAGTTGCTCGGTGCAACGAAATTTCAAAAAAAAATCATTGATGAAACCACATGATCCAAGAACACTTCTTGGATCATTTCATCAGATCACATAATAGACAAAGGAATACCTCTTGCAACATAGTTGTGATAGAGCCTCTAAGAGAATAAACATTCTTTCTCAAGTCTGATCTGTCGGAGGAGACGCTTGCGAGCACGAAGATGAGTCGTGTGCTTATCGCAATTCAAGCCGTTGATCCAAGCAATGGATCTCCTGATCTCTCTCACGAGATCAAATGCCTTCTTCACGAGCGAGGCACACCAAAGAAGATGGAGATCCAAGAGTCATCAAAGCGGCAACACAACAACGATGTGACGACGGAGGCAACCTTCTCTCTATGAGAAGAGTGGGACCACTAAAGGAGAAGGCTTGGCATGAGAATGAGAGAGAGAGAGAGAGAGTTGTGTTGTTTTCGTTGTTGTAACTCAAAGAGCAAGGGGTGCCTCTTTTGTTGAAGCCAAAAATCGAGCGGTCTTGTGTTCCACACAAGGCGGGAACACAGTCGTCGAATCGACCACGCGAAATTCGGATTCAGACAACAATTAACCCACAACATAGATCAAACAATGAAAAACGGTGCGGAGTTAAAATTTATTATAACTTTACAAAAGATGTGTATAGTGCAAGTAGTGTAGAGGTCGAACACAGGGAGCAAGCAGGTAGATCGAAGCAAAAAATGCTCAAAAGTGAATGTGGTCAATTTGTCTATATGTTCTATTTTTTGGGGGTTTTTAATTTTATATTTTTATAATTTGATTTTTAATTTTCTGATTTTTAATTTTCTTTTTATATTTTATATTTATTTTCTTTTTCTTTGAAATAAGATATAAATACAATAAGGAAAAGAGAGATAATGTATTTATAAAAATATGTAAAAATAAGCAAAATTAAGGAAACAAAATATTTTTGTGCTTTTTAAAATTTTCTAAAGTTTTTGTGATTTTTCTATATTTTTGCTATTTTTTGGTATTTTCAAAATAACAAATACTCGAAACAGGGAATAAAATAAAGATCTGAAATTAAAATGGGGATGAAAAATATCAAACAGGGTCAAAAATTTCCCAAAAAATAGAGAAAATTTAGAAACAGAAAATATATTTTTAGGTTTTTTCATGATTTTTTAATATTTTTATAAAGATTTTAGGGGTTTTGTAATTTTTATGAGTTTTCTTTTGTATTTTTTAGTGATTTTTCACCTAAATATAAAACACATAAAAATAAACAAAATATTTTTTTGGGATTTTAAAAAGAGTTTTTATATTTTTATGTATTTTCTAATGCAAACAAGGTTGAAAATGCATGTTTTTGATTTTTTTATAAATACTAAAATGCATCAAAAATGCAAAATAAAAATATGGTGTGGAAATGCAATGCAATAGGAACTTATGCTATTTTTTGGAATTTTTAGGATTTTATAGATGCATGAAATAAATAGTAGAAACAAAGAGAAAATGGAACCATGTCAGGGGTATTTTCGTAAATATGCAAAAGTCCAGGGCACAGCTGCAATTTTTCCACAAAATTATAACTAAATAAAAATATTGCTGGACTAAAACTAAATAGCCAAAAACCCAAGGTTATCCCTGCAAAATCACCGGGCTCGCGTGCACTAGACACGTGACCTGTAGGGACTTGTACACAAATAATGAAAACCTGGGGGCTTAATTACAAAATGTCCTAAAAAATAACTGCAATAAATTTTTTCTGGACTAAATATAAATATGAAAATGACTGAGGGTCCTTCTACAAAATGGCCACGCATCTCACATGCGCGAGTCACGTGTGGTGACGTGGCCAAGGACCTATTTGCAATACTACAAAGTTCAAGGGATCTTTTGTAAATATTATAGAAATTATAAAACAACAAATGAATGATTATACACTAATTATTAAATACAAAATGGTCGGGGGAGAAATTGCAACCAATCCTGGGGAGATCGGACGACTGATATGTATCACTTATGCCACGTGTCTAATCTGGTGAGCCGATGACGAATGGGCTGATGACGGCCCATATTTAATCATCAAAGGTGCATCAATGGCTGAGGCGCGAGAAGATCTGACGGTTGTAGTAGCTCCTGGGACTCAGCCTAGATCCGACGATTGAGAGAAGATGACGAAGAACGGGGAAGAAGGCCCTCGACGGCGAACTTCCCTACGTCCGATCAAGACCTCCGACACTCCTTCAGGCTTCCAAAACGGCCGGACGTCTTCTTGCATGTGTCTTCTACACGTCTGGAGCGTCAAAAAGGGGCGGCAGCCACCTGAGCACCAACGGAGGTGGAGGAGCAAGGCGCCTCCAGGAACCACCGGCGAGCGTCCAGAATTGCTCCACGCTCTTCTGAAATGCACGACCTGCAAAACAGAGGGTCAAGGGGGTCACGAGCAAATTGTCGCGACCACCCGTGGGTGAAAAATAATGGAGGGCGGTGAGATGGAAGCTTGCCGGAGCAAGCTCCGACGAGGGGGTCAGCGGGGTGATTTGACGGGACAAAGTAGAAACGGAGGATGGGGATTGGATCCTACAACTACGTCGAATAAAAAATGCAAGAAAACTAAAGAAAAAGGGATACCTCGATGGCCATGAGCCAGAGATTGACCTTGACGGCGATGGCTCGCCGGAGGTGATGGAGACCGCTCTATGACCGCCTAACCTCGCCTCTCGAAAGCCGGAGAGCTATCTGTCACCTAGCTCAATCCAAGGCTTGAGAAGACGGAGCCAAAACGGTCAAAAGAGGGTTCGAATCGCAAAGGAAGAGGAGGGGCGGTTTTTGAATAGGTTGGGTGACATGGCGAGAAGAACGAGGCGTGGCGGACAGCTCAGTGATTCAAGGATCGATGCAAGTCACCGGCGTGCATCCTCGATCTATGGTGAACAAAAGTCAAGAAGAAATCAACACGGGATAGTGAAAGAAATCACCTCAAAAAAATTGCGAAGTCGGGTCAAAACCTGTTTCTGACACAGGCCAGACATTGGGAAGAGAGTTGACCAAAGGTCAACGTCTGCCGCCACCTGGTTGGTCCACGTGGACCAACCAGGAAAAAGTCTGGAAAAAAACATTGTAAAATAAATCAAAAATAAGAAATGATTTTATTAAAGGGATTTTATCACTTGTGCCCCTCCGAGATATCGCAATATCAGTTATGCCCCTATCTTTTTGGAAATATCAGTTGTGCCCCTCAAAACTTGCTATTTTATCACTTGTGCCCCTCGGGTTAGTGACCGTCCATCTACAGTGCAAACGGACGTTAACTTTGAGGACATAAGCGGTATTAAGTTAAAAAAAAGGGTTATAGGGTCATTTTATACCCTCTTCCTCATCCTCTTCTTCTTCCTCCTCTTCCCCCATCCTCTTCCTCCACCTCCTCCTCCTCCCTCTCCACTCGAAACTCCTCCCTAGCCCTCATCCCCACCCAGCTCCGCCCCGAGCTCCCCGCACCTCCGTACCTCCGCCTCCGCCCCGCGCCTGCCCCTCCCCCGTGGCGCCCCTCCCCCGCGCCTGCCCTCCCCCGCGGCGCCCCTCCCCCGCGCCTGCCCTCCCCCGTGCCTGCCCTCCCCCGCGGCGCCCTGCCCTCCCCCGCGGCGCCCCTCCCCCGCGCCTGCCCTCCCCCGCGCCTGTCCTCCCCCGCGGCGCCCCGCCCTCCCCCGCGCCGCCCCTCCCCCGCGCCTGCCCTCCCCCGCGCCGCCCCTCCCCCGTGCCTGCCCTTCCCCGCACCTCCTCCCTTCCCCAGCGTCGCCCCCTGCTCCATGAAAAGGGAGACATAGATATCAAGATTGCCCTCCCCCGCGTCGCCCCTCCCCCGCGGGGGACATAGATATCAAGACTGTTCAGTAGCGGCACCCTTGACTCCGTTTTCGGATCTGTCGACCAACCAGAGAAGCATGTAAGAATTCACTGACGAATTCCATCACACGACCAACCATTGTGCACATAACATAAGGGTAGCGGCATTTTTACACCAGATTTAGACGGGGGACGGCCGGTCCTTCCATGTCGGGGATATGGGTACTCCTCCCTCCTCCAGCGTCGCCCCCTCCTCCCTTTTTGATTAATTGATTCATGAAAAGTCATCAAAAAATTCAATAAAATTCACCATTTTATCCGTAATGAGTGATATATCCGTGAAAATGCAAAAATTTTAAAGATTCGATGGATGCATGAAGGTGCAAATAAGAGAGAGAAATTATGAAGAGAGGAAGAAGAGCAAATGGAGGAGGAAGAAGATGAAGGAGATGTGTGGACAATAATACCCCTCTTAACTGCACCAAGGTTTGAAAAAACCTTGGTTAAGTCAACTCATTGACGGTCAATCTGACGGAAGGGCACAAGTAATGACGGAGCAAGTTTTGAGGGGCACAACTGATATTACCAAAAAGATAGGGGCATAACTGATATTGCGATATCTCGGAGGGCACAAGTGATAAAATCCCTTTATTAAATTAACCTTATAAAATAAAAAATGTTAATTATTTTATAAAGTATTTTATCATGATTTATTTATTTTTGAGAGGTTTAAAAATACAAGTTCCCTTTTAAGGGCTATATAGGTATATTCATCTATGTGTTTTAATATTTTATTTTTATTTTGTATATTTAATTTTATTTATTTTGTTTATTATTTTATAAATTTATAACTTATTTTTATAAACTTAAATATATTTTCATTTTATTTTTCTAATGTATTTTATATAATTAAATAAATAGTTGTATTAATTGTATAGGTATACTTATTGGTATTATACCTATATATTTTATACAAGTATTTTATTTTTATGATTTCTTATATTTTTATTCATATTTTAATATATACATACATTATAAATAATATTTACATATACAAATACGAAATTATAAAAATAATGAATAATAAATAAAATAAATATTTTAATCGGTATAAATATACATTAGGGGTCCAAAACCTAACTTTCACACTGTAACTCGGAAAAATATGAAACCACCTTCATTAAATAGCTTATTAAAATTATATACAATTAAAGGTGATTTTGATACATTTCGAGTTTTTATTTGAGGGATACAGGTCTGGGAAGTTGGGATTTTGGAATCCTATTCAGATCATAACTTTTAACTGTACATTATTTTTGTATGAAATAAATTTTATATTTTTCTATATTTAGTTATCTACAACTTTCATGTACAAAGTTTCTTTATTTTAAGTATAAAAAGTGGAATTGAAAATAGGTCCCAAAAATGAATAAAGAATGTATTAAATAAAAGGGATTTTTATTGTATTTTGGCCCTTATCCCCCCCTACTTTATTCCTTATCGACCTAGTCATCGAGATGCCTAGGTCTCGAGGTTTCGGGTCATAAAATATTTGTAGTATTTTATTCATTTTCTTTTCTTTTCTTTATTATATATTTTTGACATTAAAAATAATATTTTATACACTATTTACACAATAATGCATGGATGATAAAAAACCTAAATTAACAGTATTTACACGCATTTACTAGGGTTTTTAAGGCCAAAATGATAGAATAAAGATGATGAAACGTAGATTCATCATCTTTTTATATAGGGCTTCGGGAGTCCATTGATCTCAATCCATGAACACCACAAAATCAATGGATAAGACTGATTTGTGTTTCTCTCAATGGCCACGATGTTGTTGTAAAAACACAATAATAATTAATATATTATAATAATATATATAGATAAATTAATATAATTAATTTCAAATTAAATCAATTAATTAATCTTGTAGATAATGAGAAGCTTGATCGTATCCCCTAAAAAAGGGGGAATGGGTCTATTATCTCATAGGATCTCATTATCTCATGAGATCTCATTATCTCATGATATCTCCAAGATTTACAACAACACTTATTATAAATTATTTCACAAAAATAATTTATAAATATCTTGTGAATATTGCAATCATACCATTGGAAAAATGTGAATCACATTCACATCCCAAAACAAAATATAAAGTATATTTTCAATTAATCATCCAATATGAAGCCAATTCACATTAATAATTACTTAACGCATATAAATCACAATAGTATCTCTCTCTCTAATATATTATAAATCACACACACATGAATAACTGGATGTACTATCCACATTATTCGTATCCATAATAATTAAATCACATTTAATTACATTGGATTATTATTCTCATGCATTCAAATAATATGAATCAAATTCACATTATTCATGATAATTAAATCACATATAATTATCCATTTTTGAATGCTTATATATAATTCAATAATGGAATTATTCTTGAACTCTTCTAAGAACAATGCGCTCTCCCTGCTGATACTTGGAGATAAAGATAGGGAGATTGTACATTCCACGTATAGTGACTTGGATATTGAGATCACATCTCAAATCTAGATTTCATGGACCTCTCATAGATGCTTGATTTAATCAAGGCTGCAAATCTAATCTTCTCATTGAATTTGAATCTCATTCAGATAAATGTCCAATACTTGGACCAAAACCATATTACTTCTCTACTGAGAGGAGCCAATACAATCCAGACCTGTTTCATCACTCCCTCGGAATGGAAGCATCATGGTTATACAATTGTTTATGATCACATCACCCTCAGGTATTCCTAATACCTATACATCCTGCATATTGTATAGATCAATTTTACACTGTCATCTTTAGGGTTCTATCATCAATTTCTCATTCTTAGTCATTGGGAGTTGGTATCGACCATATGCTTTCCAAAATATATCATAGCTACAAATTCTTGTCATGCTTCCAAAGCACGATGACCATGCCTGAAATTTGATCGGTCCCAATACCTCATGAGTGAGCTCATGTCTTCTGGTTCACAGGTGAACCTGTATGATACCTTTGAGAGATCGTATTACTCATATGCCCTCATATGCACACCAGCTCGCATGGTGTATATACCTTGGTTAGGTCATCAACCTATTGGTCTGCCAAATATACATACTTAGACATATAGTAACACATATGTCTCCGATCAGAGGATGTATGCCTATATCATGATAGTATACAACATATGACTTTGGTTATCTTGATCTCATTAAGTCAACTCTCTGACCTAACTAATCTGACACCTCTGAATCTCTATTCCCATGCAAGGACCTACATCAAGAGGCCGGTTAGATATCGGCCTAATGAGAAAGGATTGCCATCTCTTACTCAGTCTAGAGTTTATCTCTTAACAATCATTTGATGGTGCTTAATGAGTCCTCAATCTAACTCCATAGATGTTCATCCAAGCACCAGCCTCTATGATTCAACCATTGAATCAACAGTTGTATGATAATTAAGATGGCCATGGTAAATAGGCCTAATTGTACTAAAGGATCTTTTATGGAAATTTATTATTTTTCATTTCAGATTAGGGAATGATATTTACAATAACATTTATTGCATGATGGCTCGATGTAGGATCACATGTCCAACACAACAGACCCAGGTCCTCCAATCAGGTGCGTCCATGAATAAGACAAAATCAAAATAAAGACAAAAATTAAATAAAAGTTAAATAAATTGAAAATAATTAGTAATTAACATTAAATAAATAACTTATATTAATAAATAAATGATCTTAATTATGGTGATTTCAATAAAATAAATTAAATTAATAGGTTAAAAATAAATATTACCCTTTATTCATAGGTAAATATACCTATATATACAACAAGTTGATTTTCAATTAACTATTTTTACAAATATTTATTTATTTATTTATTTATTTATTTATAGTATTTCACTAGAATTATAAATATATTTTATATTTTTTACAGAATAAATAAATAAGTTAATAAAATATATGTATTTACAATATATATAGTGGTAAATGTACAATATATACACTATTTTATTTTTGTTGATTTTAATTTTTGTAATTTTTATTTTAATTGAATAAGATACAATATTTACAAGTATTTAAAAGCATAATATTAACAAATATGTACAATAAATAATCAAAATACAATGTTCACGCAATATATAATAAAGGTACACTACACAATACACTCCAAAAAACCACATTTTTTATCTTAACTCTGGTTCTAATGAAACTACTATCATTTAGAAGCTTATTTTATTTAAAGTACAGTGAAAGTGAGTTTGCATTATTTTGATTATTTATGGAGAAGATATGAGTTTTGAAAGTTTGGTTTTGTGGCTTTTTTAAAGTGTCATTATTTACACAGTGAATGTTGAATCTTCTTATAATTATTTTTAGAGATTTTTACACTCATAACCCTGAGTAATTCCGCAATAACATTCATAGCCCTGCGAACTCGTGAATTACACTCAGGACCCCGAATAAGTGCACCGTTTTGCACCTATAACCTTCCGCTAGTTGGATACATTAACTAAACCAGAAGATTGAGTTAATCTAACCGGTCTATAATCTAATGGCTGACCTCACCCAAAGTAAAAAGAAAAAAGAAAAAAATCATATCCCTTCTTCTTCCTACACACCCCCACCCCCGCCGCCGACCACCTCCTCCCCTTCCTCGTTCAGCCCCTCCCGGCTCCCCCACCGCACTTCCTCCTCCACATACCCCCTCCCCCGCCGAACCTTCTCTCCTTCCTCCTCAAGCACTCCCCTGCGTCGCCCCTCCTCCAACGCACCCCTCGTCGCCCTTCCTCCTCCAGCACGCCCCTCCCCTGTCGCCCTTCCACATCCAACGTGCCCCCCTTGCCGCCCTCCTCCTCCAACGCACCCCCTCGCCCTCACCCCCCCTCCTGCAGCGCCCCTCCCTCGCCACACTCCTCCTCCAACATGCCCCCTTGCCGCCTTCCTCCTCCAGCATGGCCCCCTGCGCCACCCTCCTACTCCCTCTCTCTCTCTCTAGATCTCTCCTGCAATCCAAGTGATGGAAGTAGCACTTTCCCACCAGATGAGGCTTGTCCAGTTTGCCACAAATCCTGCTTGGATGCTTTTGGGGATCATGCCGTTCATTGCCGCGAGCTTCCAGTTTTTAAATACAGACATGATCTTGTCAGAGATGTTCTATTTGATATACTCAGACATGCAGGTGTTGCTTCAAAAAAAGAAGCACCGGTGAATTTCTTAACTGATCCACAAGAGGGGAGATCAACACTTAGACCGACAGATGTTTTGATATTTGGTTGGGTTGGAGGAAAGCATGCATGTGTTGATTTGACTGGAGTGTCTCCTTTGGTGGGACCGATAAAGAGTGATTTTGTTGCAGGATGCGCTGCACAAAAAGCTGCCTTAGCTAAAGTGGCTAAGCATGAGAAGGCCTGCATTGACAATCAACACGTATTCATCCCCTTTGGTTTTGATACATTTGGGTTTTTGGCAAGTGAAGCAGTGGAGCTCCTTAAGAGGATTCAAAAAATCATGCATAGCAATGTTATGGTTCCTAAGTCTATGAATGTTGTATTTCGAAGAATTGGATTTGCCATTCAAAAGGGATTGGCGGCGCAGCTTGTTGCCCGTCTCCCATCAATTCCTATGTAACTTCATTGAATAATATAAGATATCACAATTTTGGTTTTAAAAAAAAATAGCAAACCCAAGGACCCATCTCCTCTCAACGCTCACCATTTCACTGATCCGCGCATGCAACTTGCTGGTGGCAACATCCACGGTGTTCACGCTCCAGAACCATTGCCCGTACACGGTGTGGCCGTCGACGTTGTCGGGAAATGGTGTGGCGATGTTCGGCGACGAAGGGTTCCTGCTGAGGTCGGGGGCGTCGGCCTCACTGGAGGCATTAGCAGGGTGGACGGGGAGGTTCTGCGCTCAGACAGAGTGCATGCTCAATCCCAGTGGTGGCAGTGGCAACTGTACCACGGGGGACTGCGGCGGGGCTCTCAGGTGCACCATTGGTGGGGCACCTCCGGTGTCTCTGGTGGAGTTCACGCTCGGAGGGGGTCAGGCGCATGATCTAGAGCTCATGCCCCTTATTACACCGACATCGCTAGAGCTCATGCCCCTAAATCTTCTGCATGACGTCCGCAACAAATCAACCGACATCGCTAGAGCTATGCCCCTTACTACACTAAATTACACCACACAAACCTCGTATTGCTTAAATCCCACCAGAGATCTTAAGCAGAGAAAACCATAGATAAATCCCAGATATCCACAATAAGGTGGAATTACGAGCTTTTCTTATCCTCAAATTCATGACCTTCGGCTTGGATCTTGGTTTCAACTTCAGCCCGGAAACCGAGAAGGGGCTCATAATTGAAGAATTTCTGTAGAATCTCCAGGTAATCAACGGAAAAAACTACGAGTTAATAAGTAGGTATGCATGCGTTTCTTAGGAACCGATATGTTTGAGCTGGACGTTGGCTGGAAAACTTGACCTCCAACACAGAGAACAATGGAGCCTACGGGAATGTTTGGAAATGGTAGTGAAGGATTGTAGGCACTCGCTTCTGTAAAATAGCAGGACATTTTTAGTTGGAAAAACAAAGAATTAGTGCGTTTAACGATGTGTGTATGTATATTTATATCATAAGCACCTCAAACGTGTGTATATAATTTAGTTTAGTTTAAGGGGTAAAATAGTCTAAATTTGACGTATTCTGTCAAAGACAATGTAGAAAATGGAAGGAGGTGAACACATAGTCATATTATGTAAGAGTTAACCATTACTTAAGGTTGTTCATGTAATTCATGATTTCATAGGGTTATGAATGTTATTGCGGAATTACTCAGGGTTATTGGTGTAAAAATCCCTTATTTTTAATATTTACACCTTATTTTATGTACAATTTTCAAGAAGAAATTATTTTTATTTGAAATGAATAGAATGATAAATAAACTAGTAGAATGTTTATATACAAAATAAGTGATATATGTGCAATTTGTACATGAAGAAAGAATGATTTTTTATTTTTTTTTATTTTTATACACTGGGCCTTATCTCCCCTTACTTTATTCCTTATCAATTAGGTCAAGTCTTGACCTTCACTCAAGGTTAGAGTCAGCCTGTATTTATTGCATATATACAGTCTTTATTTTTCCTTTATTTATTTATTTATTTTAAGTTAAAAATAATGATTTTTAAGCAATATTTATAAAAGAATAGAGAATTATAAAAATAGTATTTTATTAATATTTACATGTGTTTAATAAGGGACTTTAAGCTAAAATAAATGAATAAAGATGATGAAATGCATATTCATTACCCTCTTAGATTCTTCGATAATCATGCCTTTTTTTCTTTTTTACAATATTAGTTGTGCCCCTACATTCTTCGGCAATTAATAGTTGTGCCCTTCAGGTTATTTTTTCCATTTGTGAGATAAACCCAACAATGATATATAAAACTAAAGTTCAATTTAGTAAAATTTATTTACTGCCCCTATAATTTTCAATAAGTTATAAGTTACACTCGTACCCCTTTATTTCTTTTTGATTACACTTGTACCCTTGAGATAACCTCCGTTTGGGAAGGAAGGGAACAAAAGGAAACTAACCATAAGGGGCAGCTCGGTTAATTGCCCAATAAGGCAACGACGCAACTGATATTGCAAAAAAGGATGGGGCATAATTGATATTGTAGAATCTAAAAGAGGTGCAACCATAAAAAAACCTTTTTATATGGTATTTATTTGAATATTGGTATGAATATTGCATACTTTATCATAAGATCAAGAATAAAGGATAAATGTCAGCCTTCTAGGATTGTATGGGGGAAGCTTGCAAAGTGAGGATCATAACGATCAAGTTCCCATTCACATTATTCACCTTATTTTCTATATAACAATTTGAAAAATAATATTTGTGTATGTTCTATATGTGTTCTTACAAGCCTTTCATTTGTATATATAAAGTAGCTCAATGTGTGGAGTTACTTCCAAATTCCAATTTATCAAGTTCTCCAAAGGATAGATTTACTAAGGGTGTATTCATTTAGGGAATAGCCCCAAGAATAAGAACGCTATTCCTCCCCCTTCCTCTTCTTTATGGTATGACTATTCCCCTCCCCTCCTTCTTATTCTATCTTTATTCCACCCTACCTATCCTTATTCCATCTTATTCCTATCATTACAGTCGAACATAAATAGTGTCTTATTTTAGCTTATTCCCCATTATTATTCCTGCTTATTCTCGAACTGAACACACTCTAAAAGAAAAGCTAAAGCAAATACATGGGTTTATCCATTGATGAGGATATAGTATTGATATTAAAAGGGAATCGAACATATGGTGAAGCTTGTGAAGAATTGAACGAAGATCAAGAATGTCCAAAGAATTGTGAATGATATTAGTACACTTGAGGAACTAATTTAAGAAGAGAGAAACATATTAAAGGAGAAGAGGTCGGATGTATTCATTAAGAGTCTAATTATATATAAGTATGCAAGTTGCAAAGCATATCTCAAGCTCAATATTCAATTCGTTAAAATGCAATTATCAAAATTAAAAAGTGGAACTAAAATACAAATTTTGTTTCATTTATATAAATGAATCAAACATGAAATATGTAAGTAGACTTGGATTTGGTTTGCTAAATCTTTTATTAAATCTAAGACAAGCATATGTAAAATGTATACATTATAAGCTCTTAAAAGTATAGTTTTTTTATAAATTTGAATAAATTTTAATCAAGGTTAACTAAACAAAATCACTTATACATTTTTTATTGATGGAAAAAAGTAGTACATAATGAATATTATTGAAGGTTTTTGTTTCTCAAACAAGATTTTTCCAAGCGAGAACGAATTGAAAATGGACATTATAGATAGTTCTTTTTAAGTCGAATCTTATATGAACCAAATCGAACCTTCGTAAACTTGGATTGAACCAAATCGAACATCAACACTCGAACCGAAACTCTTGAACATGTTAAACAAAACAAATCGAAACTAGATAAGTCATACACACAAAAAAAATAGATACATAAACAAGTATACTTGTTTGTTTATTAAACACCAAATAATACGTAATAAAGGCACTTGTTTGATTAATTACTTGTTTGATTAATTACTTCATGCTCAAAGCACATGTAACTCCGTGATTAAAATAAAATAGACACCACATGTGATTAGACTCTATCTTCCACAGCATTCATTGCAAGCATGTGCTCATAATTATCTTAATATTCAGCACAGTAGAATTGCCAACATTTTAGGGCAATCTTGTTACGTTTGTGCAAATTAGTTGTAGATGATCTACGAAATCCAAGATTACATATGCTTAATAGATAATATTACATAAATTAAAAGGTTTCATTTTTTAGGTTGTGAAAAAAACAAAACAATCGATATAATATAGTACTTTGAAATCTTTAAAATTTATTTTGCATCTTATTTGTGCTCTTTTCTGAGTAGTTTTACCCCACCATTATAAATTATAACTCCATGCATTAAGATTAGACTGCACGAGACGATAATGTCTAAAATCCGAAAAAAGGGTTAAATTTTAGTCCAAATATTAATTTAATATTGATTGGCATCTTACCTTTGCTACAAACTTTGGAATATGATATGGTGAAGATATTCCCTCGCAAGAATATGCCGCCAAGAAGATAACGAAACATAGAACAAAACAAACAAAATCATGCATGCATGTGAAGAATATTATCAATAATATGGACCATCTAAGAGTACACCTCATGAAGAAAAAAACCATCAAAGACACACATCTGTTATCTATAAATAACTCGCAAATTACGATGAAACAATGCCAAGTGTTGAAAAATGCAGTATGCATATACATATAGAAAATAGATTTACAACATATTTTTACTTTAAATCACAACATGTATGCATCCAGATCATCAAAGAAGAGAAAAATATCCTTGTTAAATTCGCATGCAGATTAGAGTAAAGGAAAATCCAGAAACAGTCATCATAGAAAAATAACGCGACAAAGAAAAATAGGGTTAGAATCACAACCGAAGCGTCATGTTGTAGGGCTCCCTTAGAGAGACAATGCCTCCCACTTTATCGGTGCACATGGCCTTAGTGTGCCGCTTTCAAGGTAGGATAACTCAACGCTCATCGACAGTGCGCACCATGTCTAAGCGTTCTCGAATGTCACATTCGTGGACGAAGCTCAGGATCGCGAGAGGGAGAAGAGAAGCGGTGGGAATTCATCATATTGTAATTAATTCATCATGTTAAAATTCAATTATTAAACTCCATGCTTAATTAATTCAATAAAATTACTGATAATTCCTTATTATTATCTTGTGTTTTGTACTTATTACATGTATAAATTAACCTATATTGTAATTAATTACTATTATTTTCTATGTTTCTATTTCTCTTTAAAAACCCATAAATATTAGGTTAATTAATTATCTATAATTTTCCTAATCTTTAAAAGAGATAAAAAATACAAAAAACATCTCAAAATCAAAAAGCTATGTTTCTATCTCCTTTAAAACACCCCCAAAAGTACTCTTTTGTACAAATGGCCTCTTTTGACCTTTTCCAACATGAAATTTGTAGATCTCATCGTGATCTACAACTTCATATTTTGATTTTTTTTCTAATTTTGCCTTTAATTATTTTTTTTATTTTTCTTTAATTTTCCATTTATTAGTTTTTCTGGAGCGGCCTCGTGGCGCTCTCTAGAGCTGCCACGCGCTTGCCCCCACTTGCGCCACCTGCCTCCTCTTCTGGCCGTCCGATCTCCTTAGGGCGCCCCATCGCCACCGTTCATCACTCACTCCACCTCAACCATACGATCAAAACCACCCTCTCATCTGCGCCACTCACACCCGCCTACCTCACAACCGCCCGATCACATCAACATCCAACGACTCTTCGTCCTCTATGTCACACGTTCACCATCCGCCGTTGATGGGACCCTAACTCCCATCTGGATCATCCACCTCCGCGCATCTTCCAATTGTTCGATCAGATCATAAGGATCTGATCGCTGCCCTCCACCCATGCCTACATCTGGACCGTTGGATTGCAAGATCCAACGGCCAACAAGTCATCCCCTACCTCTAGCGTCTTCGCCCCCAGGCATTATGCATGCGCTACCCTCCGCCCCCTTCCTATTTTGGAAGGCGCCTCCAATCCTCTCTCCTTGACCTAACGACCTCCTCGCTCAGCCCTTCTATCCATCTTCTTTGCTCATCCATCATTGACTCCCACCGTAACACTCAGCCTTCATTCCACGAGCTACAAAACACCTCGCCACCACCATAACAAACCTCCACTCCCTCCTATAAAAGCCCCCGCTCCGCCGCCCGTAACCCTCATCCACCAATCTATGGTTGAACCCTAGCTTCTCCCTCCTCCGGTGACAACGGAGGAGGCTTTTGATCAGCGATCATGGGTGTCCTACCCAGGTATTGACCCTCGGCCCTCACCGACTGAGTAATGGCGGCCCTGGCCCCGTTGAGAACCTCGCCGCAAACTGGGTGAGTAGTGCGACGACCCACCTAGCCCTCAGCACAAGCCTCTCCCTCCGCCAATTACCCATCTCCGATCATGTACTCTCCCTCCTCATTTTCCCTCTATTTCTCCTAATTTTTCCAATGCATCCACTCGATTTCAGCATTACCTAACCACCTCACAAGCTCCGCCAACCACCAACGACCTCCGCACCACCTTCTCCTTCCTCCAGAACCACTCCACGCTCCGACATAACTCATCTGTCATCATGGCAGAGGACTTCCCTGGGCCACCACCTTCTCCATCACCGCGGGCCCTCCATTAACCTCACTCACCTCGCACGCATACACCACTTGCTTCGGCTATCATCTAACAATCTGCAAGTGCTTCAATGGTCAGAAAATACGCGTCCACGCTGATCTCGAGCATCAGTTCTGGTGGGGCTTCATCGGGAACCACCTCCAGTTATCCTTGCCGCTTCCTCTCCGGTCAGTCATCCTCGTTTGGAGGCTGTGGTGCTTCGGGCACCTTCCATGAACAAGGAGGAGTCCAACGGAGCTCTGGCAGCCTCGCTGGAGCTCCAAGTACGTCATCGTTCCTCCAGCAGAGACGAAGAGCATGCGTCATTGGATGGCACCCCTCGGTGGCCATCCAACGACCCTAGTGGATCCATGTAGCGTCTGTTGATCCTGCTGCCTCGAGTCCACCGAGCCTCACAACGAGCCAAGAGACGAAGCTCCAGCGCTAGCCATGTCATCAACCGAAGCTGGGTCGCCTCCCAAACCTGGCCCCGCATGCGTTTCACGTGCGGGGCATGGGTTATTTGCATGGATACCCCCAACCTTGTAAATAATTGTAAATAAGCCCGCAGACGCGTGCCTCACGTACGCTCTTGGGTAAATTACATAGAGGCCCCCGTCGGTTTTCAAAGTTACAGATATGCCCACGTGCTTATGGAAAAATTACAAAGGGGTCTTGTCGGGTTTTGGTTATTGTAAATAGGTCCCTCCAGGGACCTATTTATGATTATTTATCTTTTATTTCTCGTATTTTTATTGTATTTATGCTCCTGCATTGCTTCTTTCATAACTTGAGCATCGTAGGTCCAAATTGCATGATTTTAGTGTCATTTTGTTCCTTATTTAATTCTCTATCTATTGACATATTTAGTTTTTTTTGATTTGGCACAAATCAAAATATGATGAATTTTTAATGTTAAAAAGTGTCATTTACTCAATAAAGCCTTGTCACTAAATAGATGCTTGATTCTTTTGACTCTGAATTTAAATCATATTCTGTGTTCATATTTCTAGGGCATATTTGTAACTCATCTTATGCATATCTATACCTTACATTCACTCATTCATTCTGAACATGCATCATCTTATAATTGCATTGAAAAATAAAATAAAAATATATGCAGCATTTTTGCATCATCTAATCTGCATATTATTGTGTACAGCTGCATGAAGGCCTGAAATTGAGAATCTATTCACACATAAATTAAATAGACAAAATTTGATAAATAGATTAAAGGGGCTTGTGTACCTGTGTTTGACCTTGGTAAACTTGACAAGTATAAAGTTTCCACAACATTCAAAGATTATGGTTTTTATTGAACCAAATTTGCCTCCTATGCTACGACATTCCCTGACTTTTAAAGAGGCAAATTTGATGTTCATCAAATGGCGTCGTTGCTGGGGACACGGCATCTCCAGCATCATGAGAAGGAAGGAGTTAGACCCTGTGCTTATGACAGGAGCCCAGGTCGCCGGCGACGATTCCCTTTTACAGTGAGATCTACGATGGCATCCAACATGTTATTGTGCTTCCTAGAAGGCCAGCAGAGCTTCGCCATTCCGCCACGGTTGAGGCGATAACCGGACTTACTCCCACGACTCCAATCTCCATGGCGAACCCAAACTCCCGTCCTCAGGCGAATTCTCCTCCACGCACCAGCCACTTGCAGTAGCCCACCACCTCCATTCCACTCGCACGACCTTCATCTCCTCACTAATCGCCTCCTCTGCTAACTCAAACCCAACCCGACCTGACCCAATGTCCAACCTTGCCACCACAACAAATTGGGTTTATATTGATTATTATTTTAAATTCACCACTATATATCATCCGATATTATATATATATATATAATGATGGATATTAAGAGTTGTTAAATGATTTGTTTATATCGTAAATTAGCAAAGAAAGTCATTTTGTTGCTATATCATTGACAACATTTTATATAACAATGCTTATCTGTTGCTATTTTTCAAAATTTGAGTTAATTATCGCTTAATTTTAAACTCACTTCTAAGGCAAATATCTATATCCACTGTAAAAAAGAGATATTTACGTTCATAACCATGAGTAATTTTATAATTACAATCATAACATCACGTAATCGTGAATTACACCTAAGACTCTCAATAGTGCTTAACTGTAACAGAATGGATCGTAACAATCGACGAAAGCTTACCACAGTTGATCGCATGACCGAACCGTTACCAAAAAATAAATAAATGGCATACAATGGGCAGAGATAAATATCAATTCCATAGAATATCCATTCAACTAGGAGTTCCATTATTACAACTCTAAACTGAGGAAAATAAAAAACTATTCTAGGAGTTAAAATAACATCTCGGTAGTTCCTGTGGGCATACAGATATCCACCAGATATTCACAAGCTGAATCGTACCACGGCAGAGATCTCAATAAATCCGTAGCACTATCCTCAGAATGCAATCAACCCTGTTCGTCACCTGAAATTGACAAACATACATTTTCATGAGCTTAATGCCCAATATGCATCGGGGTCCATGCATGGGTATTCTAACGGTCCTTGATCTGTTATAAATCATATACGTGGTGCATACACATAATTTTGTGCCTAGATATTTCCCATGAATGTCTACGTTCGATCCCTATCATGTATAATTTGGCTTCTCTCACAAACATGGATATGCTTGTGAAATACGTAATTGCATAAGTAGGTATGACAACCATTTATTTCCATGTGTGGGCATATTTCATAAAATACCTAGCAAATTACACACTTATTAAATCATATAAATCACTTTACATATTAGCCCCCATGACTTTGATGGTCTAACATTCTTAAACAATTCTTGTATAACATGCAATGGTTCATTCTCTTACTAAACCATTTCTTGTATATTTCAAGATGGTTTACCCTTATAAACCACTTGCTTGCATAACATTTATTTACGTATCTTGTTATACGTTTTCAACCGCTGTCACTTGTAGTCCATGACATGACTTGACAGTGTAGCTACAACTGTAGATGACTTAGCTTTTGCCTATGTGGTTCCTTGCAACCATACACCCCTTACGGTGTTGCCCCTTGCGACTAACACAACCCTTTGCGGTCGTTCATGTGACTCTTCACGAGTTTATGCCTTAAATTTCTTAAACTTGAAATTTTGATTTGATGTTATATAAAACAGAGAATGCATCTTTTATTTCAAACGTATGTATTCTTGAATTTGTCCCTATTAATTTACTTCATGCAAGCACATCTTCCTAATCTACTCATAATGAAAATTCTATTATGCGAAAACTACATTTACAGTAGACCAAAAATAGGGAGATGGCCTTTTGTTGATCAAGAATTGGTTATATATGCGGCTAATAATTTTCATTCTTGGTTTAGTATTAATTTTCTTTGAACTTTTATTGATATTTTCTTAATCTACAGTCTATCATTCACTTGACAAGTATCGAATAAACTATGTGCTTAACATTCGCCATGCTCTGTACAATGCAACTATCTAAAGACCAAAATACGTATGCAACCTTGTTGTTGTTTTTTTAATATTGAAAGCGTTCTTTAGTGAAAATGCATGCATGTCTCGTAATAGCATTATGGAATACTCTTTTTAACTCAACCATTCATCACCATCGAAAATGGTAAGCCATATAAATATATTTCATCATTATTAATAATTCTTGTGTCTTACCAATATTTTGGTACCTAACCAATTTCACCTTATTCAGATTTCATAACAAATTACTCATGTAATTTAATATGCAAGGAATGTGGTTGACGGAGATCTAAATGTTAATGCAAAATATTTGCAACTTAATCAACACAATACAGTATCAAGGAATCATGGTAACAATACAAGAATTCATAATATGATTTGGGAATCCAATGCTATATATGATCCTAATGTATCGTATTTGATAATCACATATCTAATCTGGATAGGCATTGATCTATGAATTCGACACATACGATTAGAGGATATTCTAAATCGAAACAATGTGCAGACGTAATAATCTCGAGCCAAAACATGTTTATAAATCAAAATTCTAAACCGATACATAAAATCAATTATTCATTCTAGATTGAATCGATGTATATACATAATAACCTAAAGCCGATACATACCTCAAATCCAACGCTTAACTCTAACTGTCAAAATCGTCACAGCTCCTTCCGATCACAAATTCACACCCTCCTCCTTCTCCGATCCGACGTCGCCGTCACCAGCGACGAATGACGTTTCCCTTGTAAAGCCTTCTCTCAAAACATCTCTCTAACTCTCTCCCTCTAAGACTCGCGTATTGGGAAAAAATCACGTAATGTCTAAGGGGAGAGGGCTTTTTATGCTTAATAAAAAAGATTTAATGTTTAAACTAAATCCATTCAAAGTAGGCATTTCATTTGAATTCCCTAAATAGCATGCCGTTACATTAACTCTTACATCCATAACCTTGTGTTAACTTCCATCGAATTTTCCGTTAATTATGACAGAATCCGTCATTATTCTACATTTTCTACTCTTGAATTTCCCATTATTTACAAATAAGACCTTCGTCAACCCGCTCCTCCGTCGACCACCTCCTCCTCCCCGCCCTCCTCCAGCATCCTCTCCCTCGCCGTCGACCACCTTCCCACCTTCCCTCCCGTTCCGCCTCCAATGTCTCCCCCCATCATGGGCATCACGCTGATCACCTCCTGATCGTCCAACTCTTGATGAATCACCCCCCTTCAAGCCCTCTTCTTGAGTAGCCGAACTATGCGATGATGCGTTACACAGAGGTGTCGTAAGGTGTGTAGAGCTTTGAGATCTCGATAAGCATCCAGTTCATATCCTCGAAGTAGTCGGCGGAGACGGCCTCCACGCGCTGCAGGAGGAGGGTTAGTAGGTGGAGCTCTTTCTCGTCTCGCTTCTTCTTATTCTGCTCTTGGATTTTTATAGGTCGTCTGCGACGTAGGAGTAGGAGGGTCAATAAGGTTAGTTGGGTATCTTCCCAATTGAGCATCTACGTCTGCAAGACCGAAATAGGGGGTGGAGGCTTACAAGCCAAAATAGAGGGAGGGAAGAGGAGGGGGGAGGTGTTTGGCGGGGGAGCCGGAGGAGGAAGGGGAGTTCTTCGATGGGGTGGGTTGAGAGGAGGAGGAAGGGAAGGGGGAGGTGCTCGACGAGGGAGCTGAAGGGGGAAGGGGAGGTGCTCGGAAGCAGTGGGGGGAGATGGAGGAGGGGGGGGTGCGTGGGAGCTGGAGGAGGAAGGGGTTGGGGAGTTGCTCGGCGGGGGAGCTGGAGGAGGAGGGTAGAGGGTGACAACCTGGAGGAGGAGGACAGGGTTGGAGGTAGAGGGAGGGGGAGGGCATCTGGCGTTGGAGAAGGAATGAAGAAGGGGTTAGGGATTTTTTATTTTTTTGATTTTTTTAATAGTCGTTAGATAGATCATGAGTTAGATTAATCCAATGATATGATTGGGTCAATGGAAAACTAACGAAGGGTTATGGGTGTGAGATGGAGTGACTATCTGGAATTTTTTGTGTAATTCACAATTACACGAGTTATTATTACAATTACCAAATTACTCAGAATTATAGATGTAAATATCTCAAAAAAAACAATCAATAGATTTTGTTTCATGAATCTAGCCTTAAAATACACCACATATTTTCCTAATTTTTTTCCTCCAATTTTTTTATAAGTTTCCTCTCCATCTTCATTCATTACACTAACAAACAAAATTTGCCCATTTCTTCTACTTTTGCAATAAAGCAAAACGAAAAGAATTGGTCAAAAAAATATTTTTCTTCACTTTACACAAGTAGTCCTTTTTAAAACACAGCCTTTCATACTTTTTAGGTAGAAGAAGCACATATGACCAAACTAATTTTCAATTTGATTACCATCATTCCAAAAAGATTACATCAGATCCAAACTCAAGGAGCTGTCGTGATCAAAATTTCTCTGAAACCGATTCGGACCCGGATTTCCAGACTCGTGTACAACCATATATCTCCACTAGCCTCGTATTCCGGGTCGGATCGGGTGGAATTGACCCATATTTTAATTGGGTCAATCAGAGTGTCGCATTATTATTTCTATGCTCCCTCATAATAAGACCAACGACAGTGCAATATATATAATCCCAAACCCCATCACCAAATTCCCCACACATGGAGATCAAGATGCATCCATCCTCAGATCCACACCTCAAGCCGGAGGAGAAGAACTCCCCCTCCTTCAGGGTCTACTACAGCGAGGCCGCGCCGAACGCCGTCCCCTTCCTCTGGGAGTCGCATCCCGGCACCCCGAAGCACGCATCTTCCGCCGCCCGCAGCTCCTTCGAGCCCCCTCCTCTCACTCCTCCCCCTTCCTACCGTCTGGAGGGCTCGGCATCGAGGCCCCCCTCGTTCAAGACCAGTCTCCTGGGGACGGTCCTCCCCAGGTGGCTCCTCGAGAGGCGGCGGCGTGGACTGCTGCCGCCGTCGTCGCCTTCGTCGTCGTCGTCGGGATTCTCGCGTGGCGGAGGAGCGCGGATTCGGAGGCCCATGATGTGCTTCTAGTTTGGAACGTGGATTTTTAGTCCTTTTTATGTACCGTGCGGTTTTTACGTTGATTCCATGTTTCATGTGAAGTGTGGATTGAAGTGTATTAATAATAATACAAAAGTCTATGTATATAAATAAATTCCATAAGCAGAACACAGATCGGTGAATCTCTTCCACCTTCCGATCAAGTTTTGGAGCTCAAATTTTGCAGGGAAGGTCGGAGGAAGGATCGTGAAGTTGAGGGGTTTTTCATGCAAAATGCCCCCAAAAGCTGGAGCTGAAGGATCTGAGCCGTTGGATCGTGATGCCGGTACATAGAAATTAGATTATATAATTGGGTTTTAATCAGTTGTGCCCTCTGAGATATTGCAATTTCAGTTGTACCCTTCCCTTTTCTGAAATATCAATTGTGTTCCTACCTTCTTGCAAAATTCACAGTTCTATCCTTTTGTAATATCAGTTATGTTCTTACTTTATCTTAACAGAAAGGCAGAACTGTGAAAATTGCAAGAAGGTAGGGGCATAACTGATATTTCAAAAAAGTGAAAGTATAACTGAAATTACAATATCTCAGAGGGGGACAATTGATAAAAACCCTATATAATTTAGTCGTATTTCTCTTTAGCTTCATAATGGACAAGTTATCACAAATAATTATTGTATATGATTTTTGGGCCATCCGAAAGCATGAGAATTAATTATGGAAGTATTTTGTCGGTTGTTTAGATGGGAAATATACAAATTCTCAAACCTCTCATCATTTAATGCATTAGGTGTTATTTAGTTGGGAGTTCGAATTTTTAGTATTTTTGAGGTAAATTACAAAAAAAGCTTTAACTAAGCATCAATTTTCGATTAGGAACTTCATTTTTCAAATATAATAAAGAGGGCCTCGATCTTATTTTTTAGTATTAAATATATGCTTCCGTAAGCTTCCACGACTATTTTACGTTGATGCAAAATTTTAAAATTGAAAGTTCAAGACCCTCCTTATTATATTTGAAATTGAAGCTCCTAATTGAGAATCGACAATAAATATTTTTTAATTAGCTTAATAAACCATCGAGCTCGAGCCCGGCTCCTCGAGCGGCCCGTTCGTGCACGGATCACGAGCTCATCGAACTCGAGCTTTCCTCGCATCCTTATTGAAATGTCGAATGGCATTGGAAGGGATGGAAGCAGTCAATTCCTTCCAAATCGGAATCAGATGGCGATGCATAACGCTATTTGCCATAATTAGATAATACTCTTAGTAATTAAGCATATAGGACTTATGAAGCAAATTACCTGTATCGGATATCTATGGCCAGTTGCCTATTTTTTCGACAATAGCAATCCCATTACGAGAAGATGTCGATTTCTCCACACCACTAGTTGTTCCAATTGGAGGTGGCAATGAACCCATTGGGGGTCTGATCGATTATTCCACGTTAATTACTATTCGTACTAATTAATGTTTGCCCCTAATTCAAGCTAGTATGTCCAATAGAGAGAATATATGGTACAACTTGCCTTAATTATCAGGTTTCCATTAATCACTGACATGCACGGTCCCTCACATATGCATGCAATCGATTCTCATGTCCACCGTTTTGGATTTAGAATTTGTCTGCATGTGTACTATTAGTTTGTATTATTATCATAATTTTGATTGTTTTTGTTAATACCCGAGATATTATTCCGTTTTTCATGTAGCTTGCATAAGATGTCATTTGTTAGTTCAAGCACCTGCCCATTTAACTGTCTGTATAAATAAAGAATTTTTTATTTTTTTCTCTAAATTAATTTTAAGAAAAGCATTAAAATTAGCCAATTAAGTAATTATATTATGAAAATATAAATGAAATTGGTCTCTATGTTATTAAAACGGTTTCAAACTCATTCACAGCATTCTAGGGGTGTCTATCGAGTTGAACGAATCGAGTCGACCTCAACTCGGATTCAAACTTGATTACCAAACTCGATCTCGAGCTTGGGCTTGATAAGCTTCGAGCCCATGAATGCATGCTCGAAATAGTTGAGTTTTAGTCAGCTCAGGAGCCTATTAACAAGCTTTTTGTAACTAGATTTTATATTCATTATTTGTGAACTTCCTTTAAAGTAGCAATTGAACTCATTATGAGTCTTATTAACAATAATAATGTGTGATTTTTTTACAATATATAAATGTATTTATTCATTTGCATTTGATAAGAACTGTAAAATTTTAATAATTATAATACAAGTTTATATAATCATCACACAACTCTAGATAACATGCTCTCCTCGTCATTCTTGCATCATTTATGTTTATATTGAATTGGAAATTCGTTAAAAATTTATTAAAATCAAACTAAGTTATCGAGTCGAGTTCAAGTTGAGTACGACTCAACTCACTAACTCGACTCGATAACCTTAACCCATCATTTATCTGACTCGAGCTCATACTCGATAGCTTTTAAGCTTGGCTCACGAGCTCTTATTGAGTCGAGTTCGAGATTAGCTCATCGAGCTCAAGCTTTTCTGACACCCCTACATTCAGTACATTTTCTCCGGCTTGAATTGTCATCGAAGTTATTAGTAAATTGAATTTATGATAGTTGTAATACTAGAAATATAGCCCTGGATCTACTACTCGCAAAGTTTGAGAGTGGATTGTAATTTTAAGATTATCTGATCGTGCGAGCTTAGACATTCTGAGTATTCGTCAACGTATCTAATTAAACCTGAATCAACAAGTTGTCAGCGCAAGTTACATTAGCACTTAAAATCGATGAAAAGTGAACCAAAAAATGCCGATCTTAAAGAAGTATCTTAGATGTTTTATGTATTTGGTAGGAAGAAGCAAACGAAAGAAATTAATCTTTTCTTTGATATATCTTGTTACATATAGAATAGAATCTTTATTCTCATACTTATTTTTTTTCACGTGCTCAATATTTTTGATACATATATCAAATATTAGACCGAGATATAGTTTTTTTTCTAATTTGAATATTACATTAGAAGGAAAAAATATTTAAGTTTACAAATTTTACTTTAAATTCCTCATGCTAACAGATATGCATACAACAATATCTAGTATGTTATTGTATTCGTGTCAATTTTGAAATGGATAAGATATCACTTCAGAATCTATAAATAGTGTATCTATATTTATATTTGTATATATAATTTAATACAGTTATAAATTTATTTATGATCAAATTTATTATAAGGGAAAAGGGAGTCTACACTCATGTGTAGGTAATTTTCCTACACCCGCCTTTTTTCCCTCAATTTTTTTGATTTTTCGAAGTGAATTCTTAGGGGATTTAGATCAAAATATTATAACATAGTTGTGTATTCAAATTTCAACTTATTTCGAGACTTCTAACTTATCCATCATAACAGTCAAATTTTAACGATCTCAGATTTGCTGAAATCGACCCCTTCCGATGAAGATGTTAGGAATGTCTATTTTACACGAAATTTGAAATACTTATTTAATTTAATATTCTAAGTACATTCCCTAAAGATGCATTTCAAAAAAATCCAAAAATTAAGAGAAAATGAGGTTGGTGTAGGAAAGTTACATACACATGGATATAGGCACCCCAATCCCTTATTATAATTACTTTATTTGGATATCCTCCGACCGTTAATCATGTATATAGTTATAATAAGCATTAAGAACGTGTTTCCTTTTTTACATCATGCCCTTCTATTTATTTTACCCACTTGAAACATACCACCCTTAAAATACTGTGATTACACCATGATCCCTATAATATTATTATATTTAACAATGCACTTGTTCTAGGGTTGTAGTTTAGGAGTAAATGTGATAACATGGCCTGGGAGTAATTTACAAGTATCGTAGTGTGTTTACAAACATCATAATAGTTTTGGTGTAACTGGACAAGATTTTTTTTCACAACTATTGGGCCGAACCTTTGTGAGTTGTGCAAAGGCTCACGTCCAAGCTCATTTAATCTGGTGGACTTTGGGTTGGATCAAGGTCCAGAAAATCTATGAAAGTTCGGCCTAAGCTCAAGTCTGGTTCAAAATTAGCGGGTTAAGCTTGGGCTTGACTGACCCAATCCCTTACACATATAACAATGATACTTGGAAACCTAGCTCCCAACTTCCTCATTCAATGTCAATAACATCGAACAACGACACATACTCTTTCGTAATTAGAAATGATCGGGCTCGGGTAATTTTGTAAGAACTATTAATGAGGGTCTTACAGAAGTGTTGTATGTTACTTAATTTGTTATGGAGAAAACTTCACCCCAAACTAATTCGGATCCAATCCCGACTTCCCTGTTCGTTGAGTTCATCATTTCACTTTGTCAAGATTAGTCATCCAACACTGCGCACAAACAATTCCACGCTTCCAATCGCAACAAATTATAACATGATATATGTGTGTATAAAGCATTGAACAAAAATTATATATAATAAAGTGTTTAAGATGCATTTTGTAACGTCTCGAGCCCTAAGCCTGGTCCGTTATTGATGATTAATGACCTAGACTACCTGTTGGACGTGGGTCCAACTGGAGCCCTTTGACCATAACCCAAAATGCTTTAACCCAGGTTTTTCTAGTAGTAGCCCCTGCCATTTATAAGCTACTAACTACCACACTTTTGCGATCACTAGATGCATGTAATACTATGTTTGAGGAGCTATAATCACCCCCACCTTATATTCGTAATGTCCCCATTGTGCAATAGCCAATGACATATTCCCAATAGCAATGGTGGCTTCATCTCTCGGGTAGCTCTTTACTCCTAACTTTATGAGATGGGTGGCTCCACCTCTTGGGCAATCCTTTCCACTACTAGAGATAATCCGCTTCGATACCACTTATAATGTATCGGGCCCTAAGCCCGATCCATTATTGGGGATTACGGGGGCCTAGACTACATGTTGAGCTTGCACCCAACTGGAGCCCTTGACAATATCTCAAAATGCTTAAGCCCGTGTTTTTCTAATAGTAGCCCCTCCTCCTTATAAGATACTATCGTACTTTGTGATTACTAGATGTAATACTACACATGCATTCAAATTCAACATATCGTACCACAATCGCTAGATCCTTTCTCACTTAGTGCAACATTTCTAGTTCACAATGTTCGAGTACGCTCAAGCTAGCCCAATAAAGCAAATTATACAAGCTACATCAAGGTGAATTATGTAATGAGCGAGCAACTCCGTCAATGTCATTTTATGGCGCTATACATAAAATAATCATAAGTTAGATCGACATGGTATAGTCTCAATTTAGTTTCAATTACCCTAAGCATAAGCAAGGCAATGACATAAAAGAAAGTATTTAAGTAGTACACAAAGAAGTGCGGTATTATCTAATGACAAGATAATTATTTATCAACAAGAATATCTAGCAAACCAAACCAATACGTCACAAAGAGTTTAACCACAAAGCGAACAAGTATAACTAACAAATATCAACGAAAAGGACAACTAATTTCATCTGATCTCTTTCATTAATCTCAAGTTATTGATTTTATATTGGTCATTTAGAATGGAGAAATGAAGCACATGCATACCATTGGATCTATTACAGACTTAATCACATCCTTCTTCTACTTACTACAGGTGACTGAGTGGCTATTCTGAACTTAATTTCATATTAAGGCTATACAAATATGCTTCTAATGCTTTTACGGTCACTTTGAGGCTACACAAGATTGACTAGGTAAGCGACCCTTGTCATACTGAGATGACACTTGTGTATATACTTATCCTTAATGTAACCTAATAAGTTTTCCTTCCTCCGTTAGTAAGAGATAATTGGTAAGTAGTTAAGGTGGATTTAGATTAAAATTCATGTGAATTAAGTGTCTGATTTTACTCTAAAATAGGTCTCAAACTTTCTTTTGAGTTATTTTTATGAGAGCTTTACACTTTTAGACATGATTGTAATTTAAAGCACAAATTGGCCCTCATTGGACAACTATCACACTATAGATTTATGAAAATAACCCATATATTGGACTTGACTTACAATTGGACATATGTTGATGACTATTAGAAAACATATATTGATTATTGTATTTAAATGTATTTGAGAAACTTTTTTTTAGATTGTCATACCCTAACCCGCCATTCTTTCAGTACCATTTTTTTTCTGGTGGAAAGTGAGGGCAGTGGGACTCGAACCTTGGTCTTTCCACTGTGGGAACCACTGCTCTACCACTAGACCAAATATTTGAGAAACTTGTGTTACTAGTATTGTAAGTCGATATTGGGTTTGTAAATTGAAAAAATGACATTAGACAATGTGGTGAATACTTTTGAGTACCATATGAATTTTGAAATAAGTTGTTTATATCGTATTAAAATCCGAATAAGGATAAGTTACCCAAATGTCCTTTCTTTTGATACAAGAGATTTTGTTTCTATAATTAGTCTTGGTGCATGTTGTGAGCCTTGATACATGCTTACATATGAATCACTTTATAAATGTTGATGGTGACACTTGGGTGCATAGGTTGTGATGAATTATTGATAGATGTTATCTTTATAAACCTCTTAAGAATCGAAATATATATTTAACTTGCTGCTTCATGATGATGAATATTCAAGTGTTATAATATATCTTGTAATATGCATAGCTTTCCAATATGCTCTTATGATTTGAGATACTTCGTGAAAGATTGGAGAGGCTTTATGATTAGGGATGAAAACGAATGTGAATATATTCGTATTCGATCCACTATCATATATATATATATATATATATATATGGGAAAAATGAGGCTGCCCCAACATTGCTGCCCCCACCCCATTTTTGTGAATTTTTTTTATTTTTTTGGAAAAATATCACAATGTATATTCATCCCTATATCCCTCCTATATGCCATTCGAATTTCGTCGGAAACAGAGACTCCTATAGCCTCCATCCAGACGTCATTTTTTTAACGGTCGCAGGATTTTTTAAATCGACCCTGTCTGGATGGAGGCCGTAGGAGTCTCTGTTTCTGACGAAATTCGAGTGACATATAAGAGGGATATATGGATGAATATACATGGCGCTATTTTCCAAAAAAAATTGCTCAAAAATGGGGTGGGGCAGCCATGTTGGCTACCCCCATGGGGCAGCCCCATCAACCCCTATATATATATGGGTTAAATGGGGCTGCCCCCTGGGAGTAGCCAACTTGGCTACTCCCACCCCTATTTTCCCCTCATTTTTTTATTTCTTTGGAAAATAAAAATTTGTAAATTCATCATTATATCCCTCTAACATTCTATTAAAATTTTATCAGAAACAGAGACTCCTACGGCCTCCATCCAAACATGGTCGATTTAAAAAATCCTGCGACCGTTAAAAAATGACGTCTGGATGGAGGGCCTAGGAGTCTCTGTTTCTGACGAAATTTTAATAGAATGTTAGAGGGATATAATGATGAATATACAAATTTTTATTTTCCAAAGAAATAACAAAATGAGGGAAAAATAGGGGTGAGAGTAGCCAAGTTGGCTACTCCCAGGGAGCAGCCCCATTTTACCCTATATATATTGACATTCGTATTCGTATTCGTTTAAAATGGATGCGGATATGATATCACTTTGACATTAGCTAATATTCACATTCGTATTCATATATTCATTTTCATACATAAGTATAGTAATATATTTATTTATAACTGTGTGTAACAATATTTTTGTGAGTGTATCCATCATTGTTGATATAATTGTTACGAAATTACTATATTTAGTATATCTATTTTATATGTAAACTATCTTAAACATGCATATTTTAGTTAATCTATTAAATATTTATGTTATTATTCGTATCCCATTCATATTCATTTTTAAGGATATGGTAACACATTTTCCACATCCGTCAGTATTCGTATCCATATTCGTATTCGTATTTTAAAATGAATAATAATATGCTTATACATATATTCGTATCTGTATCCAACTGTTTTCATCCCTATTTATGATCCTCTAAAGTACCAAAATATGTAATCATGCATGTATTGTGTACTTAGTTAAATATCTTCAAGTTAAATGTAATCAGTTAAATGCAGTTTGGAAGTAAATGTGGTAACTTAGCTTTATTAATGTATCAATGGATGAAGGACTCCTGCACTTGAGTTATCTAGGTAACTCGAAGTTGTCCCTCTTAAAACTTATGTCCTTCAAGTTATGAGCTGATCTTCCACTATATTTTAAATAAAATACCCCACAAAAAGTTATTAAATGACGCTGCAATTACATAAGAATATTCACTTAAGCACATGATCTAACTATAATAACCCATAGAAGCCATGAACCCAAGGAGCTTTAGGTTGATTGCTTGGTGGCTCTAATCAAACATAGGGGGAAGGAAAAGAGATTATGTTGCACTACGAGAGCCTAACATTAGAATATACGTCATGTGTGTGTTGTCTTTGTGTGACAGGGTTTATTTACTTGGTCACAGACTCACATATGTAGCCTCATAGTAACAAGCAATACCTTACAACTATGCTTGTGTCGTCTTAACATGAAAATAAGTTCAAGAGTAGCCATTCAATTGCGTCTAGTAAGAGATTTGAGTACCTTTAAGATGCTTGTTATAGTAGGATTTTGGTTGCACTTTCTTCTCTTATACTAAATGGCCAAAGTATGAGTAATAACTTGAGAATACAAAAAAATGAGGTGTGTGTATAGTTTTTTTTTTCGTTGCATACTTATTAATTATACTTTCCTTCTTTGTGGTCAATTTGGTGATATATTTATTCGTGATTAACTAATTCTACTAAATGCTCATGTTGATAAATGATTATCTTGTTATTACATCATGCCATATTATCTTCTGTCATTTATATTACATTTTGTTGTATTATTCTGTATAATTACAAATGAAAATGAAGAAAAAGCATGCCAACCAATTTGTAATTATTGTGTGAATAATTTCGTAAATGGCATTCACTCATTACACATTTCGACTTGAGCCTGAATAATTTTCTTTACTGGGCTAGTTTTAGCTCACTCAAATTTTGTGATACAACTTAATGAATGTTGCATTATATGAGGAAGGAATTGCATATTGTGATAATAACTGTTGAATATGACTGCAGATTTTACGTAAGATTTTATTGCATACCATTTTTATGTCATGCTTTATATATATATCATATTATGATTTGTTGTATTTCTACATGTGATATTGGTTGTACTTAGGATGTTGAATGAGTGATCTTGGCCAAGAGAGATGATTTATGGCGACTAACTCCTCGCATAAGAACTTCTGGATTGGATTTGGCTTGTCCTAAGGGTGGGCTGTTACATGTAGCCATCATAAGGCAATCACTGATTTTTAAATTGAAAAAACTATTTATTGAATATACCTTGTTTGACACAGATGACTTTTCATACATTTTTTCTAGGTCTTTGAAAGGGTTTACCTTCGTAGTGTCCTTTACGAGATTTGAGACCACTGATGGTGCAAAGTTGAGCCTTACTTACCCTAAGGCCTCTTAGTCTAGGACATCCACTCATTATTCTTCATGACTTCGAGCTTCTTCCGTTCATTCAGAAAACAAAGATCATTATGATATAATATCTTCAATATGCATATTTTAAAACATAAAGTTTGATCCATTGAACTTCTCGATCTACATCTTTGATTCTTTTCCATCTGTGTAGATATTAATCTTCGAACCACCTCTCAAATACCGATTGTTGGGCAACAAATTCGATCAAGTAACATAAAATTAGAATAATGATCAACCAAAAAATCATATACAATCACACAAAACAAGGATTTATAATGGTTTGGCAAAGTGCCTACAATCACTTGCTCACGCTTGACTTTCTCTTTTTTATTTCTTGAACAATATTTGGTCGCTGAACACCTTATTTATATTGCAATAGAAATATTCATGATACTCATCAATCAATCAAAAGGCAAAAGGAGGATCAACCACTTCAGCAATCCACCATCAGCTTTCAACAAATCAGAAGGCATGATGATGATCAACCACCTCAGCTTTCACCTCATCATCTCCCAACTAATGACAAGACATGTCAAAAAAAAAAAAAACTAATGACAAGACATGTAAAGGATCAACCACTTATTCTCTTAATCAATTCCTAATCACTCAATATTCACAGGATATACTTTAACAACAACCACCACCACATACACCACACCACAAGCACACATCCCCTTCCTCCTCCCCTCCCTTCCTTCCTAGATTCCCCATGCCTCATTCACTTATCTCTTTCATTCTTATTATTTCTCTTATAAGTCCTCCTCACTCCTTCCCTTTCCTCATTGTTGACCCTCCTTAACTTTCATTACCATCTTCTTCTATCACACCTTCTTCCATCCTCCTTTATTTAACATTCCCTTAACCCCAACCCTCCTCAATCATCTCCTTACCTCTCCCAATCTCCTCACTTCTTCCCTCACTTGATCATGTCCTATATACACCTTCTCACTTCTGCACCTCTCTTTCGCTTCGCATTATTTCCTCTATGTACACCCACCTCTTGCATACCCATCTAAGAAGAGGTAGCTTCAAAGAAGATAGATTCGAAGAAGAGAAGTAAGATAAGGAAATCATGTGAAGAATGATGGAACAATTTGTTTTTTAATCAAAGTTGGTCATTCTTTCTTAATGATTGTAGTGAATCTATGAGGAAATCCCCAATTTCTAACCAACGAACTGCATTTATTAGGAAGGTCTTCCTTAATGGAATTGCCAAATCTACCAATTACCCAATACATTTTCTAATAGGTCCTTCACATCAATTAGGATTTCCATATAGTGGACCCATTAAAAAATTTAGTCCATTTTCTAACAATTCCAACTACCCATTTTAAATTAGATGGAATTCCTAATATGTGGCATACCATTAGGAAATTAATCCTTTCTTAACTTGTCTATCCAACCCATCATGTAGCATAGAGACTGCTAACATGTAGATCGAAATTAATAGAAAAACATAAATTCCATGCCATTAGATCTTACACTCCTTAGTAAGGTTGAAATTAGTCTATTGTTTTCCATCCTTCTATTGCATTGGAGAAATTATCACTTTATGACCTCCTTGTCCATAACATTTGTGCTTCTGAAAATAAAAGAAATTATTTTTCATGATCAATCGAAATGCGACGGAAAAAGAAGAAAAAAATATTTTTATTCGACATTGTTCTATGTGTTTGTACTTCTCAAAGAAAAAAAAGGAATCACAACCTTTATATTTTTGTATACGATGAAAGAAATTGTAAAATGTCAAGATATGCACATAGTCATGACTAGAACCGAAGAAAAGTGGAGGGATAAATGAAAGTAACTATTTCACCCTTTTCATTTAGAGAATAGGCACCAGAAGAAGGGGTCAATTTCCTGCCTGATGCAGTTTCCAAGATTCACTTCCACATCTCATTATTTCACCTTATTCCACCATTTTTCATATCTTTATTCTACATTATTCTCTTTATTTTTATCTTTCCAACTGAACCAAAAATAGATCTTTGTTCTATTTATTCCACATCCTTATTCCTACTTATTCTCAAACTGAACGCCCCGTAGCGTTAATGTTGCAAGAATGACATGAAACAATTTCCAAGCGCAAACCTAAAAATAAGACTGTTAATTAACTTCTTTATTGACAGTTAACTTCTTTTCAGTGAAATCTTCAAAGTAGATGAAGTAAACAATTATTTTCTGACTTTTTTGTATTAAAAAAACCTTTCCTTTGTAGCATAGAGTGACTAATGCTCTAATTGGGCACGGTTCCTACTTTTAAGTGCAAAGAAGGCAAGGGACTTAACGTGCGACCTTGAAAGCATTGGACGGCTGGGATCGTCTGGATGGGGATATGTGTATGTGGCTCGTTCTTTGGTCGGTGGAAGCGAGAACGCAGAAGGCTCTGACACCGTCGGGCGATTGGAGAGAGAAGAGGAAGCAAAAGCCAATCCTTTCTCTCCACCTCTCTCTGCCGCGACCGTCCATCGCCTCAGGTCGATCTTTCCCGGTCTTTCGATTCGCTTTATTTCGTTATCCGTGCCGGTTGTCGGATCTCAGACGATCCCGAAAAGTTGCAATTAGGGAGTTGGGGAATTAGGGTTTTCGCAGCTGTGATTTGTTATCATTGTCAACTACACCATAGACATAGTGTGTTTGTCGACGTTGAATTCGTCTTAAAGTGGACATGGTGCGGAAACTATGTTGGTAAGGAAAGAGATGCGGAAATGGATCCAAACTTTCCAATGTTCGTGAACAGTGCATGCTCGCTGGTTTGGTATCATTCTGTACTAATGGGTAGCTATATATCTTTGTTCAGTCAAGATTATACCGGTGGATTTCTTTTATAAGAGTTACGGGTATTAATAGTAGGACAGGTTGTAGTGGACGATGTGTTATGATATGAGATTTCGGGCACGAAGATATGATCTTGGGTGGAGTGGATGTGGTTTCCTGTGATTTTTAAGATGTATGTGAATAATTAGTTAGGTTTGAGTGGATGATAACTCGACATAACATTTGCGATATGTGAATAATATAAGAATTTGAAGTATTATATGTGATCCTTCTTGGAGTTCGTGAAAATGGTAGGTTTATGATTTAGTTGCGAATGACTTCCACGGGAAAGGATTCCATCTTTAGGTTGGGATGCATCCTCCGTGCTTGCTAAGGGTGGCCAAGGAGTTGCTAGTTAATCATTACCAGTGGTTTTGTAGATATGGGTGATCTGGTTAATTTGTATACTTTCGATGACAAATGTCGATCTTTGAATCAAGATTGGGCGGTTGAGATTCCACAACATCCTCGGGGGAGTAAACTGTTGTCATTATATTATGCCTTTTTCTATAGACATTAGTACAATTTTTTCTTACCAAGAAAATTTTATGAGATGAAAACTATTGTTTGATAGATAGATTATTAAAAAAATAAAATTACGACTATATAAAATAGCTGATATTTGTTTGATATAGTTTGAGGCTGTAATGTTTAAAGTGGGAGAGCATTGCTACTGTAACACCCCAACCCCAAACATAGTGCCATACTTAAAACTCACGAAGTTTGGGTGTGGTTTATAAGTGATGGGGATTACTACTTGACAACTTGGGCTTAAGCATTTTGGGTGGTTGTCAACGGGTCCATCTGGGCCCGAACCCAAGAGGTTGTCAGGGCCAGTAATGCTCCGTTAACGGACCGGGGACCTAAGCCCGGGACGTTACAAATGGTATCAGAGCCGAACGCTCTCTGACAGTGGAAAGGGCTACCCGAGAGGTGGAGCCGCCCCTACAAAAGAGGTTGGAGGAAATGGCTACCCGGAGCGTGCAGCCGCCACTGTCACAGGGAAGAAGTGATGTGCCATGTCGCAACGAGGACGTTGCGAAAATAAGTGGGGGAGGTTGTAAAACCCCATAGTCCCATACCGTGGAAACATGAAGTTTCCGGATGGGATAAAAGGTGAAGAGGTTACTACTTAATAACCCGGCTTAAGCATTTTGGGGGTGGTTAATCGGGACCGTATGGGCCCGATCCCAAGAGGTTGTTAGGGTCAGTAATGTTCCGTTAACGGACCGGGGACCTAAGCCCGGGACGTTACAAATGGTATCAGAGCCAAATTCTCTCTGATAGTGGAAAGGGCTACCCGAGTGGTGGAGCCACCCCTACAAAGAGGTTGGAGGAAATGGCTACCCGGAGCGTGCAACCGCCACTGTCACTGAGAATAAGTGATGGGCCATGTCGCAACGAGGACGTTGCGAATATAAGTGGGGGAGGTTGTAACACCCCAACCCCAAACATAGTGCCATACCTAAAACTCACGAAGTTTGGGTGTGGTTTATAAGTGATGTGGATTACTACTTGACAACTTGGGCTTAAGCATTTTGGGTGGTTGTCAACGGGTCCATCTGGGCCCGAACCCAAGAGGTTGTCAGGGCCAGTAATGCTCCGTTAACGCACCGGGGACCTAAGCCCGGGACGTTACAAATGGTATCAGAGCCGAACGCTCTCTGACAGTGGAAAGGGCTACCCGAGAGGTGGAGCCGCCCCTACAAAAGAGGTTGGAGGAAATGGCTACCCGGAGCGTGCAGCCGCCACTGTCACAGGGAAGAAGTGATGTGCCATGTCGCAACGAGGACGTTGCGAAAATAAGTGGGGGAGGTTGTAAAACCCCATAGTCCCATACCGTGGAAACATGAAGTTTCCGGATGGGATAAAAGGTGAAGAGGTTACTACTTAATAACCCGGCTTAAGCATTTTGGGGGTGGTTAATCGGGACCGTATGGGCCCGATCCCAAGAGGTTGTTAGGGTCAGTAATGTTCCGTTAACGGACCGGGGACCTAAGCCCGGGACGTTACAAATGGTATCAGAGCCAAATTCTCTCTGATAGTGGAAAGGGCTACCCGAGTGGTGGAGCCACCCCTACAAAGAGGTTGGAGGAAATGGCTACCCGGAGCGTGCAGCCGCCACTGTCACTGGGAATAAGTGATGGGCCATGTCGCAACGAGGACGTTGCGAATATAAGTGGGGGAGGTTGTAACACCCCAACCCCAAACATAGTGCCATACCTAAAACTCACGAAGTTTGGGTGTGGTTTATAAGTGATGTGGATTACTACTTGACAACTTGGGCTTAAGCATTTTGGGTGGTTGTCAACGGGTCCATCTGGGCCCGAACCCAAGAGGTTGTCAGGGCCAGTAATGCTCCGTTAACGCACCGGGGACCTAAGCCCGGGACGTTACAAATGGTATCAGAGCCGAACGCTCTCTGACAGTGGAAAGGGCTACCCGAGAGGTGGAGCCGCCCCTACAAAAGAGGTTGGAGGAAATGGCTACCCGGAGCGTGCAGCCGCCACTGTCACAGGGAAGAAGTGATGTGCCATGTCGCAACGAGGACGTTGCGAAAATAAGTGGGGGAGGTTGTAAAACCCCATAGTCCCATACCGTGGAAACATGAAGTTTCCGGATGGGATAAAAGGTGAAGAGGTTACTACTTAATAACCCGGCTTAAGCATTTTGGGGGTGGTTAATCGGGACCGTATGAGCCCGATCCCAAGAGGTTGTTAGGGTCAGTAATGTTCCGTTAACGGACCGGGGACCTAAGCCCGGGACGTTACAGCTACTCTCTGTCTATGTCTGATTATTTAACAAGGCATGTGCATCTGCAATTATCTACAATAATATCCATGTATAATATACACACATTCTCCATTTTTGCTAAACAAGTAGGGAGTTCAAATTTTTGTTGTAACCCAGTATATATATACTGATACCATGCCGATATGGCATAATCCATATGTTTGTCATATCTGATCTGTCTGCAATTCTTAGAAGCTGACTTATCTGTTGGTTCCTGCATGCAATATTTTGGGAAGTTTTGGTTGGATTTTGCATTTGTTGGTTATTTCTTTTCAGATAAAATTTAGGGACTGAGTTCTACTTATTATGCACATGTGCAGGTAAATTGTAAAATGGCCCACAGATTTGGGGTCGTGCTGGTTCTTGTACTGAGCTCTGTATTGATGCTTTCGGATGCGAGACTCTATGAGGTTTCGGAAGTTGTAGGTAATGTGCAGCTTTGGTTTCTTTATGGAGGAATAGAGGGAGGAAGTCATTGGCTTTCCCAAGCCAATTAAAATAGAAAAGAGGAAGAGAAAGAGGAAGTTGAGAAAGTTGCACATTTATACTAGCTATCCTTTTTTTAATCAATTCTCTTCTTTCGTTGATGCAAGTTGCCTGACCACAATTATACCATGCATTGTGCATGTTGTGATTCATTTCTCTTTACATGTTTGCTTCATCCATATTTCTTTGCCTGTTACGCACCCATAGAAATGTGAATTTTCTTGGAAATTACTTAGTTGTACGCATAAGGTCATAGGTTAAAGACTTTTTCCCGCTTGGAAAAAGGAAGGATGGCTATTCTTTGAGCATAACATCTTAAGGCTATTATTCAAAAACATCTATGTATAATGTTGGGAGATCAATTAAAGGTACATGTTGAGCTATTTTAGGAGTTGCTTGATGATAACCTTCCAACATTTTGATGTAATCGTGAGTATAACTTGAAATAGTATGCATCCTGAGGTATTTAAAACACCCAATATCCCCATAGTACTAAATTACATACTCATCCTTTCACTATATTTCATGCTCATTAAAAGTGGCATTTCGTGGAATGCTAAGTACCACTTTAGTCTTAGTGGTGAAATATGAAGTAGTGGAATTTTTTAGTTATGAGATGAAATGTCTGTAATACTGTAAGTAACCCAAGGTCTTGTTTAGATGCCAGATAACGTCTCTTTATCTTAGGATAAAGGGATTTTATCCGAGCTATGCTATCTTAGTATAACTTGTATAAATGGTCAGATCATGATTACAATATCCATTATGTCACAATTTCCTGTATTTACAGATTATTCTTTTCTTATCCCTCAATTCAACTAAACAAGAATAATAGATAAATCTCATTTGCCTCCTATCCCACCTTATTCTTTATCCCCAAGTGAGCAATGAGGTATCTTGCAAAATGATTGTGTATCTCCTGAAGGAATATATAGATGAGATGCTTAATGTTGCATTCTGATCACGAATAGGCTTCTGGCGTGCATTCTTTCTGCAGTATGTGTTTAATTATATATAGTGCTGCATTCTTAAATGATCTGCCATGTAATTATTGGACATTAATCTCACAAGAACGCTCTCCATAAACTGCAACAGTGATCTCACTCAAATGCTCCATACATAGCCTGAATACACCTCCATAAATTGCAACATGAAACTCACCTGAATGCTCCATAGCCTGAACCTCTGTAAACTGCAGTACTCTTTGCTTGTAGATTGAAAAATAATTTCCTTAAGATCAGCACATGAGAACAGGTGCCTCTGGCTGAGGAAAGGAGTTCTTCCTGCTGTGGCTGCCTTATGAACTCTAAAAGTCGAATAATTACTTTCGATTTCTTCATATGGAGTGGGACCCAAATGGAAACAATAATGTACCTTCCTGGTTTATACTATTCTTTAGGATTTATATCAGATGACCATTCTTTTTTTCATCTAGAGTTCTAAGATATTTGAAATATATTCCCCTTCCTTTTATAACGTTTGTTCCAACTCCAAATTTGACAGAATTTAATCTACAAGAGGTGCTAACTCGAGTTATGACATTCAGATAATTGCATTGTCTATTAGGAAGTTATTTTTATTACAGAATGATCAAACATCAAATCATGGTTTTATGTTGTTGAAGTCTGTCACCTATATGATAATTGTTTATAGTTTTCCACCCACAAAATTAGATCAAGAAATTCACTTTTTGAAAGACAATTAACTTTTTCATCTCTACTTTCATTAGCAGATGGCTTTCAGTTAAATGTACTAGATATGTTAGTTTCTAAGCTGTCGTGTAATCCACAATTGTTACCTGCTTTTTTTGTGTTACTTTTTGGATATAAATTATAAAGTTATGACCATTTTTTGCATTTAGTTTTTAATCATAAAGTAGTACAACCCCATCCCCATACCCTGCACAGAATGGGAGCTTTGATTTTCCATTCTTTTTGCATTTAACTCTTAACCTTACCTGTCGATATGCATTCCATATTGTAAGTTGCAGTTAGTTTTGTTTCATTTTTTCCCCAGATTTCAATTTTTTGGGCATCTTCACAATCTGAACTTAAATTACGTTGTAGCATATGCTGTACTAACTGGACATTTGTTTTCAGTCATGCAGATAGAGGATGATGCATTAGTAACTGAAATTGAAAACCCAAAATTATCCCTGCAGAATGAAAAACTGTGCTCACTCTGTGAACAATTCACTTCTCAAGCAGTAGAGTATCTAAAACAAAACAAGACTCAAGCTGAAATAATTCATTCCCTTCATCAAGCATGCTCACAGCTGCACTCCTTAGAACAGCAGGTAGAGCAGTTAGTTGCTAGACAACAAATCTACTCTGTAGTTGGAAAAGCAGGTTTTCTTGTTTGCAATTGTTCTAACAACAGTTTCTCGGCAGTGTCTGCTGTTAGTGGACTACTATGCACCACTTTTCTTCATGGAGGTTGATTTGATAAGTCCCGAAAAATTCTGCAAGAAGGTGAATCTTTGTGAGAAGACAGAATATGTTTTTCAAGGCAGGACGGGTGAAACCTGCACTGTATGCCAGCAAGCTCTGGTTGAAATCCTCTTGAAACTGAAAAATCCTGAAACACAGGTATGTTCAAATGACACCATTTGCTTCAAGCATAGAAGGCCATATTACGATATATCGGCGATATATCGCCGATATATTGGTATCGAGAAGAAGGGGATATCGATATCCGGGTGCATATCCATTTACCGGGATATCGTCGATATATGACCGATATATCGGCGATATCTGCTCATAGTGGTCAAAAAATGACTGGATTTAGTACACAAAATCCTGGATATCGACTGATATCGTCGAAAATTTATTGATATATATTGATGAATAATACCTTTGTAAGCTTGATTTCACTACTTATTTTGCTACTCCTAGTATTAAAATACATCATGTTTTATATATTTTATTTCGGATCGGGGGCGCCGTCCCGGCACCCCCGCAAGGGGGGACAACCTGGGTCCCCCCTAGCCTCCCCAGGCTCGTTGACCGGGCAACGAGACCCCCATTTGGTAGGGTATGGTACGACAGGTGGATGGATACAATTGTTGTTCAACTTGAGGGTGTCCAATCGATTTTTATTCATCTTCTTCCCCCTTCGAAAATATTATTATAAAGGGATTTTATCACTTGTGCCCCTCCGAGATATCGCAATATCAGTTATGCCCCTATCTTTTTGGTAATATCAGTTGTGCCCCTCACTTCTTACTAATTTTTCACTTGTGCCCCTCGGGTTAGTGGCCGTCCATCCACAGTGCAAACAGACGTTAACTTTGAGGACATAAGCGGAATTATTTTTTTATAAAAAGGTTAAATGGTCATTTGACACCCCCTTCTTCATCCTCTTCTTCTTTCTCCTCTTCCCCATCCTCTTCCTCCTCCTCCCTCTCCGCCCGGAACTCCTTCCCCACCCCGGCCTGCCCTCTTCCTTCGCCTCAGCTTGCCCCCTCCTCCGCCCCCACCCCCTCGCCCTGAGCTCCTCCCCCTCCGCCCCCTGCCCCTGCCCCGAGCTTCCCGCACCCCCTGCCGCCCCCGTGCCTCCACCCGTCCTCAAGCTCGCCACTGCTCCGAGCTTCCAGCACCCAACCCCCTCCCCCAGCCTCTATCCCGCACCCCCCGCCGCCTGCACGCACCCAACTCCCCTCCCCCGGCCACCAACCCCCGTCCCCTATCCCGCACCCAACCCCCCTCCCCGGCCCCTGTCTCGCACCCCACGCCGCCTGCACGCACCCAACTCCCCTCCCCCGGCCCCTGTCCCACACCCAACCCCCCTCCCCGGCCCCTGTCCCGCACCCCACGCCGCCTGCACACACCCAACTCCCCTCCCCCGGCCCCTGTCCCGCACCCAACCCCCCTCCCCGGCCCCTGTCCCGCACCTCACGCCGTCTGCACGCACCCAACTCCCCTCCCCCAGCTCCCAACCCCCGGCCCCTGTCCCGCACCCAACCCCCCTCCTCGGGCCCCTGTCCCGCACCTCCCTCCCCCGGCCTCTGTCCCACACCCCCCGAGCTTCCCGCACCCAACCCTCCGGCCCCCTGCCCCTGTCCCGCACCCCTCCCCCGAGCTTCTGCACCCCAATCCCCCGACCTTGTCCCCCTCCCCCACCCCGCCCGCCGCCTGCTAGCCACGTCGTCGCCGCGCACCTCCCCCGCCCCAGCCCACACCTCCTCCCGCAGCACTTCACCCGGCCCCCGCCGCCCCTGCCCCAGCCCGCACCTCCTCCCGCAGCACTTCACCCGGCCCCCGCCGCCCCTGCCCCAGCCCGCACCTCCTCCCGCAGCACCTCCCCCGGCCCCCGCCGCCCCCACCCCAGCCCGCACTTCCTCCCACAACACTTCCCGCGGCCCAACCTCTCTAGCCCCATGCTCTACCCCTCCTCCCCAGTTCCTCTGATTTTATTCTGACCATAATACCCTTCTTAACCACACCATGGTTTGAATAAACCATGGTTGTTTTAATTTTTTGACGGTCAATCTGACGGAAGGGCACAAGTGAAAAATTAGCAAGAAGTGAGGGGCACAACTGATATTACCAAAAAGATAGGGGCATAACTGATATTGCGATATCTCGGAGGGGCACAAGTGATAAAATCCCTATTATAAATTATGTCTCTTTTAGAAAAATGATTTTATGCTCTTTATTTGTTTGGTTCCAAAAATAGCTCAAACATATTGTTTATACATAATATTTGATGCAATATAAATCTGGGATGAACTTCATTTCCAATATATATATAAGTCAACAATCAATATTAACAATGATATGTTCAATATGATAGATATGTGCAATATAAGTGTCATAGATGATCGATATGCATGTTATAAGTGTATAATTGTAAGTTATTTAGTGTTATAAGAACTTGGATGGACTACATTTCCAATATCCACAAGTTAGCAATAAACAATAACAATGATATGACCGATATATGCGATATAAGGGTCATAGATGATCGATATCTGTGATCTAAGAGTATATTTGTTAGTTATTTAATGTTATAAGAACTTAGACGAACTCTATTTCCACTATCTATAGATCAACAATTAACAGTACCAACGATAGTTCGATATGATCGATATGTGCGATATAAGGTCATAGATGATCGATATGTGTGATCTAAGAGTATATTTGTAAGTTATTTAATGTTCTAAGAACTTAGACGAACTCTATTTCCAATATCTATAGGTCAACAATTAACAGTACCGGTGATATGTTTGATATGCCCGATATGTGTGATATAAGGGTCATAGATGATCGATATGTGTGATCTAAGAGTATATTTGTAAGGTATTTAGTGTTCTAAGAACTTGGACGAACTTCATTTCCAATATCTATAAATCAGAAATTAACATTAACATCGATATGTTCAAAATGATCGGCATGTGCGATAGATGGTGTATAAATGACTGATATGTGTGATATAAGTGTGTATTTGTGGGTTATTTGTTGTTTTAATATCTTGGATGATCTTAATTCTGAAAAAAAGGCAAAAAAATGCAATTTGTGAGCCATTTCCGACATTTCCACCGATATCGTAGATATATCGGCGATATATCCCAATATATCCTTTTCCGGGTGGATCGATACGATATCAATATCGACATGACCTTCTATGGCTTCAAGACAACTAATTTGTGCATCATATGATTTGATATTCATAACGTTTTTACCATTCTTTTTGCATACTGATACTTCAATTTGGTTGAAACATGGGAACTCAACAGATATGGACATCTGCATAACGTGCATTTTTATCTGGATATCTATTTTTTGACCCATGGCTGCTTTGAAACAAATAAGGTTATGGAGATTACCTTAGTATTAATAAATATTCATACCACCACTCACATCCCTATTCCATTTTTGAAAATATAGAGATAGTAAAGTTGTAAGATTTTCCCATTTACTGGACCTTTAAGTGGGATTTAAATATAAATAAGTTGTAAATACGTCAGTAACTATAAAGTTTTTATGCCTTGTCAAAAGATTTCATTCGGCCTTGTTGGATCTAGTCTGGATACTGTCACAAATTAGATCTATTTGGCCTGGTTGCTGCTGATATATTTAGTTAGATGTGGATGCCAATGAATTACATGCATGAGGTGTACCTATATGATAATTTATGCTACGCATACGTCATTAAGCTTATCCCTGAACTATCCACATTATCATCCATTTCTAATCTAGTCTGCATCTATTTTGAAGGATACACTAATCATATTTGTATGTATATCCGTACTTTTAAAGAGGTATTAATCAGGTAATACCTCTTCATGTTAATGGTTGGCTTGAACACGATTCATTTCAATAGCTGTCTATGGTGAAAACTTAGCATAAAAGACTGCCCTGGCAAACAATTGTCCCCAAACGTTCGTGGATTCACGTGTTTTCTCTTCATCGTGCTTAATTACATTTCTTTTTTTTTCTGTACCGAAGAATGTTTTTGATATATATATTCCTTTGGAACTGACCATCCGTGTCATGATATCTAGTTGGAAGTAGTCGAGGCTCTTCTCAAATCGTGCAGTAAGATGGAAAACTTCGCCCAGCAGGTGAGACTTCTTGTGTTTTCCAAAATAAGATAATCCTTTGCGAAAACACTGATTCATTGTTTGATTACAAGTCATGTTACTGTGAATCATGCATTTTTTCACAGTTTAAATATTTTGAGAAATCCGGAATTTCCTCTCATTCTTTTCATTTGCTTCTTTCCAGTGTAAGAAGCTCGTATTCGAGTACGGTCCGATCATCTTCGAAAATGCGGAGAAGTTCCTTGAGACCACCGACATCTGCACTTATATCCACGCTTGCAAAGCAAGTGAAGAGCTAGCTACCACGCAAGAGCGCCACTCTCATGTTGCAATCAGCGACATCTGAAGCTTCGACAATAATGGTGGCGGGCCTGCCAGCACCAAGAATCCACGGTTCAATATGTAGCAGTTATGTGTAAGTCAGTCACTGAACCGTGCCCATATCTTATGTGAATCTATGTAATTATTTACATGAATCAATCTGATGAGATTTGGGGTACTACTGCTGTGCTTTTCTTGTGCATCCTCATTTGATGTGGTCATTTTGGATTGGATTATGTATACCTAGAAATTTATTCTGTCTGGATCTAAGTAGTAAGTTGAACCATTAGAATGTTTTTCTCTCTTGAAAAGATGACGAGTTCATCGATCAAAATGAAAATGATCTAGGAGTCCAACAAGAACATGTAGAAAAGGAAATGAGCTCCTTCGAGCCCGACCAGGGTATTACTAGAAAGTTATCATATAAGATGGACTCTTCGAAGAAAGAAAAACGAGGTATCGGAAAGCTAAGGATGAAGAGGTGGAAAGAATATGCTTGAATCATTTTTGCTTGTTTCCTTGAGATCATGTTAGTGTTAGAAGGCCATGTTGGCCATATGGTTTCTAAATTTTCGAGCTTGATGTAATATCTTTTTGATGGAATGAAAGTGGTAACCCGAGCCACTTAAAATCAGACTTAGAATTGAAAAAATGATTGCTCCGCACTTGATTGCATAATGTTAAAGTCTCCAATGATAATCACAGGCATTGACAACATTGAAGCGACTACTGAGGTTTTAAGTAGTGCGGAATTTCTTGAGCGTGGGAGGGTTTGTAACTATCTACGAGCACATACACAGCTTTAGATGTAAGGAAGGTAAGCGAGAAGGTCGAAGATCCTCTAATGTTCTAAGATAGCTCTTTGAGGGATCCTAGAAACGGTTTCCATTCAAAAGACCACTTAATCACTCCTCACATCACATATAGATATGAAGTCCTTTTTCTGAACTGATTTTTTAAATGAAAAGTCTAATGCATGAAGAAGCTTGCGTTGGGTAGTCGATGGCCAGCATAAAAAATAGTCGAATCTTTCAACATGGATTTGAGCAAGAATCCATGTAGCCGACCCTACTTATAGTGGGAGATGGCTTAGTACATTTTATTGTCGATCGTTGGATTAATGTCCAGAGACTCTCAACCACTTGCGTGTTGATTCTTTCGCCACGAGACGAATAACCTGAAGGGGATAAAGTCAATGATGATTTGAGCCATCCTATGCAAAAAAGTAGTTCGCATGGGCATACCTGGAGAAGATGAAGCAATGTCGTGTCGATTTGGATTGAGGTTGCAAGGATATATGGCATGTGAGACTTCCATTTCTCGATCCTCATTGTTCTTTCGAGGACAATGATAGATGGAAGGTTGCTTCAAAGACATCATCAGCCGCGGGGACATCGATGCCTTTTAGAAAGAGCGAGGTATACGAGATGTTCATCAGTAGTTTCACCCTCCATCTTGAGAATAGATGCCATGAAATGTCTCAAAATCGAATTCAAGTTTCTTTTTCAAAATCGTTGCCATGAAATGTGACTTACCAAAATATCATGATTCAAATCTTAAAAATAACAAAAGCAAAAAAAGCAAAAAAAAACGTTTGAAGGGGAGAGGGGGTGCGTCCCAAACTTGAGACCTTTTTAATAGACCTTTTTCTCAAGCAATAAAATATATTATTATTATTACTATTAAAATGCCAAAGAGCGTCTTCTAAAAGGACGCTATTGCCCCTTCTAACGGTCACAAATTATATATCTTCACTTCGGGTGGAGAGAGAGAGAGGGAGACAGAAAGAGAGAGATGGGAAGAGGTCGCCGCCGGAGTGGCGCCGAAACCCTAATTCCCGCCGCCGGCGAGGACAGTCCGATCCATGCGGCCGAATCGGCGGAGGCGGAGGGGGAGGAGGAGGACGGGAAGGGGTTCTTCGCGTGCTACCTCCTCTGCTCCCTGAGCCCCCGCCACAAGGGCCACACCTACATCGGGTATAATTTGCCGCATCCCGATTCTTATCGTTTGATCTCTGGTGGTTTTTGGTTTCAATATATGGTTACGGATGATGTCTCCGATAGAGGTTGTCGGAAAAAAGAATTTGAGGATCGTTAGGACTGGTTTTTGAATCGACTGAAATTAAAAATATTTTATTCGTAGTCTTTATAACTAATATTTTGTTTTTTGGGTAATAATTTTGTTTTATTTACATAGAATGTAGAGCTTGACTTGATGGCAGCGGCCATTCATGATAAGTAGAAAGGGGAAGCATTGAAGAAACGATAACAATGCGCACAATCTTTGGAAAATTATGTTCTGCTGGATATACATGTATTGCATCCCGATTAACGGATCCTTAATTGTGTTTATCAGATTTTGCAAAGATCCATGCAAATATGTGTTGAATTTCAATTGCATTGTGAGTGCTCAATGCATAATCGACTTGTAGAATTCTTTGCTCTCTGATAATTAGACTTGTGGAAATGAAATGATATCCGGGTTCCTTTTAAGTATCGGGGCAAATGTGTACATTGCTAATATCAAGTACTCAAATGGATACTTTCTTCAAAGTAAAGTTAAACTGAAATTTTTCGTGGGATTTTAGATTTTTATCTAAAAATCAAGGTAGGAGATTGATTTAAAACCATGGATTTGTGTGATGTTATTGCTTAATAACTGATTTTTTGTTTCTTTACTGTCAAAACACAGTTTTACTGTCAATCCCCGACGTCGAATCAGGCAGCACAACGGTGAAATAACAAGTGGAGCATGGAGGACAAAGCGCAAGCGGCCCTGGGAAATGATCTTGTGCATTTACGGATTTCCAACCAATGTTAATGCACTCCAGGTTTAGCAATGAAAAATTTCCCAGCATATTTTTGTTAGCAATGCCATCTCCAACTTAACCCTACATTAAATATCTGCAGTTCGAATGGGCATGGCAGCATCCACGCGAGTCTCTGGCTGTCCGTAAAGCCGCAGAAAGCTTCAAATCTCTCTCTGGGATCACTAACAAGATCAAAATTGCATACACAATGCTGACACTTCCTTCCTGGGAGAAGTGAGTTTGTTTTTCTTTGAACACGTGCGCAATTTGCTTTGTCCATTCTTAATAACATAACTGTATTCTGATTTCTTCTTTTGACAGATTTAATCTCACAGTAAATTTTTTCTCGACAAAATACATGAAGCACACCGTTGGTTGCCCAAGATTACCTAAGAACATGAGAGTCAATGTACGTGAGATGGATGATCTCCCTTGTTATGTAGACGGTGAAACATTGGAGGAAGATGATGAAAATGACTATAGTGAAGCATGCGATGATGAAGAAGATAAGTCATTGGGGTCGAGAGATGCGCCAATGAACCAAGATGTGGGTGATAACGAGTTGAACGAAAGAATGGTCTCAGAAGAACCCAATGGAAAGCAACAATCTGACAGCATTGTATACCGAATGGATGATTTCATCCAAAGCCCTGAAAGAACATGTAACGGGTACTCTTGGCAGCTAGAATCTGGTGATGCCATCCAGCAGGCGAGATCGCTAGACTCTTGTCATTTGACTCCGATTAAACCGGTGGATAATCTCATCCAAAACCCAGAAAGAACATATAATGGATACTCTTGGCAGATAGAATCTAGTGATGTGAAATTGATAGGTTCTTGTCATTCTACTCCTATTAAAATGGTGAATGGAGCAGGAATTACCGGGGGAGTCTTATCAGCCGCCAGTGATCTGGATTCTGTTCATCCAAATCAACTCGGCGGAATGGCATGCTCGATAGAGCCATCAACGCCCATGAGCTCAGGAGCAGATATCAATGCCAGAAAACGGGACAAGTGCCTTTCTCCTGATAGCGATGTAATAGATCTCCTGACACCGTCAAGTTGCATTGCTCCTAACGAAGATAAGCGAGCTGCGGTTAGACGGCAGATCATTGACCTCACTGAATCACCTTCAGTGATTTACTTGTAGAGTTGATTTCTTAAAAAAAAAACTCGAAGATCCAATCTTCATTCGAGCTGTATAATACGTGCAATCTGCATAATAAGTGTTGAGAAGATCATTCTATCAGACATATGTACTTTGTGTATTCGTTAGAATGTATGTCATGATGTTGTGTTTGTTGAGAACATGTAATGGCGATTCTTAAGAGGCATGTAATTGATATACCGGATTGGTAAAATTAATTTCTTGTTACTGGTGACTATAGTTAGAACAGTGGCAATATTCTGAACTGGATTTTTGGCTTCTGTTTGGTTATATTGGAACTAAAATAACTACAGACTTAAATATTACATTATAACAACTATTCAATATACGATTATGGCAGGTTGAATAGTGGGCAGATAATATTATCTAGCTCAAAACGGTTAAAAAATAGAATGTTGGAGGAAATCATCGTACCTTTAATATTCATGCCCTAAAACGTCAGCCAAATTTTTTTAGTTTCTATCAGTTGTGCCCTTTTGAGATATTGCAATATCAGTTATATCCCTCCCAGTTTTGGAATTTCAATTCAGCCCCTAATTTCTTCTACAACGATTACTTGTGGTCCCCTTTAGTTGTCGTCCCTCCACATCCCAAACGGACGTCAACTTTGAGGACACGATGGAAATTAGATTAAAAAATGAGGATATAAATGTCTTTCTCCTCCTTTCTCTTCTTTCTTCCACTCTTCCTCCCTCCTGTCCCTCCAGCCTCTCTTCCTCCCACTCCGCCCGTTTTTTCCCTCCCCCTCCAACACATCCTCCCCCTCCACCCACCCTCTTCCTCCCACTTCCAACACCTCTTCTCCCTCCGCCCAGCCCTCTTCCTCCCCCTCCAGCACCTCCTCCTCCTCTGCCATCTCTCTTCCCCCCTCCAACACCTCCTCGTCCTCCCGCCCTCTTCCTCCCTCTCCAGCACCTCGTCCCCCTCCGTCTTCCCTCTTCCTCACCCCCAACACCTCCTTCCCCTCCGCCAACCCTCTTCCTCCCCCTCCAGCAACTCCTCCTATCCATCCCCCTCTTCCTCCCCCTCCAGCAACTCCTCCTGTCTATTCCCCTCTTCCTCCCCCTCCAGCAACTCCTCCTGTCCATCCCCCTCTTCCCCCCCTCCAACACCTCCCCCCCTGTACGAACTCTTCCTCCCCCTTCCAGCACCTCCTCCCCTTCGTCGGCCCTCCTCCCCTGATTGCATCGATTGCCTTCAGTGAGTTGTTCCAGGAGATTTTGCTGTGGTAAAGGAGGGGGCGGTGGAGGAAGGGTTGGTGGATGTGATGGATTTTTTTCAAATATGCCCCTCTTAACTACACAATTGTTTGATTAAACCATGATTTAATTCAACTCATTGACGACCATACTAACAGAAGGGCACAAGTGATCATTGTGGAAGAAGTCAAGGATTGAACTAGTATTCCAAAAAAAGGGAGGGGTATAATCGATATTGCAATATCTTGGTGGGGTAAAACTGATAAAAACTCAAAATTTCTTATCAGGATCATTCATGGTATCCACCCCAAATTTGGAGCATTTAAATAAATTTTCTCAAAAGAGGAAGAAGGGTTTACTATCAAAAGATAAACACCTAAAAAAGGTCGTACATTTCAAGAAGCTTTTCATAATAAATAGCAAATTATTCGTTTATTTATCATTGTGGTTCGCTTAGGATACAAAAATAATGGTTAAGATAAGCATGCTACGTATGCGTGTATACATTTTCATTAGTTTTCGAAGACATCTGCTGAATATTTGTATAAAGGCATGCAATCAGATTTATTTGTATCTTACCATATTTATCCAATATTGAACATTTATGTTAAGATGCAAATATGATCATCAGGACAAATATGTTAGTCTACAAACCAAGACCAAGACGTTTCCTGGAGAGATTCGAATGGACCAAGACCAAACAGTTCAAGATCTTGTTCGTTATTGGAATTTGTGAGAAGAAAAGTAAAATAACTATCAGCAATCAAAGTCTGCAAGTAACAAAAATTTAACATTGTATCTTGGTATTTACAACCCATAGTTACATCGTCAAAAATAACTCAACAAAATTTTTTATGATGAAAAAAAATCCAGAAGAGTTGCAAGCTTGCAAACAGATGCATCGGGGCAGAAGATTGAGAGACGGAATCCCGCCGGAAAAGCCATAACAAGAACATGTACAAGAGCAATGAAGACAAATGCATGAAACAATGAACATTTCGACACCGATGTAGTATCTCTAAGGTAGTAGACTCAGGATGCGGATTGCGTAGGGTTTGTTTCCTGCGGTTGGCATTCTTGTTCGATTTGCTGCTTCTGCCCCTGCCAAGCCCAAACTATGTCCTTTAACGCAGGTTTTATGTCTTCCTTCCACACCTTCTGATACTCCATGGAATCCCCACCCGATTTCCTCATCTCCACCACGTAAAAGGATGGCATGACCTCAAATATCTCTGCGTCGATTTCTAGGAGACCTTTTCTCCCTTGTTTTGGAGCCTCTAGCTTCATCACACCGCCCTCCTTCTTCAATATCTTAAACCTCAACTGCTTGGCTATGTCCTCTAGTTTCGAGATGATGGTAGATGCTTGTTCCCTAGAAGTGAAACGTGCCTCTTTCTTGTGGTCTGGCTCCTCGAACAAACCCGACAGATCAAATCCAGAAGAAAGGGCAATGATGTCAAAGGCATTCAGGTTCCTGTGGATCACCATATCCCGCTTTCTGTCAGGAGCGTCACTTTCGTCGGACAGAGCGAAAGCTTCTTCTACATCCGACGGGACTGCTTGTTTCTTCTCTTTCTCATCCTTTATGGGCTTCTCTTCCAGACCCTTTCTAACCCAAGGATTTTCCATGATCTTCGACATGGAAATTCTTGTGCTGGGGTTCGGATCCAAGATTTTCACCAGAAGCCGACGAACTTCAAAGGGGAACCAAGTAGGGCATTTGAATTCTGCCTTCCCAATCTTCCTATACATCTCCATAAGATTTGAATCATGAAAAGGAAGATATCCAGCCAAAAGAACGAACAGTATCACCCCACAAGACCATATATCTGCTTTTGCACCATCATACCCTTTACGACCGATGACTTCGGGAGCTACATATGCTGGAGTCCCACATGTAGTGTGCAGCAATCCATCCTGCCTTTTCGACTCAGCGAGAGCACTCAAGCCAAAATCAGAAACTTTAAGATTTCCATGTTCATCCAACAGTATGTTCTCGGGCTTCAGATCACGGTGATACACACCTCTACTATGGCAATAGTCCACTGCACTTATAAGCTGCTGGAAGTACCTCCTAGCAGCATCTTCTTTAAGCCTACCCTTGGCAATCTTGTTGAAGAGTTCCCCACCTTTCGCGTGCTCCATGACAAAATAAATCTTCATCTTGGTGGCCAAGACTTCATACAGCAGCACGATGTTCGGATGCCTCACTAGTCTCATCACGGAGATCTCTCGCTTGATCTGATCCATCAGCCCAACTTTAAGAACTTTTTCCTTGTCGATAACCTTGATGGCAACACTTTGATTGGTCTTGATATTTCGCGCATAGTATACCTTAGCGAAGGTTCCTTGACCTAGCAATCTCCCTAACTCGTAGTTTTGCATCAGAACATTACTCTTATGAGCCATACTGCGATAACTGATACTGTTCCCACAGACTATATGATATACACTATTTACATGCACATGGTACTAAAATTGGAAAACTTCAACCACCTCCTCGGAAGTCATGATTCAGTATGGTGAGTTTTGAAGAACCTGCCTCTGCAATGCATATTTGTGTGTAGGGCACATAAATATTATGTATTCTGGATTCTATCTCTTCATCGACCAAAACACAACTTGACTGGAGCTACTATCTTTCAAAACTCGGAGAATGAGCTCCTACAGTTCATGCTCATCCTTCCGGCATTCCCAAATGTCTTTCTCCTGTAAAGTTAATCAGGAGACATCTAAAAATCAGTTGGATAGGTAGAAAGAAAAATAAAATATAAGAATAAAGAGCAACCACGCCCCAGCAAAATAAAGCCCAATATGGATATTTTCATTAGGGATGATCTATTTTTAATCATGAGCCGCAGACTAAAACTCATGGACAATAAAAATTAGATAATAAACAAAATTTTTGGGAAAAAAGAATCATTTGGCAGAATATGATGACTATATTGAACATAACCCTCCAAAAGTAGTGCATCAGTTGAAATGATATATTATAAGTTTATAACATCTAGTATCTCTGAATGTCTCATATTGTAAACAAATTTCGGAGCAAAACATATCTTGCAGCAATGGTCCTTGTTGTAATCCAATCAGGATAGAGAACTATGTCCCAAAATAATATCTTGTTCGTTGTTCAACATTAAGCACATAATTTTTATGATATTGCAATCTGAGACTGCCATTACAGCCCACTCAAGACCACCACTTTGCCTCATCCTTTGTGGACCAACATTTTCCCGGCCACACTTGAATTTCCAACTACCAAAGTTGAATCCCATGCTTGCTCTCAACAGATCAGATTCAAGCAAGCTCCCTACATTGTTCCAATCGCCCTCAGATTAATAATTCATCACCTCCTAACCCTTACAATAACTGAAAATCATCAAACCACCTCTATAATTTCCAAAAACAATGGAATTAATACCAGCACCCCTCGTACATTTTACAATCAAGAGAGCAAAAAAAAATTCTGCGTTAGTTGGAATAAACAAGAAATAATATGTCGGTAATTCCAACCAAACAGAACCACAAGCTCTAGACTAAAGAGCAAAATGAAGTAATACCTCCATCTGCTTAAAACTGAGGAACAGATCCATGTATTCTATTTATTTCCCGCATATAATTCACAGTCAAGAACCAAAAAGAAGAATTTCTTTATTAAAAATAAGCATTAAATATCATGATGGCAATCCCCAACAAGAAGTCTAACAAAACCCTAAACTACAGAGCATGAGGAATAAACACCTCCTCCCCTATCAACAATCGAATAAAAATCCATATATCCTACTAATCCCCGCAAACAATTCACAGCCAAGGACAATAAAAAGACATTGTTTTATTAACAATAGGCGAGAAATAAACACGGGGGTAATCCCCATCAAGCATAATCACAAACCCTAAATTACAGAGTACCACGAATTAAAAAAAATCTCATCGCTTTATTAAAAAGAAACAAGCAATAACATGTGGATAATCCCTACGAAGCATAACCACAGACTCGATCACAGAACACCAAGACATAACGCGTCCAAGCCCCCCATTGACGTAAAGGAACAAAATTCCCTCATCACATTTAGCAAACACATACAATTTCACAGCCAAGAACAAAAAAAAAGGTTCCTTTATCAAAATAAGCATTAAATAGTACGACGGTAATCCCCATCAAGCAAAATCACGAATCATATACTACAGAACACGAAGGATTTTTACGCAGATTTCATAGATCGGATTCGAAACCAATAGGAGAAAAAGAACACAAAATAGCAGCAAGTTGGCAGCTTTTTAGATTAAGTATCGAAGATTACCTCTAATCCTCCGCAAAATCCCAAATACGAATCAGAGACAGAGAGAGAGAGAGAGGGAGAGGGAGAGGGAGAGAGAGGGAAGGATGGAGAGAGTTGAGGAGGATTTTGGGTCCTTATGTTTCTCTCCTCTTTCTTCGCCGCGGGGACACCTTCTGCTGATGGGGTTTGTGAAATGACGCATTTACTCCTTGATACCCACGGGACTATCTGAGGTATCCCGCGTTCGGTGCGGCGCCAAATGCGGGGGGTCAGTTTCAGGGGAAAATATGGGGGTATATACGTAATTGTGCTGGTATGGGTAGAAATAATCATATGATGGGTAGTGATTAGGGATTTTTTTTTTAAAAAAACACTTACTAAAATATTCAAAATCAATTAAATAGACTTCAATTTTGGACATTAAAAAAAATACTTATCAATCACACTTCAATGTCGATTTGAGGAGTCATGCACAAATCAAGAGTCTGTAATTGATGAACGTACAATTCGCCTCTATAATGTTATGGAATTATGCTGTAGTACAGGAGGCGAATTTTGTTCAGCAAAAACCACAGACCTTGAATGCTGTGGAATATTTATACCTGGCAAGTCTACCAAGGTCGAACATAGGGACGCGGCTGCCTAATCAGAGTATTGAATTTTGATTCATGAAGCACATAGTGATTTAATCTCAATTTCAGATCCATATGCAAATTATGAAGCACTATGCTATTTACAAGGCGATGCCATGATGCATGCATTTTTTTATCTTGTTTTTATGCAAGTTAAAGTGATGCATGGGCAAATAATGCAAAGGAACATGCATGATGAATAAAATGCTACAATTATACCCTAAAATGAGAGCAACGCAATATAGAATGAAGTTAGAGTCAATTTGAACACATCATTAAAAATCGGTCATCAAATCAAGCAAGACAAGTAGAGCATGGTCCCATTTTTCACATAAAAAATCACTTAAATTGAAACAGTGTCAAATGGAACAAATAAGTATGCTAGAATGTAGAGGACAAAATAAAGATCAAAACGACACTAAAATCATGCAATTTGGACCTACGATGCTCAAGTTATGCTAAAAACAGTGCAAAGGCATAATGGTAATAAAAATGCAATAAAATAAAGGGATAATTATTGCATTTAGGTCCCTGGAGGGACCTAAATGTAAATATGAAAAACCGCCTGGGCCCAGATATAATTTTTCCATTGCGCGCATGGGCATATTTGTAAATCTTCAAAACCTGGAGGGCCTCCCTGAAATTTACCCAGGCACGCACGTGAGGCACGTGCCTGGGGATCAAAATGCAAATATATAATATTCCGAGATCTTCTCTGCAATTTACCCAGGGCCCCACGTGCCTCGCACGTGGAGCGCCTAGGCTCGGGCGCCACCTCAGGCTCGGGCCACGTGGTGATAGCTGGAGGTTCGGCATTAGGCTTGGAGGACCCGAGCCTATAGGTCTGGACGAAGGCTCGAGTCTACCACGTGGCGTCATCACAGCCGTTCGATCCATTCAATCGAACGACACATGTACTCTCGTCTTCTGCCTTGGCCCACCGGAGAAGGCGGGTCTCCGGTGAGCCCTGGAAAGCTCCACCGAGCTCCTGCGGCTTGCCTGGCGATCGGTGAAGGCTGCGTGGGGCCTGGCGGAAGTGCTGGAGCCACTGCGAAGCTCCAAAGAGGTCTGGAGCTCCCCGTCGAAGCAAGGTTGTCGGAGGAGAAGTTCGAGGTCGGCGGGGAGTTGCGATCTCCGGCTATTGAAGAGATGGGACCTGCAAACGTTGGAAGCACATAGCCTAAGTAATCGTGATGTGAAGTGGATCGAGTGAAGTGAGATGGGAGCCCGGCGAAGGCGGAGAAGGTGGAGGCTCTGGTGGGTCCTCCGCCGTGACGACGAAGGCACTGGATCGGCAGTGGAGAGGTTCTGAGGAGGAGTTAGGTGATTGGCGAGTTTATTTGATGGATGGCGAAAGTGCAGAGATGGTCGGACGGGGGTGAAGGTGATCATGGAAGGTGGGAAAATTCGGGGAAATTCAAGAAAAAGAGGGAGCAGAGAAACCTCATCGGGGAGGGGACCCTTGGCGGAGGAGTGGCTTGGGATGAGGCTCGAAGGAGCCCCGGGGTCGTTGCCCAGCTGGTCAGCAAGCCAGCGAGCTCGGCGGAGCTTGGGAGCGTTCGCTACTCGGCGGCGGAGCACCGAGGGTCAACACCGGCGAGTACCCATCGTCACCTCGACGTTCCTCCCCTCTGCTGTCACCGGAGGGGCGGAGGAGGCTAGGGTAAAGGCCAAGAATGGTGGACGAGGTGCAGCGGTGGCGGAGATGGCGTTTTATAGGCGGAGGTGGTCGGGGGTTACAGTGGTGTGGAGCGTTTTTACGACGAGGTTTAATGGCGAAAGGATTAATGGGGGCGAGTGATGAAGGTGGCGCAGGGATGTTGGTCGAACGGAGAAGTCTTTGGTGGCGTTACGACGAGGAGGTGGTGACTGGAGCGTCGGCTAGAAATGGAAGGGGGCGGAGAATGCGCGAGGTGAAACGGCTGGGGAAGGGGGAGGTTACGGAGGTTGATGATGGGTTTTGGACCGTTGGATCGTACGATCCAACGGTCAGGAGGGGTGCGCTGGCAGAGGGATGGGATCAGATCAAAGATCTGATCCTACGGCGGAGGTTTAGGCGCTAACGAGTGGTTGTGATGGAGAGTTGGAGAAGATCGTTCGATGGAGATTAGAGGGGTGACGTGGAGCGTCGGCCACCGTAGGATGAAAGTGACATCGTGCGGCTATGGAGGAGGGGAGACGTGGCGCAAGGATGGGCGTGGGATAGGAAGCGGATCGGAGGGCTTAGATTTAGGCGCGAAGTAGCGGTCGAGATTAGATCTGGAGTCAGATCCAATGGCTGGAAGCGAAGCGGTCGTGGAGGGCTAGGATGAAGGCGGAACTGGTGTGATCCAACGGCCCAGAAGAGGGCCGGGTGGCGCGAGGAGAAGTGGGCCACGTGGGCGGCCCAGAGGGCGCCACGTGGCCCAATCAGATTAATTCACAAAATAAATACAAAGAAAATTAGAAAAGAAATAGTTAGAGGCTGAATTTGGAAAAAGTCAAGACATGAAAGTTGCTCGTCTCGATGAGATCTACAAATTTCATGTTGGGCAAAAAGCCAAAAGAGGTCATTTATACAAAAGCTACTTTTGGGGGTATTTTTAAGGGGATAAAAACACCAAGTTTGTGGCTTTGAGATTTTTTTGTATTTTTTTATCTTTTTAAGGGTCAGTGAATTATAGAAAACTTATCTACCTAATTTTTAGGGATTTTTGAGTGATAAAATAATTACAGAAAAATAAGGGCAATTAAATACAAATAATTAAAGGCTAATTATACACAATATAGTACATGATAAAATCAAAGAATTAGAGGATATTTTTATTGGTTTGTTTAAGCAGGGATTTTAATAAGTGGCTTTTAACATGATGAATACGAGATTCATCAGTAATCCTTTTGGATCATTTACGTGCATTATGTCGTTTGCTTCCTCAAATTGGTGGAGAAGAATAGTAAGTTCAAAGCCTCCAACGTTCCTTTTGTTTCTCCAAAGAAGGGATAGGAATGTAAATGATCCAAAAGGGTGCAAGTCCAAATCAACATATTTGTTTCTCTAAAGAAGGGATAGGAATGTAAATGATCCAAAAGGGTGCAAGTGTGCCGATTTGGACTTGCACCCTTTTGGATCATTTACGTTCCTATCCCACATGTTGCTTCGTCAAATTGTTTCTCCAAAGGAGAGGTATGAATGCAAATGACCTAAAAAGCTGTCAGTCCAAATCGAGATCTTTTGCTTCATTTTGAGTCATTTGCATTCGTATCCATCCTTTGTAGAAATAAATCGAATGTTGGGTGATTTAGACAGGAATAAAAAGGAAGATGTGAACATAAATGATCTGAAAGAGAAAATTCCAAATCAGCACATGTGGTGCGAATTTGGGTTTGACTAAAATATTCAAACCTGACATAGGAGCCATTGCTTCTACCACTAGACCATTAAGAGGGTTCCTTGTAGGACATTTACAAAACACAGTGTTCTTGATAGCAAACATTCATTCGCATTCATATCCACATTGGTCCTAGATTTAGATAGTGTTCTTGATAGCAAACATTTATTTGCATTCATATCCACATTGATCTAGATTTAGATAGATCCAATTGAGGTTATCTTCAATGATTAAAACGAGTAGTTATAAGGAATGAGTAGGGTTTGTCTTATTTTTTTGTTTGGTGGTTTTGATGGGTAAATAATAAATTTCACATGAGAAGAAACAATGAATAATGTAACTGTGATATTCTCATTTTATTTCAGAAAATTTAATAATATTATGAGAGAATGAGATCTTATACATCGTCAAAAATGGGAGCAGATCCTCAACACCCAATCAAACTATGGTCGTAAGTTGTAAAAGCCTCATTTGTTTTCTTCAATAAGGACTCGAATATAGATCAATCCATGATCTTACAAGTTGTGGATTTGTCTTATATATGAATTATCACCTGGCAATGAAATCTTCTGATAAACACATGGCTTATTATGATGTAATGAGCATCCTCATTTACACGTGTTTTAAACATTTTGACAAAAATATTTAATCCTTTTCAAACATTATATCATTTTATTATGATGGGTTTGATGGGGCTTCCCTAAGGTGCAGCTAACGGGCTGCCCTTTCGGTTATTTTTCCGTATTTTTTTATTTTTTTTAAAATATCACCATGTATAGTCATCTATATATTTGTCTAATATGTCATTCAAATTTTGTCAGAAACGGATACTCATATACCCTCCATCTAGAATAGGTCGATTACAACAAAGTTTAGACCGTTAAAATTACATTTCTAAATGGAGGGTATGGGAGTCTTTTTTCTGATGAAATTCAAATGGCATATTGAGGGATATATAGATGAATATACAAGATGATATTCTGTAAAAAAAAAATAAAAAAATCGAATAAATGATTGGGGGGCAGCCCCATTTTTTCCTATTATGATAGACAATCATTTTCACAAAGAGCTTATCTCAAATCAATACAAAATGATCATATACAAGTAGAAAGAACATTTGTAATACATATAAAGATACGGCCATTTCATATTAATCTGAGATTTTCTTTTGTAAAAATGTCTATTTATAGTAGGTAAATGATATATTATTTGTGAACCAATAAATATTTTTCTCAAAATAACTGTAGATAATTGTAAAGATAGGGGTACTCATTATCAATTTTAATGAGCCATATGCTCATTAGAAAAACATCATCGACATACATACATATATACATGTGGGTGTGTATAGGGGGGCTTTCAAATAGGACTTGGTCCTTCCATCCTTAAGGAAGACCAACGATCGTAGCCGTTAGATCAAATCTAACGGCATCATCAATTTATTTACCCAAAAGGACATTTTGATCATCAACTTTTGCATTAATTATGCACATCAATTAATATTTTGAAATACTAAATTTAGCTAGTTTTATTTTTGATATTTTTCATAATGTCATATTTAAAAAATATCCAATTTTGTGTTGAGCGGTATTTTTTGGATCATATGTTTGTATCCTCATGCATTTTTTTGTAGAATTCAAGGTTCTTTTTGTAACGACTTTATGTTTTTTGTAGAATCCATTGTTCATTCAAAAATCATCCGTTATTTGTAAATTTTGCATGGTTCTTTGTAAAATATAATTCATATTAATAATTAATGTGTGATTCTTTGTAACGATTGCATGGTTTTTTGTATAACAAAATTTGTATAGTTTTTTGTAAAATTTTTGGTAGTCATTCATGCTTAATTGATGCGAATATACAAATCAAATTTGTATAAAACACATCTAAAATGTATAATGCACATCCAAAATGTGTAATGCACATCAATATATACAAGATTTATAAAAAATATAATTTTCATTCGCAGCCATTTGATTTGTAAAAATACATAACAAATAGTATAATACATATCAAAATTATATAATACACATTAATATTGTATAGTGCACATCAATATTGTATACTACACATCAATATTGTATCAAACTGCGAATCGTTCTTCACCCATGACTAGTTGTAGCACCGTATACATGCATCACCATCCGATCTACGTGTTCTCGTTGTCGTTTGCTTGAAGGTCTTCCCGGAGAGCCACATCATCATTCCCTGGCAAGTACACGTGCCATCGACTTCTGCCTTGCCGATGAGGTCGCGCATGATGCTAAAAATTGATATGTAAAAAAGATTGACGATGGAGACGAATGACAGAGACGAATGACGACATCCTCGCAGTGGCTACGACCTTCCTCATGATGATGACAGAGACGATCGACGGAGACGAACGACGACCTCCTCACAGCTACAACGGCCTTCCTGATGATGACGACGGAGACGAACGACGGAGACAATCGACGACCTCCTTACAACGCCAACGCCGTCATCGTGCACATCCTCCTCCTCTTCCCGCTTTTTGTGCGTGTGAGATTAGAGTTGGCAACGTGAATGGCAAACATAGGAAAGTGATTAATGATGAGATATTTTTAGTGATTACATAATATATTTAGGTAATGAATAATGTCCCAAATGGATTTTTGATTAATTAAATAATAAGTTAACATACCTTTAATGACAACCGACGGATTAAATATGGACGGATGAGATCATTGACCTTCTTATGGATGGAAGGACCGTGTCTCATTTGAAAGTTATCCTATATAAGGGTGCGCGTGTGTGTGTATACACACACACACACACACACATATATATATATATATATATATGAAATAATGAGCATGTTTCAAGGCGGTACCAGTAATTGTTCATCTTTCCTGGCATCAAAACATGCAAGTGGGAGAGGATGGTGAAGACGCCATTATTACTGGAAATAAACAACGAGTCATGGCTCAACAAGAATGTTCTGAATATTATTGGAGGAGATTGTAACACCCAAGTGGTGTGGATACTATTTGAAAACCTGGCTTCAGTAATTTGGACGATTGTCAACAGGCCCAATTGAGTCTGAACCCAACAAGTTGTCCGAGCTAATCTTCTCCTATAGAGGTCTGTAGTGAAGTCGCAGATGATGGGATGTAATGTATAGCTTGTATTGGCATACTTCTCGACATATACTAGTTTTAACTTTAATAATGCAGTGATTTTTATCCTTTGTTGTTGCATTCTTTTAAGAAAGGAGCTTTCCTAATGGGTAAAATCAGTTAGTAATATAAAAACAATCCTTTAAGGTTTTTAATCCATTAAGCACAATAGTTGTTATAGAGTGAGACTTTATTGGTATTAATCTTTTATATAGTGTTCATCTATTTATAATTGATTAGTAAACAAATATAAAAAATGAGATATCTTAAGTGAGAAGATTTCTTGTAATTGGCAAATAAAGTGGGCAGAAATAATGGAAAGTGACATGTGAGCACCGGCATCATATTAATTGAGAAAAGGACGCCTAATGTACCTTGTGTATTCTTGCAAAATTCACAATTCCGCATTCTATAAGAATACAGGGGCACACATGTTATTAAAAAAAGTATAGAAATGAATGTAATTTAAGAATTTCAGAGAGGCAAAAGCGTAAAAAAGCCACCATTTTTTATGAGGTAATTTTTTACAAGAGACTGGTAAATCGTGTCCTTTATGTAATTTGTCCCAAATAAATTGGTCATTTATGTAATTTCTCCTGAGACATTCTCTTCCTTCCTTAAAACATAGATTCGACAATTTATAGTGCACTTTATATATGAGAAAATGGGGCCGCACCTTCCAATTTTTCGGTCTTTTTTTTTTGAAAAATATCATCATGTATTTTCATTATTATATCTCTTTAATATGTCAATCTAATTTCATCAGAAGCAGAGACTCTTATACATTCCCTCCAGAATATGACGACTACGATAATTCTAAGACCGTTAAAATTATTTTTTCTATACACCTATGCCATCAATTTTTTCAGGTATTTTTTTACAAGAGACTGGTAAATCGTGTCCTTTATGTAATTTCTCTTAAATAAATTGGTCATTTATGTAATTTTTCATGAGACATTCTCTTCCTTCCTTGCAACATAAATTCGACAATTTATAGTGCACTTTATATATGAGAAAATGGGGCCGCCCCCTCCAATTTTTCGGTCTTTTTTTTAAAATATCATCATGTATTTTCATTATTATATCTTTTTAATATGTCAATCTAATTTCATCAGAAGCAGAGACTCTTATACATTCCCTCCAGAATATGACGATTACGATAATTCTAAGACCGTTAAAATTATTTTTTCTATACACCTATGCCATCAATTTTTTCAGGTATTTTTTTACAAGAGACTGGTAAATCGTGTCCTTTATGTAATTTCTCCCAAATAAATTGGTCATTTATGTAATTTCTCCTGAGACATTCTCTTCCTTCCTTGCAACATAAATTCGACAATTTATAGTGCACTTTATATATGAGAAAATGGGGCCGCCCCCTCCAATTTCCGGTCTTTTTTTTGAAAAATATCATCATGTATTTTCATTATTATATCTATTTAATATGTCAATCTAATTTCATCAGAAGCAGAGACTCTTATACATTCCTTCCAGAATATGACGATTATGGTAATTCTAAGACCGTTAAAATTATTTTTTCTATAGACCTATGCCCTCATTTTTTTATCAGGTAGTTTTTTACAAGAGACTGGTAAATCGTGTCCTTTGTATGATTTCCCCCAAATAAATCGGTCTTCTATGTAATTTCTCCTAAGACATTCTCTTCCTTCCTTGCAACATAAATTCAACAATTTATCATACACTTTATATATGAGAAAATATGATTGTCCCATCCTCCTTCCAAATTTCAGCTTTTTTTTGAAAAATACTGTCATGTATTTTTATTACTACATCTTTCTAATATGTCAATCTAATTTCGTCAGAAACAGAGACTCTTATACTCTCCATCTAGAATAAATTGATTACAATAATTTTAAGACTGTTAAAATATTTATTCTAGATTAAACTTATAGGAGTATCTATTTCTGACGAAATTGTAATGACATATTAGAAGGATATAACGATGAAAATATATAACGATATTTTTTAAAAAAATAAAAAATTTAGCCAAAAATAGGAAGCAGGGGCAACCCATTTTCTCTTTATATATGTGTGTACACAACTCTATCTTCTCGTAAGGAATGTATATTGTTGCGTAGTGGGTTTCCATTTCCGTCATTTAATATGTTTTTGTCTGTCCATCGTTATGATTGAAAGCTGAGCTGAGCTGGATAATGCTTAAATCAATGGCCTTCGAATTATTACTATTATTATATATAGGTGTTCTAGATGCTGAGCTGGATAAAGCTCCTCCCAGTTGGAGGATGGAACTTGTGTTTGAACTTCGGAGGATTCGAGGATAAGTAAGGGTTTTTTATACCCATAGTCTTGAGTAATTTTATAACTACATTCATAACCCTGCAAAATCGTAAATTATACTCAGATCCTAAATAAGTGTGTCGTTTTACACCCATAATTATCCGTTAGTATTATTTATTAATTCAACCAAAGGAATGAGTTAATCTAACCAATCCACGATCTAACGGCTCAAAATTAACACCAACGAAAAAGAAGAAGAAAAGATACCCCCTTCCTCCTCCAGCCTGACGCGTCCCCCACCCCTTCCTCCTCTGGCACCCCCACCCCCACTGACCACACCCCCTCCCCTTCCTCTTCCCCTCGCGCGAGCAGCTTCCCCTCCAGCATCACCGTCAAGCTCTCCGACAACCACTGTAGCGACGTCTTCCGCGGCTGCATCACCTTCACGACTCCTCCGCCACTCGCTCCTTCCTTCGTGACCACTGCCTCCCCTACATCGAGATCAACCTCGGCATCTTCTCCTTCCATGAACCCGACCTCCGTCGTTGGACATCCTCCCCTGTTCCACAGATCTTCGTCGACATCTTCCCCTCCACTTCCCCTAAAATTACCATTCCCCCGTGCCAACATTCGTCTTTGCATTCCGTGCCAGCCCCAGTATTGAAGGATATTGAGAATCCTCAAGCGCATCACGGAAGCGTGACGATCGCATCGAATACGATCGGGGCGACTAGTCGTACTAGTCGCAAGGTGCAGCGGAATTTAAAAATTTTAAATCAAACGATGAAACCACATGATCACGAGAACACTTCTCGGATCGTTTCATCAAACCACAAAGTATAAGGAATACCTTTGAAGCGTGGTTGTGATCGCGAGATCCCAAACAAGAGATCCTCCTGTCTCAAGTCCGATCCACAAAGAACGCACTTGCGGGCACGATGATGAGTCACGTTCCTCCCGCAATCCTTGATGAAGATCCAAGCAATAGATCCCCTGATTTCGTCAAGTGAAATCCGTCGTCTTCCTCTATAGCGAGTAGCCACGAAGAAGAAGGAGATCCTCGAGTCGTCGAAGGCGAAGGCGAGAACTTCTCTCCTTTCTCAACAATGGTGGTCGGCCACCCTATGGAGAGAGAGAGAGAGCACGAGAATGAGAGGGAGAGAGAGAAGTAGAATAGGCATCTACTTGGTGTCACCTTCAAGGGCTAGGGCTACCCTCTCTATATACTAGTTTGGGATCCAATGGATCTCAATCCATGGCTCTCATGGATCCAACGGTCATTGTAATCCAAGAGCCATTCAGCGGCTATGATTGGTGTTGGTTAAAAAACCAACAACATTAATTTATATTAAATTAAATATATGTTGAATTATTATCAACACAATTTAATTAACATAAACTAATTTATTAAGAGATAATAAGACAACAAATAAGAGGAGATAACAACCCTCCTAAAATCAAGGAGGCGTCACCTATGACTAAGTCATAGGTGACACCACCTTTGATTATTGGTGGTTTTGTCTCCTTTTATTTATATTATTATTTCTTAATTATTTGCAATAACTATCATTGCAATAATATCTACCAAATTAATTCCAAATTAATTTGTGAATATTTCAATCATGCCATTGAAAAATATGTGAATCATATTCACACCCCAAACTAATTTGTAAATTACATTTCTAATTAATTAACTAATGTGGATCCAATCCACATTAATAATTAACAAATGCTATTTACAATATTTCTCTCTCTCTCTGATATATTATAAATCCCATTTATAATATACACAGATATTCTGGATAGCACTATCCATGATCTGCTTATCCTTGATAATTAAATCATATTTAATTATCTTGGATAATCATTCTCACAATATGAATCTTATTCATATTATACTTGATAATTAAATCTCATTTAATTATCTTGGACACATTCTCACAATATGAATCTTATTCATATTATACTTTGATAAATAAATCTCATTTAATTATCAAAACCTTCTTGCTTGGATACTAAATTCATCATAGGAATTATTCTTGAACTCCTTCAAGAATAATGTGCCTTCTCTGTAGATACTTGGAGATAAGGACAGGGTGATTGTACTGTTCCACGTATATTGACTTGGATGTTGAGATCTCATCTCAAATCCAGATCTAACGGACCTCTCATAGATGCTTGATTAAATCAAGTCTGTATACTTAATCTTCTCATTGCATCTGAATCACATTCAGATCAATGTCCAACACTTGGACTAAGATCAAGTTACTTCGCTCTTGAGAGGAGTCACTAAAATCCAGACATGTTTCATCACTCCCTCGGACTGGAAGCGTCATGGTTATACAATCGTTTATGATCACATCACCCTCAAGTATTCCCAATACCTGCACATCCTGCATACTGGAAGACCAATGATCAACCTGAAGATGAAGATCTATTTTATACCGTCTTCTTCAGGGTTTGATCACCAAGTTTCTCAATCTTGGTCATTGGGATTTTGGTATCGATCATATGCTTTCCCAAAGCATATATCATACCTTCAAATTCTTGTCATGCTTCCAAAGCAAGACAACCATGCATGGAATTTGATCGGTCCCAATACCTCATGAGTGAGCTCATGTCTTCCGGTTCGCAAGTGAACCTGTATGATCCCTTTGAGAGATCGTATTACTCATATGCCCTTATATGCATACCAGCTTGCCGGTATATAGACCTTGGTTAGGTCATCAACCTACTGGTCTGCCAAATGTACACACTCAGATATATAGTAACACATAGAGGATGTGTGCCTATGCTTTGACAGCATTCAACATATGACTTAGGTTATCTCGATCTCGCTAAGTCAACCCATTGACCTAACTAATCTGACACCTCCGAATCACTATTCCCATGCAGAGGACCTGCATCAAGAGGTCGGTCAAATATCAACCTATATGAGAAAGGATTGCCATCTCCTACTCAGGCTGGAGATCATCTCTTAATAATCATTTGACGGTGCTTGATGAATCCTCTATCTAACCCATTAGATATTCATCCAAGCACCAGCCTCTATGATTCATTTAATGAATCAACAGTTGTATGATCATTAAGATGGCCATGGTACATAACCCTAATTGTATAGAGGGACCTATTATGCAAATTATTTATTCTTCATTTCAGATCAGGGAATGATACGTGCAATAACATTTATTGCATAATGGCTCGTCATGGGCTCGCATGTCCAACAATCTCCCACTAGCCCAAAGAGCCATTAATGGGCTAATCATTTAAACCCACACTCATGTGACAATCATAGGCTATTTAGAAAATAGCTAGGTAAGCTGATCAGCCACTCTGTTTCCGTGAGACTACGCCAAGTCCTTTTACGGCACTTGCATATCCCCAGTAACAGTGCTTGCATCTAATGCACATGTTGCATCTAATGCAACCAATACTCAATCTTGTCAGTCATAGTATCCTTGATACTACAACTCAAAGAAATATTATTATAACCAGTATGTAATTTCTATTATCCTTATCAGAATGCCCTTATCCCTGGAGATCTCTATCTCCTAAGGTATTCGCAGTTAAGACCTTTTAGATCTCCATCTAAAAGTCTTAATTTCTTGAAGATAAGACTTAGAGATCACTATCTCTAAAGCCTTGTCATCTTTGAAGATATTGTTATTACTGCAATTAAGTACTCTATCTCCATAATAGGATTAGTAACAGTTTACTACTCCCACTGCATAGCAGATATCTGGCTTTTGTACACATTTAGCATACTTTCAGCTTCTCGTAACTGATGCACAAAAGGGCAACCAGTTTTTAGCATTCACTTCCTCAACTCTTTGAGGTGTTATCCCTTTAGATAGGTCAGTATCAAATCTTAAGGTAAGAAAGCCTTTCTTGGAATTTCCAGAAAATGGAACATGTCCAAGGTGTACTACAAATGTGACAGTCCCAATACCCTCTTTTCTTTGCTTCTGAACACTTCAGAACTAAGATCCAAGAGGCATCTTTTGAGATCATATCTCAAGGTATGGAATAGCCAGGTCATAAAACACTTATTATCATCCTTATATCATTCCAAATGATTAGGATATTATCTACATTTAGCACGATGAACACAATGGCACTCCCACTAAGCTTCACATGGTTCATCAAGATTCTATTTGAAATTATAACAATTATAATTTCATCAAATCTTATGTTCCAACGACAATAAGCTTATTTGAGTCCAAAGATGGAGTTCTTTAGCCAACACATCTTGCATTCCTCAACCATGAAGCCCTGGGGCTACTTCATATGAATATCCTCAAAGAGGTATTCATAGAGGAATACAATCTTGACTCACATCTTGAAGATGCCATAGTCAAATTGTGTAGCTAGGGTTAGCAATATTCTGATGGGTTTAAGCAAGATCACTGAAAAGCAAGCCACATCGCAATCGATGTCTTCTCTTCGGTGTGTAGCTCATGGTTACGAACCGTGCTTTGAAGGTCTCTACCTTCTCATCAGGTTCCCTCTTTTTATTGAAGATCCATTTACACCTTAATGGGTCTAACCCTTATAGGTGGATCCTCGAGGGTCCATATACAACACTTGTATATGAAGTCTACCTTAGACCTTTATTGCTAATATCCATCTTTCCATGTCATGATCCTCATGAGCTTCATCACATGAAGTCCGATCATTGTCAGACTTAACTGACACATGGAATACATCTTCAAACTCATTTGAAGAAGTATTAGTGTTTCATCTTTAATTGTCCCTTTTAGTTTCCAATTTCTGGAGTCTCATTATCTTCTCAAGATTAAATGAGTTCCTTTACTTCATTTTCATCTTGATTCTCAAGAGAGTCATCCTATAAGAATCATATTCTCAAAGATGAGATATTTTAAGAATCTCAAGGTCATAAAGTAGGTATCCAATACCATCCATTATTTTCCTAATGAAGTAGCACTCTCAAGTGCTAGATTCCAGCTTACATGCATGGAACCTTATTAAGGATATATATATTGTAGTCTCTACTACACATATATACCTAGAAACTAAGGGATAATTTATGTTAAAATTCATCATTGATCAAATCATGTCACACATGATCTAATTGTATCTTCCTACAACTCCATTGAGTTTAGGTGTGTCAGGAGGATTGAGATAGAAATGATATTCATATCTCCATAAGATATTCTTTGAATTCATCTAATAGGTACTTGCTACCTTGGTTAGATCAAATTCATTTAATCATCCTTCAAACTTTGGTTCTAAACCAAAATTACGAAATCTTTGAACATTTCAAAGGTTTCTCATGTGAAGAGAAGAAATCTCATATATCATACATAATCATCAATAGATATCACATATCCATAATATTTACTATGATATAGATGACTCACAAACATAAATATGTATGAGATCTCGAATACCTTGACATCTTACACCTTTTCCAAAAGAAGGGTGTATTGGACATTTTTACTTTGAATACAATATTCATAAGTATGTAAGATTTGAAATTTTAGACATTCTAAAGTTTCATCTTTTACTTGTCTATTGATCAAATCAACAGGCATATGTTCAAAACTTGATGCTAAATCATTGCCAAATGATCTTTATCCTCCTATTGATCTTATAAGGTTTAAATTTCAGTATTAGAAATCTCAATGAACCATTCATTAAATTTCCAATTTAGTAGAGTCCACCAGATGCTAGATTATTATCTGAAATATATCCATTATAACTCTTTATGATATGTTTATTCCAGAATTCATGTTTATTTCCAATATTTAGAAACAAACAATGAGCGTATTCTAATATCTAGGTCATAGAGACATTCTCTAAGACTAAGGCTCTCCTACTGAAATTAAGAAGTCTATCAATCCAACAGAGATTGTTGCAACAATTGCATCAATATCCATGTGGATAACTTTAAACCTTAAGATCAAAATTTTCCAGTCTTCTAAAACATGTGCAACACATTGCAAGTGTTGTTAGAAGATTGAGATACAATTATTAGACTTTATCTTATCAAATAAGCAAGTCAATTTCAATGATCAAATGTAGATATAGATTATTATGATGCATTATCTGAGTCCTCTAAGGATTCTAGACAGACTTGATAGTCATACTATCAACACATCAAGTTATTGCAGTATAGGCATTCATCCAACTCTTTGGATGTCATATGGAAGTCACAGAAGTACAATCAACTCTTTGACTTTCCTTCTCACATGGGTCCGACCCACGCTTCCACTGTGCTCTCTTCATCTATAAACAACCATCGTTCAAGACTAAGGATCTCTTATGTTAAATTCAAAAGAATTCAATGTAAGAGCATTTCAACATTTATACATGCTTCATTAAATTCATACAATGTGAATATTATGAAGCTTCATGAATGACTAGAGTATAGACAGTAGAATGATGACACTCATCATGTCTACATTCATCTAGACTCCTAAAACATTGGTTCAGGTAGGTATTCAAATATTTCGAATACATCATCTCTTTCGAGCCCACCATTCTGCATAATGTAGAGAACCATGTCATTCATGATTAAATGTCTAGAGCACATATGTATGCCAGAACATCTTCTTAGATTTTATAAAGATTATTTGACAATTATGATCATCATCGACATGTCACTTCCAAAGTACACTCGATGAAAGATCAAGACTATAGAGACATACAAACCCTAAGATGATGTCTTATTGTCTTATTTAATTGTCATTCCTCGTTATGTTGAGGAAACTTGCACACTGCAACCACATACATTATGTGTCCAATTGCAAGTACAATATCTGGATCATGAGTCCAATCCATGATATTTTACTGGTTATTATTGAGTATAACATTGAGTGGGTTTTATGAAGGATTATCTGAAATAAGAAATTTGCATAAGGGTATATATATCATATATACATATTTTACTTTGATTAAGGAATTTTTATATCAAAGTTGTCTTGCCTTGTCAACAATGAAAGTTCATTCCCTTAATCACTTTCAACGTAAGAGATATTCTTACCATTATATCTCTAGTAAGATCTGGGATCTCCTTTCCTATCTTTGTCACATCCCAATAATATGAGAACCTGCGACTCCGATAAAAAGAAGCGGGAACACATTCCGCCTTACAAGTCCAACTTGCATTTCTCAATTCGGTCTTTAACATCCGGGCCCACCATCCCTAAGATGATGTTGACCCGTTGCTAATTGAACCAACCGTCAACAGGCTTAAAACTCGCTATACGCAATCCAATATCGCCCCAATAATACGAGGACTCGATATTGGGGTCACTACGTATACAACCTTACTCTTTCGAGAAGCAAAGAACCCGATCCAAATAATTGTATATATGATATGTCACTTCAGATAGGCGTCTCCTATATACAACTTTTGCCGACGAAATTCTTTGCCTTGACGGGAGACCATGGATGTCACTTATGTGATCCGCCACCTCTTATTCAAATTGAAATAATTAATTATCGTGAATCATATTCACATAATTAATTCTTCCAAGGGAAATACACATCTATTCATAATAGAGTGTTTAATAGGATATAATTAATTTAATCACATTAAATTAATCATTAATACTATTATCAATTAACAAACTTTGAATTCTTTACTTGAATAGTAGGTATAATCTCAAAGTACGTATTATTTCGAATTTTAATAATTAGAAATACACTTTGATTTCTCCAGCATTATCCAATCCCTACCCGCTGTCATGGCCAGTACCGGCGAGAGTGGGACGGACCACATACGTTGCAACCCGCTACCCCAGCGATCTCCGACTAGACACCATATCCACCTCAGGAAAGCATAATGCCAGATAGATCTTCATGTACTTTGAGATGCTCATCGGTCTTTCAACCGAAATTATACCATATAATATACATCAAAACCTTTTTGATTATATTATAAGGAGATTTGCTAAACAAATCCCCAATCCTATTCAAGCAAGAGATTTTGCATGTAAAAGTTGTGCTACAACTATTGTAGGATGACCTAGGGTTTTACATGAAAACAATGTTTGTTGATGATTTCAAAATAACCAATGATCAAGATCAACTATCTTATCATTATGGTTTAGTGGGATGTCATTCAAAGAATTGATTATCATCTTTAAACATTTCACAAATATTTATCAATAACCAGAAAATTAACAATTAATTTTCATCAACATTTATTTGAATGACTAATACAAGGTTCATGATAAAAAATTGTCAATTTCCAGCAGTGACTCCTTATCACTAAAATTAACTTATCATGATCAATTTAAATCCAAAATTCGCAAAATTAGTACCCTAAGATTGCCAACTTGATTTACAACAGAACCCGAGTGATAATTCACGCATTTCAAGCATGTTAAAATCGTAATTAATAAATTAATCACGTTCAATTTCGCTGTTCTCGCAACAGTGAATACATGCATATTCAAAAGGCCATATCTTGAGCAAACTAAATCCAAATTTAGTAAACTCAAATCCTATGGTTTCCTTGTTTAATGGATAACAAAATCCAATTGAATATTTCTTGTTTAAATGATTTAAACAGTGTCGAAAAAATCAATTAGACAGAGTTGCGAAAATTCAAATGCGCCAAAAACTTTCGCGACCCTTTCAAACCCAAGTCGTCCATGGTTCATGGATCATATCCAAAACCTTTTTCGACCTAAGGCTCTGATACCACTTGAAGGATATTATGAATCCTCAAGTGCATCACGGAAGCGTGACGGTCGCATCGAATACGATCGGGGGGACTAGTCGTACTAGTCGCAAGGTGCAGTGGAATTTAAAAATTTTAAATCAAACGATGAAACCATATGATCACGAGAACACTTCTCGGATCGTTTCATCAAACCACAAAATATAAGGAATACCTTTGAAGCGTGGTTGTGATCGGGAGATCCCAAACAAGAGATCCTCCTATCTCAAGTCCGATCCACGAAGGACGCACTTGCGGGCACGATGACGAGTCACGTTCCTCCTGCAATCCTTGATGAAGATCCAAGCAATAGATCCCCTGATTTCATCAAGTGAAATCCGTCGTCTTCCTCTATAGCGAGTAGCCACGAAGAAGAAGGAGATCCTCGAGTCGTCGAAGGCGAATGCGAGAACTTCTCTCCTTTCTCAACAATGGTGGTCGGCCACCCTATGGAGAGAGAGAGAGCACGAGAATGAGAGGGAGAGAGAGAAGTAGAGTAGGCATCTACTTGGTGTCACCTTCAAGGGCTAGGGCTACCCTCTTTATATACTAGTTTGGGATCCAATGGATCTCAATCCATGGCTCTCATGGATCCAACGGTCATTGTAATCCAAGAGCCATTCAACGGCTATGATTGGTGTTGGTTAAAAAACCAACAACAATAATTTATATTAAATTAAATATATATTAAATTATTATCAACACAATTTAATTAACATAAATTAATTTATTAAGAGATAATAAGACAACAAATAAGAGGAGACAACAACCCTCCTAAAATCAAGGAGGCGTCACCTATGACTAAGTCATAGGTGACGCCACCTTTGATTATTGGTGGTTTTGTCTCCTTTTATTTATATTATTATTTCTTAATTATTTGCAATAACTATTATTGCAATAATATCCACCAAATTAATTCCAAATTAATTTGTGAATATTTCAATCATGCCATTGAAAAATATGTGAATCATATTCACATCCCAAACTAATTTGTAAATTATATTTCTAATTAATTAACTAATGTGGATCCAATCCACATTAATAATTAACAAATGCTATTTACAATATTTCTCTCTCTCTCTGATATATTATAAATCCCATTTATAATATACACAGATATTCTGGATAACACTATCCATGATCTGCTTATCCTTGATAATTAAATCCTATTTAATTATCTTGGATAATCATTCTCACAATATGAATCTTATTCATATTATACTTGATAATTAAATCTCATTTAATTATCTTGGACACATTCTCACAATATGAATCTTATTCATATTATACTTTGATAAATAAATCTCATTTAATTATCAAAACATTCTTGCTTGGATACTAAATTCATCATAGGAATTATTCTTGAACTCCTTCAAGAATAATGTGCCTTCTCCGTAGATACTTGGAGATAAGGACATGGTGATTGTACTATTCCACGTATAGTGACTTGGATGTTGAGATCCCATCTCAAATCCAGATTTAACGGACCTCTCATAGATGCTTGATTAAATCAAGTCCGTATACTTAATCTTCTTATTGCATCTGAATCACATTCAGATCAATGTCCAACACTTGGACTAATCAAGTTACTTCTCTCTTGAGAGGAGTGATGAATCCACGTTTCATCATCTTTATTCTATCATTTTGACCTGAAAAACCCTAGTAAATGCGTGTAAATAGCATTAATTCATGCATTTTAGCATTCATGTATATGTATGTAAATATTGTATAAAATGCGGTTTTTAAAGCCAAAAATAATAGAATAAAGAAAAGAAAAGAAAAAGAATAAAATATTGTAAATATTTTATGACCTGAAACCCCGAGACCTAGGCATCTTGATGAATAGGTCGACAAGGAATAAAGTAGGGGGAGATAAGGTCAGAAATACAATAAAAATACCTTACATTTTATTCATTCTTTATTCATTTCGGGACCTATTTTTGGTTCCACTTTTTATACATCAAATAAAGAAACTTTGTACATGAAAGTTGCAGATAATTTTATAAAGAAAAATACAAAATTGATTTCACAGAAAAATAATGTACAGATAAAAAGTTATGGTCTGAATAAAATTCCAGAATCCCAACTTCCCAGACCCGTATCTCACAACTGACAACTCCAAATGTAGCAAACTCACCTTTAATTGTATATAGAATAAAATAATCTATCCAATGGTGGTGGTTTCGCATTTGGCGGAGCTACGGTTTGAAAGATGAGTTTTGGACCCCTATTGTATATTTGTACTGAATAAAATATTCAATTTATTCTTTATTCATTATTTATTCATTTTTATATTTTTATAATTTTGTAAATATTACTTATAATATATATGTGCATTAAAATTAAAATAAAATGCAAAGAAAAATAAAAATACTTGTATAAAGACTACATAGGTGTACTGCCTATACCTATACCTGTACAAAATACTCTTAGATTTTATTAAATATACAAAATACATCAATAAAATAAAATAAAAATATACTTATGTGTATAAAAGTATTTTATAATTTTATAAAATAATAAACAAAATTAAAGAAATTAAATACACAAAATAAAAATTAAATACTAAAATATATAGTTATTATACCTATATAGGGGTATAAATGCAAACTTGTAAAAATATCACTAATAAAAATAATTAAAATTCATAATAAAATACTACATAAAATAGAAAATATTTTTTATTTTATAATCATAAATTAATAAGGCCATTTACTATTTTTAATTTAATTAATAAAACATTTTTCCCAGGGTTTTTCCTGGTTGGTCCACGTGGACCAACCAGGAGGTCAGGACTGTTGACCAAGGTCAACAGTCTGACCTACCCCCTGTGGCCCTTGTCAGAGCCGCTGCGCCCCTACTTTCTCGATTTTTTCGCCGTTGATGCGTTGCTCGAGGGCAGCCGCTTTCTTCATGAAAGTTGTTCACTGTAGATCCACCTAGGCCGCTGACCTCTTAGATCCTACCAGATCTTCATGTCCCGCCCGTGATCGGCCCTCGAAAGTCGCCCATCCACCATCTTTCAAAAACCAACCCCTCAACCCCATTTGACTTTGAACCAGCTTTGGGCGCCAAAAACCTTCGGGTGAGGGTCGAGGGCCAGTCTCCGGTGACAGGGGAATCCTCCCCCATCTCAGGCGAGGTGCGGCGAAGCACCTAGGGTTGCGTTCCAACTCCATCTCCGGCCACCGCCGTGAGGTCTTCTTCCTCGTGGTCAACGCCATTTGAGGGCAGTTTCCTTCTTGTTTTTCTTATAAGTAGATAGCTGTTAGTATAGGATTTCGTTTCGTCTATTTAGATTGCCATTTCAACCATCAATCAGTGCCAGACACCATCACGAACACCTCGCCGGAGTTCTTGAACTCCGGCCACCATTTTCACCATTCCACACCACCATTCCCTTCTTTTTTTGCTGGCCCTGGAACCTTTGACTTCTGTTGGTACTTTTATTGCAGGTGTCTAGGAGCAAGGGACCCCCATCTGGGGTCGATTTTGATAGGTCTGGAGCACCTGGAGCGCGCCACCTTCTCCAGCGCAACCCATTGTCACCGGCAATCCAGGCGCTCCTCGGAGGTCCTCGCGGGGAGAGGAGGAGCTCCAGCTCCATTTTGCCCCTGGTCTTACACTCCCAGGTGGCCGGAGGGGCGTCGGAGGGGCGTTCGAAACTCGGCCCAGCCGCGTTCTTGACCGTTCTTCCAACCCCCGTCTGAGCCGTCTGATCATAGCCTCCCTCCAGGAAGCACAGCCTCCGTCGGATCTGGGGCCTCTCACAACCGTTTGATCATTCAGCCCAGATCTAATCTACACCGCGCATCCACGAAGGGGTATCACGACCCCACGTCTCGACACGTGTATAAGTGACAAAAGGGGACCGTCGGATCGCCCGCCTTTGACTGGGTATTTTGCAACCTCTACCCGGCGCTTCTTGTATTTAATCACGAGCACTCAAACTTTCATCTGCCGTTTAATTAATTTTGTAATAATTATACTTGACCCCCCGCAGTTTTGCGTAATTGCCTTTAAGTCCCTGCCAAGCGCGTGCTAGTCACGCGCGTGGTTGGAAATTTTACGAGGTCACCCTTGCGGGTTTTGGTTATTTGTGTTTAGTCTAAAAGTTATTTTGTTCAGCACAAATTTTGTGGCAAATTTGCAGCCGTGCCCCCATCTTTTCGGATATTTGCTAAATGGTCCTTGCCAGGCTGGTTGAATCTTTGGATCTTTGCATGAATTAATTAGACCATCTTTTTAAGTCCAAAAATTCCCCAAAAATAGGGTTTAGCTACTGTTAACTTGTGTTTTCACGCTATCATTTTAGTTTTCGATTTTATTTTATTTTAGTATTTATTAAAAATCAAAAACAGCCTTTTTGTGCACTGTCTAGCTTAGAAAATACCAAAAAAATATTAAAACACTCTAAAAATTCCAAAAAATTTACCTAGTGTCTATTTTATCCTATTTTAGTGTCAGTCCAAAAATCATTAAAAATCTCAAAAGAAAAACACTAAAAATTTAAAAACACTCAAAAACTTCAAAAAATTATATAAAATAGTAGAAAACTCCAAAAATCACAAACTCAGTTCCTGTTTGTTCCTTATTTTGTCCTTTTTATTTGAAAAATAGTGTGAAAATTTTTAGCTACTGGTTGCTATTTTTAAATCCCATTTTACTCACAGCCAGCACCCTTTCCACTGTTTTGCCTTATTTCAGCATTTAAAAATACCAAAAACACCTTGAAAAATCCCCAAAAATCACAAAAATAGTAAAAAATCATAAAAATATTAAAAACAATTTATTTCTGAATTTTTGGTTATTTTTGCACATTTTTATATTTTATCTTGTCTTTTATTATATTGTCTTTACTTTCCAATATTGAAAATTAAAAAATATATATATATAAAATAAAAAAATTATAAAAATCAGAAAATTAAAATCAAAATAAAAAATTTAAAATTAAATTAAAAATAAAAAAATAAAAATTAAAAACCCACAAAAATTCATTTGCTTGCTTGCTTAGTGTAGACACATCACACACACACACTTGAGCACATTTGCTTGAACTATCTTGTTTGCTCCCTGTGTTCGAACTCTCTACATACTTGCACCTATACATCTTTTATGTAGAGTTAAAAATAAATTTTAGCTCCACATTAGTTCTAATTCATTGATCTTTAGTGTGGGTTAATTGTTGATTAATTTCGGAATTTGTGTGGTCAAACACCGACTGTTGACTCGCCTTGTGAGTCGATACAACCACATCGATCTCGAGATTATCAAATGGCACCGTTGCCGGGGAGCAACAACGCGTAGTTCGAGTTTTTGTTTTGTGTTGTGATCATTTGTCTGCACTTCGCGGCTTTTATTTCTATTTGTATTATTGATATATCTCTTGAGCTGTCTAATCCCTCTTCTTTGTTGACTTTCTGCGAGGTACTGCGGACCGAGGGAGGCACGTCACTCGAGGCGTCGAAGCACCCACGTGAAGCCGGCTTAGCCACCTAGCACCAAGGAGACGAGAAGAGAATTTTTGAAGACCGCGCTCTACTTTAGTTGCATTTTATTTCATTGCATTTATTTTTGTAATTTAAGTGAGTGAGAGACTTAATTTGTAATAATACAGGTACCCCCGGACTTGGACTCTTGAGCCTAATTTCCAAGTGATTGTTCACTTGGGGGCTCACCGCATTTTTACGGTTTTCTTCGCATTTTTTTTATTTTGTTTTGTTTTCCGATTTTATTTCTTTTGTGTGATTGAGCCCTTAGTTTTAGGATTGCTTGCGTAGAATTAGGTCCAAACATCTTAATCAACATTGCATGTACCTATAGTCGCGTTTGGACTTAGTCAAATTTAAACAGTTGATCATCACCTTCAATCCGTCGCGCCGTGAGCTCTCCCCGCAAAGCGCTTTCTCCTACCCTCAATTTGTTGAGCAGAGGAGGGGTGGGCCTAGACCGGACTCTAGGGTTGAGGATTGGCGGTCAACTTGTGGTGCTTCTCGCTAATAGCAGTTTCTGAACTTAGGGCGATTTCATCGGCTTTGCATTTGCATATAGATAGGTTTCAATTCTGCTGAGCATCCTTGCATATAGAGTGCTGGAGGCAAGGTGAGCATTTACACTTTAGCATGCATCATCGTTTTGCCGCTTGCATTGCTTTCCCGCTCCTCTACCTCTGATTTTGATCACATAGGTGCTCAAAGGAATTGAATCCCCGATAGGATCGTGCATTTCTTATTAAAAATCCAAAAAAGTGATAATCAATAAAATTGGGACTGCTAATTTTACTTGACCCTAAAACCGATCAAAAAGAAAACATCTTGTATTGGGGCGAGTAATCCCCTCATTGTCTTCGTTTTACTTGCTCACGCACACACTAAGGTTAGTGCCCAAATCCCATATTCAGTCCCCTAAGTGTTTGTGCAATTTTGGACTGCTCGCCTAACTCTAAAACAGACAAGATAAAAAGACCGCATTTTACGATCTCTACCGAGTTGAGTAGGTGAATTGAGGGTTGATTTATTTCATTTTTGTCTGTGATTGTTTGTGTGTCCTAGATCATCCCCGCGCATTTGCGCCTTCTTCTCCACTCTCTTGACTTGACCGTCGTGCTCTCCCGATCATTTTCCTTTTGTTTTCGAGATGGCCAACTGGAGCGTATTTTATCCGGATTTTGCGGGTCATTCGCTCACTCCAGCTGGTCCACCTCCTTTTTTCCAGGAGAACTTTGCTCCTGACTTTTGTACATATCCGCCTCAGCCACAGTATCAGACCTCGGATTTCTACCCACACCCACCTCCACCTCCACCTGTATATTATCCTCCTCCACCTTCACATCCACCCGAGACTGAGCTGCTGGAGTCACCTTTCATGGAGTCCACCCTTGAGCACTTGACCCAGATGATGGATCATATGAGACAGAGGATTGACACCCTCACTAGTACCAATAAGAGCGACCATGATATTCCACCATTTGACGACATGGGTTCACTCGAGGATTTCCATGAGAGCTTGCAATCACCAAAATTACAAAAAAATGAGAAAAATTTAAAAATACAAAAAGAGTTCGGGAGACGCATGATCGAGCCAGACTGTGAGGAGAGGTACCACTTGCCAGATCCTTTGACCACACATTCATTCACACCCCGTCCCACCTTTGACCCCGAGGATGCCGCTGTACAGACTGCTCTTGGCATACCTCGTGTATATGATGATTCCGACTCCCTCCCTTGTATGGAGGAAGTCCAAAAATTCAAAAAAATGCTATCTGAACCCGAAGTGGTGGCTACTATTCATGAGATCATCCGTGCCCCACTTCAGCAGGCCATGACCCAATTATCTGCTCCTCTTCCCAAGAAGAGAAAGCGGAGGAGCAGATCTGAGCGTCACATTCTGACCATGGCCACTGCCCTCGCCATCACACACCGTCCTATTCCCAAGAGGAAGAACACAGCTACACCTTTCATCACTTGCACCATATCTGACCATACTTGTGATCGCACTCTCCTAGACGGCGGTGCATCTATTAGCATATTACCCTTCTCGCTGGTACAGTCTCTTCACTTAGGGCCTCTCAAGAAGACCAGGATGATCGTTCAGTTTGCTGATGGATCTATCAAGAGGCCGAAGGGTATCCTTGAAAACGCCGTCATTTCTATTCAGGGCACAAACCACCATGTTGATTTTGTCGTGTTGCCCATGGAGAGCTCCACAGGGGAGCCATCTCCAATCATCCTGGGACGACCTTTCCTCGCCTCTGCGAGGGTCGTTACTGATTATGGATCAGGAGAGGTTCGTTTCCAGCCTGTTGACGGGAACGAAGTGTCGATCACCGCACCTACAGTTGACCAGAGACCTGCACCTGATGCACCTTCACCGATTATAGCTGACTCTGAGGCCTGTGACAGACCTGATGCTACTAGAGATACTTACTTAGCGACCGTTGATGAGACCCGACGAATCCCCCGAAAGGGGAGGAAATCGGAAAGCATAGACCTCGCAGTTCCTCCTCCTGGTGTGTGGCGATGTGTTGATGAGATCCAGAGTATTTATGTGATTGAACCATTTGATCAGGGGGCAGATACCAAGATAATTGAGGATGCTTATGAAGTTGCCCATTACTTTGAGAGACCTCATAAGGCAACAAATGACCCAGGTAAGACTAGACGGGACGGACCTAGTTTGACTACTTCCATTGATAAATCTGTTCCTGGCCCTTCACAGGTCAAGATGATTGAGGTCGGTTATGATGCTGCTATTTATTTTGATAAATTCAGACCTCTTGTTGAAGACAAGGATTCAGGTGAGAGTCTTGAGGACGATCTGAGTTCGTATACTTCCACTGATGATTTCGTGCCTTTTGATTTTGACCTGGACGAGGACTCGCAGGACGACTCCGATTACACTTCTTCCGAGGATGATGAGTTTGTTCCATTCCACTTTGATATCAGCGAGACTCCGAAGGCCGGACCTAGCCGTACTTCTCCCACTCACTCGTCTGTGCCTCTTCTCCGTAGGGCCACTGAGGACCATCACCCTGTCGACCCTGATCGGTTTCCGTCCACTGTGGACCCCGATGTCGACCTGCATCACACCAGATCCATTCCTCAGCGGTCCCGCAAGAAGGTTCGCTTTCAACCTTCTTGATCTTATGTACATCCACCCCTGTTGTACATTCTCAGTTGTTCATCTCTATCTCTCCCGTTTTTACTCGTCCACCCATTCTCGTGTCTGCCTTGCTTAGGACGTACTTTGTCCTAAGTATAGGGGGGTGGACGAGCCGAGTGCTCTTTCTTCGTTTCGTTTCATTACTCCTGTTGTCGCCTATACTTAGGGCTTCTTTTACCCTAAGTATAGGGGGAGTGATGTGTATATCCTCATGATCTCTTCTTCCATCTTCATCTCTTTTCTTCTTTTCTTCTTTTCTTCTTTTCCTTTTCTATCTTCTTCATCTACCGAAAAGGTGTCGCCCTTGTAGACAGTTTTCCATACTTAGGACGTACTTTGTCCTAAGTATAGGGGGGCGTGCACCCCGAGTTTTTCTATTCTTTTCGATCCTCTCCATTGTCTCCTCTTCTTGTCTATACTTAGGGATATCTTACCCTAAGTATAGGGGGAGACAATCTGAGTACGATCTGTTCATTCCCACCCTTGACCCTCCCTGCGTTGTGTACAGTCTGCTATACTTAGGATTATTTGATCCTAAGTATAGGGGGGACGGTCAACTTCTCATTCATTGATTCATTCATTTATTCTTTTTTATTTAGACTTGTCTATACTTAGTACGAGTTATGTCTTCTCTTTTCTCTCCGATCTATGAGGACATAGCTCCAGCTAAGTATAGGGGGGTCGTATATACTACGTATATACTTTAGCCATAACTCGTACTTTCGTATTTTCTTAATAAATATGGCTAATAATTCTTTAAAATTCATTAAAAATTCTTAATAAAAAGATGTGGTTATTCCTCAAATTCTTTTTGTATTTACTGATTAATAAATCAGGTGAAAATGTTTTTTGCAAAATGTTTGAAAAATAGTTTGAAAATCCGTGTGAACATTTATTGAAAACTATTTTGAAAATATTTTGTTATATGTTTTCAACCTTTGTAAAAATATGTGGTTTGTAAAATTTCTTTTCTTTGTGTGAAATAAAATGTTTGAAAAATGATTTGCAAATGGTTTGAAAAATGGTTGCAAAAATGATTTGAAAACCCTATATATACTGTTTTGAAAGCCTTTGCAAAAATGTTTTCAAATGTTTGTAAAATGTTTGTAAAAATTATTTTGGACTATAGTTTTCAAAAATTGTGTGTAAAATTGTTTTCAAATAAGTTTGAGGAATATACACATCACACCAAAAGTCACTATATATGTGTATATATATATGTATAAAATTGATCACTTACCCTGTAAATTCTTAAAACCCACTTCTTGTATATAAAGAAGCACTCCCGTGTACATATTTTCACCTAGTTTTTAGCCAAAACTTTTTGTTTTCAAAAATTCCCAAAAACATTTGCAAAACAAAAATCCAAAAACATTGAAAAATCTTTTTGAAAAAGAAAAAAAATGCATATGCATCATCATCATCTTTTCAAAAATCCATAAAAAGTTCAAAATCCTTGAAAATTGCATCACAAAAATATTTTCTGCATTGCATTGCATAGCATTCGCATTTTTCGGATTGAGTTTGATAGTTGAACGAGGCTAAGTAAAATCCGAAGATTGGAGCTTGATTGGACCTTATAATCTACCTAATAACAGGAACCTTATAGGAACCAGGTTTGAGGTACTTCAGGTCTAGTTGACTTAATTCTTTGAGGATCACGGGACTTGGTTCAATGGATTCTTGACTGCCTAAGTAGAGTATTTCGGAGCACACGCACGACTCTTGTTGATAATGACCTAACTTGGACACTTACACCTTTCACATGGCTCAACTCAGTTGGAGTGGTGAGGGGATTGGATTTGCCGGTATGAGACGCACACAAGTGGAAACACTTGTCCTCCTCTAGGGAGGGAAGTGCACCCCAACCCGTTCAGTGATTAGGAAGTCTAAAGACAGGAGGCTGTGGGTTGCGATAAAGCTTCAAAAGAGGGATAGTCTACTGGCTCAAGAGGAAAAACTCCTTATGTAAATGCTGCTGTGAATAGTATTTCAAAAAAAAAAAAGTTCAGGCATGTACAAAAATAAAAAGCCTGCAAAGTATGTACATATGTTGTAAAGTCAATAAGCAAGCTTGAGTTCCAAAGTCATATATGTGAGCCTGCAGCAGGATGACTTGACTACACTGGTCTTGCATCCCAGGATAGTTAGCTACACTGGCTACCGTCCATTCTTCTCTTCACCCCCTCCTCTTGAGCTGGTTGCCACTTGAACTTAGAAGGGAATACCCCGCTCCTCGAGGATGGAGTTGCTGGATTGGGGAATCATTGGGTTGTCGTACTGGAGAAGTCAGTTTCTTTGTCATTCTAGTTGGGGAGAGCCACCATCACTTACACTGTGCAAGTCAGATTCATAGTCGTAAGGGTTTGCGTATGGGTTGAAGTATTTCTGACCTGGCTATTGAGGAGACTTGGACAGAGTTTTGGGATTCTCAGGGACTGTTGGATTTCAAATTTGGTTCTCAATAAGGTTCCGCCCGCATTAAAAATCCAAAGGTCCGACTTAAGCTCCAAACTTTGATTTTGTGAAGACAAGTTTGATGATCAAATAAAATCCCTCTTTCTTCTTTTGCTTTTCTTTATTTTTCTTTTTCTGCACTTATTGCATAAGTGTTTGCTAGGGACTAGCAAAGGCAAGTATAGGAGGATGATGAATCCACGTTTCATCATCTTTATTCTATCATTTTGGCCTGAAAAACCCTAGTAAATGCGTGTAAATAGCATTAATTCATGCATTTTAGCATTCATGTATATGTATGTAAATATTGTATAAAATGCGGTTTTTAAAGCCAAAAATAATAGAATAAAGAAAAGAAAAGAAAAAGAATAAAATATTGTAAATATTTTATGACCCGAAACCCCGATACCTAGGCATCTTGATGAATAGGTCGACAAGGAATAAAGTAGGGGGAGATAAGGTCAGAAATACAATAAAAATACCTTACATTTTATTCATTCCTTATTCATTTTGGGACCTATTTTTGGTTCCACTTTTTATACATCAAATAAAGAAACTTTGTACATGAAAGTTGCAGATAATTTTATAAAGAAAAATACAAAATTGATTTCACAGAAAAATATTGTACAGATAAAAAGTTATGGTCTGAATAAAATTCCAGAATCCCAACTTCCCAGACCCGTATCTCACAACTGACAACTCCAAATGTAGCAAACTCACCTTTAATTGTATATAGAATAAAATAATCTATCCAATGGTGGTGGTTTCGCATTTGGCGGAGCTACGGTTTGAAAGATGAGTTTTGGACCCCTATTGTATATTTGTACTGAATAAAATATTCAATTTATTCTTTATTCATTATTTATTCATTTTTATATTTTTATAATTTTGTAAATATTACTTATAATATATATGTGCATTAAAATTAAAATAAAATACAAAGAAAAATAAAAATAAAAATAAAAATACTTGTATAAAGACTACATAGGTGTACTGCCTATACCTATACCTGTACAAAATACTCTTAGATTTTATTAAATATACAAAATACATCAATAAAATAAAATAAAAATATACTTATGTGTATAAAAGTATTTTATAATTTTATAAAATAATAAACAAAATTAAAGAAATTAAATACACAAAATAAAAATTAAATACTAAAATATATAGTTATTATACCTATATAGGGGTATAAATGCAAACTTGTAAAAATATCACTAATAAAAAAAATTAAAATTCATAATAAAATACTACATAAAATAGCAAATATTTTTTATTTTATAATCATAAATTAATAAGGCCATTTACTATTTTTAATTTAATTAATAAAACATTTTTCCCAGGGTTTTTCCTGGTTGGTCCACGTGGACCAACCAGGAGGTCAGGACTGTTGACCAAGGTCAACAGTCTGACCTACCCCCTGTGGCCCTTGTCAGAGCCGTTGCGCCCCTACTTTCTCGATTTTTTCGCCGTTGATGCGTTGCTCGAGGGCAGCCGCTTTCTTCATGAAAGTTGTTCACTGTAGATCCACCTAGGCCGCTGACCTCTTAGATCCTACCAGATCTTCATGTCCCGCCCGTGATCGGCCCTCGAAAGTCGCCCGTCCACCATCTTTCAAAAACCAACCCCTCAACCCCATTTGACTTTGAACCAGCTTTGGGCGCCAAAAACCTTCGGGTGAGGGTCGAGGGCCAGTCTCCGGTGACAGGGGAATCCTCCCCCATCTCAGGCGAGGTGCGGCGAAGCACCTAGGGCTGCGTTCCAACTCCATCTCCGGCCACCGCCGTAAGGTCTTCTTCCTTGTGGTCAACGCCATTTGAGGGCAGTTTCCTTCTTGTTTTTCTTATAAGTAGATAGCTGTTAGTATAGGATTTCGTTTCGTCTATTTAGATTGCCATTTCAACCATCAATCAGTGCCGGACACCATCACGAACACCTCGCCGGAGTTCTTGAACTCCGGCCACCATTTTCACCATTCCACGCCACAATTCCCTTCTTTTTTTGCTGGCCCTGGAACCTTTGACTTCTGTTGGTACTTTTATTGCAGGTGTCCAGGAGCAAGGGACCCCCATCTGGGGTCGATTTTGATAGGTCTGGAGCACCTGGAGCGCGCCACCTTCTCCAGCGCAACCCATTGTCACCGGCAATCCAGGCGCTCCTCGGAGGTCCTCGCGGGGAGAGGAGGAGCTCCAGCTCCATTTTGCCCCTGGTCTTACACTCCCAGGTGATCGGAGGGGCGTCGGAGGGGCGTTCGAAACTCGGCCCAGCCGCGTTCTTGACCGTTCTTCCAACCCCCGTCTGAGCCGTCTGATCATAGCCTCCCTCCAGGAAGCACAGCCTCCGTCGGATCTGGGGCCTCTCACAACCGTTTGATCATTTAGCCCAGATCTAATCTACACCGCGCATCCACGAAGGGGTATCACGGCCCCACGTCTCGACACGTGTATAAGTGACAAAAGGGGACCGTCGGATCGCCCGCCTTTGACTGGGTATTTTGCAACCTCTACCCGACACTTCTTATATTTAATCACGAGCACTCAAACTTTCATCTGCCGTTTAATTAATTTTGTAATAATTATACTTGACCCCCCGCAGTTTTGCGTAATTGCCTTTAAGTCCCTGCCAAGCGCGTGCTAGTCACGCGCGTGGTTGGAAATTTTGCGAGGTCACCCTTGCGGGTTTTGGTTATTTGTGTTTAGTCTAAAAGTTATTTTGTTCAGCACAAATTTTGTGGCAAATTTGCAGCCGTGCCCCCATCTTTTCGGATATTTGCTAAATGGTCCTTGCCAGGCTGGTTGAATCTTTGGATCTTTGCATGAATTAATTAGACCATCTTTTTAAGTCCAAAAATTCCCCAAAAATAGGGTTTAGCTACTGTTAACTTGTGCTTTCACGCTATCATTTTAGTTTTCGATTTTATTTTATTTTAGTATTTATTAAAAATCAAAAACAGCCTTTTTGTGCACTGTCTAGCTTAGAAAATACCAAAAAAAATATTAAAACACCTCTAAAAATTCCAAAAAAATTACCTAGTGTCTATTTTATCCTATTTTAGTCAGTCCAAAAATCATTAAAAATCTCAAAAGAAAAACACTAAAAAATTAAAAACACTCAAAAACTTCAAAAAATTATATAAAATAGTAGAAAACTCCAAAAATCACAAACTCAGTTCATGTTTGTTCCTTATTTTGTCCTTTTTATTTGAAAAATAGTGTGAAAATTTTTAGCTACTGGTTGCTATTTTTAAATCCCATTTTACTCACAGCCAGCACCCTTTCCACTGTTTTGCCTTATTTCAGCATTTAAAAATACCAAAAACACCTTAAAAAATCCCCAAAAATCACAAAAACAGTAAAAAATCATAAAAATATTAAAAACAATTTATTTCTGAATTTTTGGTTATTTTTGCACATTTTTATATTTTAGCTTGTCTTTTATTATATTGTCTTTACTTTCCAATATTGAAAATTAAAAATATATATATATATATATAAAATAAAAAATTATAAAAATCAGAAAATTAAAACAAAATACAAAATTTAAAATTAAATTAAAAATAAAAAAATTAAAAATTAAAAACCCACAAAAATTCATTTGCTTGCTTGCTTAGTGTAGACACATCACACACACACACTTGAGCACATTTGCTTGAACTATCTTGTTTGCTCCCTGTGTTCGAACTCTCTACACACTTGCACCTATACATCTTTTATGTAGAGTTAAAAATAAATTTTAGCTCCACGTTAGTTCTAATTCATTGATCTTTAGTGTGGGTTAATTGTTGATTAATTTCGGAATTTGTGTGGTCATACACCGACTGTTGACTCTCCTTGTGAGTCGATACAACCACATCGATCTCGAGATTATCAAGGAGTCACTAAAATCCAGACCTGTTTCATCACTCCCTCAGACTGGAAGCGTCATGGTTATACAATCGTTTATGATCACATCACCCTCAGGTATTCCCAATACCTACACATCCTGCATACTGGAAGACCAATGATCAGCCTGAAGATGAAGATCTATTTTATACTGTCTTCTTCAGGGTTTGATCACCAAGTTTCTCAATCTTGGTCATTGGGATTTGGTATCGATCATATGCTTTCCCAAAGCATATATCATACCTTCAAATTCTTGTCATGCTTCCAAAGCACGACGACCATGCATGGAATTTGATCGGTCCCAATACCTCATGAGTGAGCTCATGTCTTTCGGTTCACAAGTGAACCTGTATGATCTCTTTGAGAGATCGTATTAATCATATGCCCTTATATGCACACCAGCTCGCCGGTATATAGACCTTGGTTAGGTCATCAACCTACTGGTCTGCCAAATGTACACACTCAGACATATAGTAACACATCTGTCTCCGGTCAGAGGATGTGTGCCTATGCTGTGACAGCATTCAACATAGGACTTAGGTTATCTCGATCTCGATAAGTCAACCCATTGACCTAACTAATCTGACACCTCTGAATCACTATTCCCATGCAGAGGACCTGCATCAAGAGGTCTGTCAGATATCAACCTATGTGAGAAAGGATTGCCATCTCCTACTCAGGCTGGAGATCATCTCTTAATAATCATTTGACGGTGCTTGATGAGTCCTCTATCTAACCCATTAGATATTCATACAAGCACCAGCCTATATGATTCATTTAAGAATCAACAGCTGTATGATCATTAAGATGGCCATGATACATAACCCTAATTGTACAGAGGGACCTATTATGCAAATTATTTATTCTTCATTTCAGATCAGGGAATGATACGTGCAATAACATTTATTGCATAATGGCTCGCCGTGGGGTTGCATGTCCAACAAGTATCTCCTTCATCAGAGCTCAACCAAATGGGGAGCTTCTTAGCAAGGGGGAAGGAGGAGGAGGCGCTTGATGAATCCACATTTCATCATCTTTATTCTATCATTTTGGCACCTAAAATCCTAGCAAATGCCTGTAAATAGCATTAAAACCATCATCTTAGCATCCATGCATGTGCATCTAAACAGTGTGTAAATTACTGTAATTAAGGCCAAAATTATATAATAAATAAAGAAAAGAAAAAGAATAAAATATTGTAAATATTTTATGACCCAAAACCCCCGAGACCTAGGCATCTTGATGAATAGGTCGACAAGGAATAAAGTAGGGGGAGATAAGGTCAGAAACACAGTCAAAATACCTTTACTTGTTATTCATTCTTCATTCATTTTGGGAACTATTTTTGGTTCCACTTTTTGTACATCAAATAAAGAAACTTTGTACATGAAAGTTGTAGATAATTTCATAAAGAAAAAGACAAAATTGATTTCACAGAAAAAGAATGTACAGACAAAAAGATATGGTCTGAATAAGAATCCAAAATCCCAACTTCCCAGACCCGTATCTCACAAACGACAACTCCAAATGCAGTGTACTCACCTTTAATTGTATATAGAATAAAATAATCTATCCAATGGCGGTGGTTTCGCATTTGGCGGAGCTACGGTTTGAAAGTTGAGTTTTGGACCCTCATTGTATACTTGTACTGAATAAAATATTCAATTTATTCTTTATTCAATATTTATTCATTTTTATATTTTTAGAATTTTGTAAATATTACCTATAATATATATGTGCATTAAAATTGAAATAAAATGCAAAGAAAAATAAAAATAAAAATACTTGTATAAAGACTGCATAGGCATACTGCATACACCTATACCTATATACAATACACTTGTATTTTATTAAATATACAAAACATCTCAGAAAAATAAAATAAAAATATATTTATGTACATAAAAGTATGTTACAATTTTATAAAATACTAAATAAAAATAATAAAGAAATAAAATACCTAAATAAAATAAAATATTAAGATACATAGGTATTATACCTATATAGGGTCAAAAAGGTCACTCGTAAAAATATAAGTCATAAAAATGAATAAAAATCAGAATAAAATACTACATAAAATTTTGAACATTTTTTATTTTATAACTTTTATTTAATTCGACCATTTATTATTTTAAATTGAATTAACAAATGATTTTTCCAGGGTTTTTCCTGGTTGGTCCACGTGGACCAACCAGGAGGCCAGGACTGTTGACCTAGGTCAACAGTCTGACCTACCCCTGTAGCGTCTGACACCCTAGGTTTTGACCCAACTTCAAGGATTTTTCGAGGCCAGGACTTGCATCTTTTTGTGTTGCAATCTTCTGCAACATTGTTCCTCGATCCTCCCTCTAGCTCGCCCATGCTTAACCTTGGTCATCGGACCCAAGATTCGCCAGATATGCTTTGATCTTTGGAGCACCTCTGTCTCGGGTCAAACCGCATAAAACCAACTCCCCTACTTTGAACTCAAATCGAGTCCCCTTGGTCCACCCCTCTCCGCCTCTCCAGTGCTCTAAGCCTCGCCGGAGGTGACAGCTCCGCCGCGAGCTTCTCAGCCAAGGTGAACGAGGTCGAGGACGACTCCACCACCTCCGCTAAGGACCGGCGTCGAGGTACCCCTTTTTCCTCTGGCTCCGGCCATTGAGGGCTCGCCCCACTTTCTTGTTTATCCCATTAGGTTCCTGTTAGCTTAATCTTCGAAAACCCTAAAAAATCTTTAAGTTTCATCGCTCATCTCGCCCATTCAAGCATCATCGCCGGAGCGCAACTCCGGCCACCATCGACCACTCCCCCTCGCGCTTAGATTAGGTCCACCCAAGGTCCAGGCACTTTGCCCTGGACCTTCTAACTCTACTTGCAGGGTCAAAGCACTTTGAATCGCGCCTGGGTGCGATTTTGAGGCTCGCCGGAGCTCAGCCGAGCTCTCCAGCTCCGCCGATCGTCTACGAGCAGCCGGCCATCGCCGTGCACTTTTGAAGCCCCCAGGAGGTAGAAGACGACCCCAGGAGTCTCCACGTCCATTTTGGAGCCTTAACTTCGTTGGAGGACGAAGATCTGGAGCGGCGAAGTTCGCCTCGCCGGCGTTCTTCGCTGTTCTTCCTCATCGCCTCCCAGCCGTTGGATCGAGGAGGCCTCCCCAGATCGCACAGCCTCCGTTAGATCTCCCCACGTGCCTGACGTCCGATCATCGGAGGAGATCTAATCCAGACCGTGCATCGCCGAAGCGTCATCGACCGTTCCCCAGCTGCCACGTGTATAAGTGGATTGCCTCCAGCCGCTGGATCGCGCCTCGCTCCCCCAGCCGTTGGATCCAAGCCACGCGTCATCATCGGAGCGTCGCGTCGAGGGTATTTTGCACCATCACCCTCGCAATTTTTGCATTTAATATTTAGTTTTTAAACTTTTGTCTGTAGTTTAAAAAGTTCTGTAATATTTGCAGAAAGACCCCTAGGCTTTATTTTATTTGCACTTTGGTCCTTCGCCACGTCACCTCACGTGACCTGTACACGTGAGGTGGGGGCATTTTGCAGAGGGACCCTCGGTTGTTTGTTTATTTCATCTCAGTACTAAAACTTTCGAAGCACGTGTAATATTTTTGGTTATTTTGCAAAGAGGCCCCCAGGTTTTTGTTATATTGCATTTCAGTCCCTCCCAAGCGCGTGCCAGTCACGCGCCCTGGTGGGTAATTTGTAAGCGTGCCCAGGCGACTTTTGTATTTACATTTCGGTTCCAGAAATTGAATATTCAGTTATATATTTTTGTGGAAAATTGCATGTGTGCCCCTGGATGTTTTGGATATTGCACTTATGCCCCTGCCAGGCCTGTTTAATATTTGGATGTTTGTTGTATTTATTTGAATGATCATTTGAACCCCAAAAATTCCACAAAAATAGACTTAAGCTTCTGGATAGGTGTACTTCAACGCCATATATTGAGTTTTTGATTTTATATTATTTTTATATTTATTAAAAATCAAAAACAGCCTTTTTGTGTACTGTCTACATTAGAAAATACCAAAAAAATATCAAAATACCTCCAAAAATTCCAAGAAAATCACCTAGTGTCTATTTTATTATCTTTTAGTGTCAGTCCAAAAATCATTAAAAATTTCAAAAGGAAAACACTAAAAATTTAAAAACACTCAAAAACTTCAAAAAAATATATAAAATAGTAGAAAAACCCAAAAATAGCAAACTCAGCTTCTGTTTATCCCTTATTTTGTTCTTTTCATTAGAAAAATAGTGTGAAAATTTTGAGCTACTGTCTGATATTTTTAAATCTCATTTTTGTCACGGCCAGCCCTATTTCCACTGTTTAGCCCTATTTCAGTCTTTAAAAATATCAAAAACACCTAGAAAAATCCCCAAAAATCACAAAAACAGTAAAAAAATATAAAAATTCCAAAAACCTCTTAGTTCTGAATTTTTGAGTATTTTTGTGCATTTTTATAAATATTTTATCTTGCCTTATCTTATATTGCCTTTACTTTCCAACATTGAAAAAGAAAATAAAAAAAATATAAAATATAAAATATAAAAATCAGAAAATTAAAAATCAAATACAAAATTAAAAATTAAATAAAAAAATTAAAAAATTAAAAACCCACAAAAACATTTCTTTTGTTTGCTTGCTTAGTGTAGACACATCATACACTCACACACACACTTTAGCATTTTTGCTTGAGCTACACTGTTTGTTCCCTGTGTTCGAACTCTCTGCATACTTGCCCTTTACATCATTTGTGCAGAGTTAAAAATAAATTTTAACTCCACATTGTTTCTAATTTATTGATCTTAGTGTGGGTTAATTGTTGATCAAATACGGATTTCATTTGAGAGTCGCAACAGCGACGGTTGTCTCCGCCTTGTGTGAGATACCAATTTAGACCCTCGTGAGATCCGTGTTTATCAAATGGCGCCATTGCCGGGGAGCAACAGCTTGTAGTTCATTTTTACTTGATTGTGTGATTGTTTACCATAGCTTCACTTTCCATTTCTCACATTTTTGATATATCTTGTTGAGTTATCTGACCATCTCTTTTCTTGTCTTCTTGCGAGGGACCGCGGAGCAAGGCGGACCGCCTAGGCGATTCGACGCAACCTTGGGACGTGGAGCCGGCTATTCCTTAGCCAAGCCGGCAGGAGAGAGCAAGGAGAGCTAGAGAGAGTGATTACATTAGCTTGTCTTTTATTTTTGGTGAGAGAGTGATTCATTTAAATTGTAATAATACAGGGACACTTGGACTTGGACTTAGACATTCGGGCCTAATTTCCGGGTGTTTGTTCACCCGGGGGCTCATCGCCGTTTTGACCGCGTTTTCATCGCTTGTCATTTTCCGGTTTTGTTTTCATTTTTCACTTTCTTTTGTGGATTGAGCTCTTAGTTCTAGGTCTGCTTGACTCGATTAGATTAGGCCCAAACACTTAACTATCTTTGCATGCACCTATAGATTCGTATTTGGACTTAGAATAATCAAACAGTTAGCGAGTAGCTTCCAAATCCACGCGCCGCGAGCTCACACCCGAACAAGCGCTTTCTCCTACTCCAAATGTGTTGGGCAGAGGAGGGGTGAGCCAAGACCGGACACTCGGATTAGGAGTTGCTAGTTAGCTTGTGGTTCTTCACGCTAGCAGTTGCCTATTCTAGGACGATTTCCGCCTTGCATTTCGCCATATAGATTAGGTTTAAAAATTCTGCTTTGCATCCCGCATGGAGAGAGCTGGGATTCGCTGTAAGTCCTCTTACTTTGCACGCATCATCTAGGCACAAAGGTGAGATTTCCACCTTGGTGACGACTTGCACGGCTTTTCCGACTCTATTCTCCCTCTGTTTTTGGAACAAAGTAGGATAAAGGAAAAATATAAAAACGTTAGGCGCTTGTTTGAATTGACTCAAAAGAAGCGATAACACCAAAAAAAATTAAAAAAGGGACTGCTAAAGAAAACTTGACCAAAAATAAAATCGGTAATTGGATTCATTGCTTGGGGAGAGTAACACCCTCACTTGTTTTCAGGTTGCATGGGAAGGTCTCCTTCCAAGTGAGGTGAGCGCTTCGTAAGGATTAGAGCCCAAAACCCAACTTGTGGCTGCCTTGTGTATCGCCTGGATTTCCGAAGTATTGGCGCTACTATCGTACGTAGTCGAGTAGGACTTGGTCGCCATTGGTGACTCACTATTGTGTGAGCGCCGACCTTGTCCGAAGTACCGAGCTTAGACCACGCCTTCACGGGTGTGTCTGTCTCACCGGCTGCGTCCGAGTAGGACCTTGCACGCTCACGGGTGATTCCGTTGCGAGCGAGGTCCGAAGTATCGGTTTCGCCTATCGGCTTCCTCTCTCTTTTCTTTGGCTGAGTAGGGATCCAGGAAGGGTTACAAGGACCTTAAAAAGCGCAAGTTACAGGTTACACAGGAGGAGGACAAGTACGGGGACACTTTCCTGGCAGTACTCTCTCTCCTATAGGCGTAGCGCTCTAAGGACTCGTGAAAAGATTAATACCTGTAAAACAAGCTAAAACTGACAAGATAAAAGCCGAACCTTCACGGCTTCACGAGTTGAGTTGGTGAACTTACCCTTGCTTTGTGTTTGATTGTTAGATTTATTAAGGTCAAGATCAAAAACACCGCACAATTGTGCAAAATTTTGTTGCATCTCATTTTCTTCTTGCATCTTCCCTGCTCTTCCCGAACAATCAAGATGATGGGACGGAGATCTCTTAGGCCGACCTTGTCGGCGCCGCTATCCAGCACTCCTCCTTATTCATCTAGGAATAACTCGGAGAGCCCGCTCTCCGAGCCTGAGTTCACATCCACCCTGTTCCCCCTCGACCCCCCTTCCCATTCTCCTTCCCTCAGTCCAATTGTGTCAGAATTCAGTGCATCACAGAGTTCAGCACATTCAACAGCACCTGAAATGGCCTCTTTTGCATTTTCAGAGAATCAAGCAATGGCAGACAGAGGCGAGCACCAAGATGATCACGATCACCCTCCGTTCATTATTGATCAAGCAGCCATTAACAATTCCTTGCTAGCATCCCTGGAGAATATGCAGAGACATATCCGTGACCAGGGTGCATTCATGGGTGATCTCATGAGGGAAATAGCTCAGATGAGAGAGAACAGACCGGGCGGTGGCGGTGGCGGAGAAGGAGGAGGACCCGATGCAGGAGGAGGCGACCCAGACGGTGAGTGACCGCCACAGACTATCATGAGGGAACTTCACAACCCAGCTTCGTCCCTCACTCACCGGTGGATCGGACTTCCGCCAATCCACGGAGACTTCGAGCTTCGGCACAACACGATTCAGATGCTACCCAAGTTCCATGGGTTGCCGACCGAAGAGCCGCACCTCCATCTCCAAGAGTTCGAAATGATATGCAGCACTATCCACGATCGGTTGTTGACCGAGGACACTATCAAGATGATCGCCTTCCCATTCTCATTGGTTGATCGAGCCGCATATTGGCTCAAGCATCTAGGGCGATTTGTCGACACTTGGGCAGATCTCCGGTCCGTATATTTGAAGAAATACTATCCTCTCGGCCGGACAAACGCAGCTTGAGCCATGATCAGCAATTTCGCCATGATCCCAAATGAACAGTTCCATGAAGCATGGGATCGTTTCAGAGAGCTCATAGACCAGTGTCCACATCACGATATCTCCAAGCCCCACCTGGTGCAGAGTTTCTTCTGTGGGCTGACACCGGAGCTGCAGGGGCTTGTGAACGCCTCTTGCGGTGGGTCCTATTTCTCCAAGGGAGAAGACGACGTCTGGGCCATCTATGAGGGAATGGCAGAGAACTCTACAGTGATGACCCAGGCTAGAGTCTACACTCAGCAGAAGCCCCCGCAGGGAGCGGGATCATTTCAGAGGATCGCCCGCATCGATGCCGGTCCCAGCACAGCGTCGGTAGCCGCAGCTCAAGCAGAATCAGCAGCAGCCGACATGGGCATCATCAGTGAAAAGCTGGACCGCATGGAGATCCTTGAAAAGAAGCAGAACCAAGGTCTAGCCCAGATGGACCTTCTTACCAAAACAATGAGTGACCTGAAGACTCAAATTCTATGTATTCAGGAGGCACAAGCCCATTCCCAACAGCCTCCCAGGTCACAGGTTGCATCCAGCAGCAGCAATCCCAACCAGGCCTCCACCTCATACCGCCAGGTGAACCATATCCAGGCGGAGCCGGTTCCATTGTTGCAGTACCATCCAGAGCAACCGCCATCTCAGGAGACGCAGATGGTGGTGTATCAGCAGGAGCAGCCACTGGCAGTTCTTCCTCCACCCTCCTTCGAGCAGGAACCGTTGATGGAAGTCAACGGGATTTGGTATGACCGATACCCTCAGCCAGCGATTCGCAGGGATCATCCCGGATTCCGTTGGGGAAATGGTGGTTCCTCATCCCAACAGCATCCCCCTGCTCAAGGACAGCAGAGCAGCCAGCCACATCAGCAGCAACAGCCCCAGTACAACCAGCCCCAGCAGTATCAGAGTGGTCCTCGTCCCGCCTATCAGGGACAGCAGTGGAGGCAGCGACAGCCGCCTCAGCATTCTTACCACCAGCCTCCCCCCCAATATCAGCAACAACACCAGCAGCAGCCCCATTTCCAGCAGGGACAGACGTCCGGTTCTCAGGGTCCAGCCTATGAGAACCCTGCTCTTGATGATCTTGCCCGCTTGCTATCTGAACAGCGAGCATCTTTCAGGCAAGAAATGGATGAGTTCCGGCAGGAGATGCGGGATTTCATCAAAGGCAAAGCCGCCATACCCGCTCAGATCGAACCCAATCCTAACAATTTAAAAAGAAAATCTGAGCAGGTAGAGTTCACAGAGGACACCTCTCCTAGTGATGATTTGAATGACATATCTTATTCCTATTATGATGCTGATTTTGTTACTACTAGGAGCGGTAGGATGCCAGCCGGCGGCGCCTCTTCTGAGCGACAACCAGATGCAGAATCAGGAGCGCCAGAGGAGCAGAGGAGCAGTGCTGATGCCGCTAATGATGATGATGAAGACGGTGGTGCTGATGCCACCAATGATGGAGCCCAGGACAACGGTGCTGATGCCGTTGTGATACCAGATGCAGACGGTGGTGCTGATGCCACCATTTTGGATGATGAACCAGAGCGCGGTGCTGATGCCGCGAAGACAGGTGCTAGTGGTGGTACTGAGGCCACCACATCTACTTCTGTTGAGCCATCTGTGATGTTGCCACATTTTGTATCTAGAGACTGTGGGAACAAAAACAAAAAGAAAAATATGAATAAAGGAAAGGTTTCTGTTCAAATTGCGGATCCATATGTGTTGAATGATGATTTTTGTATGGATTCTCCGTCTTCACAGGCACAGGGACCGATTCCTAGTCCTCCATCTGAGGAGGCCCCTACCATCCCCTTCCCTGAGGCACTCCGCCGAGCGAAGGGGAATAAAAAAGAAAATCCCAAAAAGAATCAGCAGGTAGAGTTCGGCAACGAGATGATTGACAGATTTCATATTCAGCTGACTCTACGAGAAGCATTTGAGCATATCCCCTTCTTCAAGAAGAACTTGAAAGAAACAACTACTGTTCGAAGAAGGAAGAGGCACAGAGATCAAATCCATATGCTCACTCACAACACTTGCTGCGCCATTCAGAACACACTGCCAGCCAAGCGACCAGACGCAGGAGCTCCCTATGTCAGATGCGAGATTCAGGAGCAGCAGTTTGATCGTACTCTATTAGACAGCGGCTCTTCAATTAACCTCCTTCCGGCAGCCTTACTCAAGCAGTTCGAGTTTGGCCCTCTTCTTCGAAGTAGAACCGTCCTTCAGTTTGCTGATAGGTCGATTAAGAGGCCGAAGGGGTTATTGAAAGACGTGGTCGTTACCATTCAGGGCCTGAAATTCCCCGTGGACTTCGTTGTGTTGGACATGGAGATCCCTGAGTCGGTAACTGATGCCCCCATCATTCTCGGACGTCCATTCTTGGCCACAGCCAAGGCGGTGACCGACCATGATAGTGGGAAGGTATGCTTTCGCGTAGAGGGCGAAACCATACAAATAGAGACGATCGAAGAGATCAGAGCCAGAGAGGCAGAATGCTCAGAACAGTCCAGCGAAGCCGAGCAGATGACAGAGGAGGAGCTAGACATCCACCAGGTTTGTGACTTTGAGATGACTGATGATGAATCCAACTGGAAAGATCCCGTAGCACCGACCCTCGCCTTGCCTACAGATTCACTGTATCTCAAACTCATGGCAGTCGAGAGCCGGGAGAGCGCATTCCTGGATGAGGATATCTCTGAGGCTGACAGTGTTGTGATGAGTGGTGCTGAGGAATTTCAATCTTGCTCATCATCTTCTGATCCCTCGGATTCAGACATTGACTGGGATGACTTTGATGATTATTTGCCTTGTCTGATTCCTTCTGAGCCAGCAACCATGACAGAGTGCAAGCCAATACAGTTTATTGATGATCCATCAGGCCGCCCTTCGTCAGCGATTCATGCAGAGCGAGAGTTCTCCCATGCAGACCTGGTCGCCTTCACACAGACATATCAGAAGCCAGACCTGCCACCTCCCAGTTGTCCGGAACGGAAACCTCTGCCGCAGTCAATGAAGTACAGATTCCTTGCTGGAGAGCCAGAAATGCACCCAGTCATTATCTCAGCAGATTTGACTGGAGAACAAGAATCTCATCTGATGGAGGTTCTTGAAAGAAACCGCAAGGCAATCGGTTGGAGTATAGCTGATCTCCAGGGGCTGAGCCCAAATCTTTGCTCTCACCACATCTATCTCGAAGATAACGCTAAGCCGTCGCGTGAGTTCCAACGACGGCTGAACCCGAATCTTCGAGACGTAGTCATGAAAGAAATTTCCAAGTGGTGGAGTGCTGATTTCATCTATCCCATCTCCGACTCCAAATGGGTAAGTCCGTTACATGTGGTACCCAAGAAGACGGGTATCACTACAGTTGTCAATGAGTCTGGAGAGGAGATCGCTACCAGAGTACCAACTTCTTGGAGGGTCTGTGTGGACTACAGACGATTGAATGAGGCCACCAAGAAGGATCACTTCCCGCTACCATTTATTGATCAGATTATCGAGCGGTTAGCTGGGAAGAGTCATTATTGTTTTCTTGATGGGTACTCTGGATACAATCAAGTGTCCATTGCGCCCGAAGACCAGGAGAAAACGACATTCACCTGTCCGTTTGAGACCTATGCTTTCAGACGGATGCCATTTGGTCTATGTAACGCTCCGGCGACATTCCAAAGGTGCATGTTGTCCATCTTCTCGGACATGGTGGGCGACTGTTTAGAGGTCTTCATGGATGACTTCTCGGTCTATGGCGACGGGTTCGATGCTTGTCTTGACTGCCTAGACCGTGTGCTGAAACGCTGCATTGAGGTCAATCTTGTCTTATCCTGGGAGAAGAGTCATTTCATGATGACTCAAGGGACGGTCCTTGGTCATATCGTCTCCAACAGGGGCATGGAGGTCGATCCGGCTAAGGTGGACATCATCAGAAAACTCAATCCGCCATCCAATTTGCGTCAGTTACGGTCTTTTCTGGGGCATGTCGGTTTCTACCAACGGTTTATTCAGGACTTCAGTCGAATTGCCCGATCGCTTACTGACTTGCTCACCAAAGACACCGAGTTTATTGTTAATGATAAGTGTCTTGCATCATTCGAGACTCTCAAGAACATGGTTGTTTCAGCTCCTGTCCTTCAGCCACCCGATTGGTCTCTTCCATTCGAGATCATGACGGATGCCTCAGATTTTGCCGTTGGGGCTGTGTTCGGACAGAGGAGGGATGGTTTACCCTTTGCCATTCACTACGCCAGCCGGACTTTGGATGTCGCGCAGCGGAATTACACTGTAACTGAGAAAGAGATGCTGGCCGTAGTTTTTGCTCTTGATAAGTATCGATCATATATTCTTGGATCTAGAGTAACAATTTACACTGATCATACCGCCATCCGGTATTTAATGGCTAAGAAGGATGCCAAAGCACGTCTCACCAGATGGATCCTTCTACTCCAGGAATTTGATATTGAGATTAAGGACAAGCCTGGAGTAAAGAATGTGGTGGCGGATCATCTCTCCAGATTGGAGAATCTTGAGGAATCTGAGCCCAGCGCACCTATCACAGAGACATTTCCAGATGAGGCGATATTGGCTGTCACCTCACTCCCGTGGTATGCTGACTTTGTAAACTATCTTGTTGCCAAGACAGTCCCTCAGGGTTGGCCCAGGCAGAAACTTGAGACCTTCCTAGCTAAGGCCAAGTTTTACCATTGGGAGGATCCCGTCCTTTATCATGAAGGAGGGGATAGTATCTGGAGGAGGTGCATTCCTCAAGAAGAGCAGCATAGCGTCCTCACATACTGCCACAAGCTTGAGGCAGGAGGACATCATTCTGGAAAAAGGACAGCACAGAAGGTGCTTCAATCCGGCTTATGGTGGCCTACTCTCTTCAAGGATTCTGATGAGTTCGTGAAGAGATGTACTGACTGTCAGAAAATGGGAACCTGCGGACAGAGAGACATGATGCCCATGCAACCCATTCACTTCTGTGAGGTTTTTGATGCATGGGGGATTGATTTCATGGGCCCATTTCCTAAAAGTCAGGGATTTGAGCATATTTTGCTCGCTGTAGACTATGTCAGCCGATGGGTTGAGGCCATCCCCGCCCGAGCCGCAGATGCTAAAACCGTATGCAAATTTTTGAGGAGAAATATCATTTCACGGTTCGGAGTACCTAGAGTCTTGATTTCAGACGGGGGGTCTCACTTCATCAATGACAAAGTCAGGGCCCTTGCAGACGAGTTCGGCATTGACCATCGGGTTGCCACTCCTTATCACCCTCAGACTAATGGCCTTGCCGAAGTATCGAACAGGGAGATAAAGACTATCTTGCAGAAAGTTGTCCGCCCAGACCGAAAGGATTGGTCACAGCTTTTGGACTCGGTCTTGTGGGCTTATCGGACATCTTTCAAGAATCCATTGGGAACATCCCCCTTTCGTCTCGTCTATGGCAAGCCGTGCCATTTGCCAGTGGAAATCAAGCATAAATCTTTTTGGGCAGTTACTGAGTTGCTTCTAGATCCTAAGAGTATAGGAGACCAGAGAAGAGCAGAATTGGCAGCCCTGGAAGAATTGAGAGATACAGCCTTCTCCAACAGCCTACAATACAAAGAGAAAGTGAAGACATGGCATGATTCGCATATCAGCCATAAACAGTTTGAGCCAGATCAGAGAGTATGGTTGTTTGATTCCAGGCTAAAGTTATTTCCAGGGAAGTTACAGAGCAAGTGGAAAGGACCGTATGTGGTCAGGAAGGTACACGACAATGGCAGCATCGACATATCTGAACCGTCATCTTCCTCTACCTTCCGCGTCAATGGTCAACGCTTGAAACTATATCTTGATCATGATCCGCCGACCATTGACGTTGCCCCCATTCTTCTGGTATGAGATGTGTCCTTTGATTCTTATCATCTACATCTCATACATGGTGATCAAATCTATCTTCCGCTGTACAGATCCATATGTTCATATCACTCTGTCGTCTGTCAATTTATTTTCTTCTTTTCTTCTTTTCTTCTTTTCCTTTTCTATCGTCTTTGTCTATCAAAAAGGTGCCGCCCTTGTAGACAGTTTTCCATACTTAGGACGTACTTTGTCCTAAGTATAGGGGGGTGTGCACCTCGAGTCTTTCTATTCCTTTCGATCCTCCCCATTGTCTCCTCTTCTTGTCTTTACTTAGGGATATCTTACCCTAAGTATAGGGGGAGACAATCTGAGTACGATCTGTTCATTCCCACCCTTGACCCTCCCTGCTTTGTGTACAGTCTGCTATACTTAGGATTACTTGATCCTAAGTATAGGGGGGACGGTCAACTTCTCATTGATTCATTCATTTATTCTTTAGGCTTGCCTATACTTAGTACGAGTTATGTCTTCTCTTTTCTCTCCGATCTATGAGGACATAGCTCAAGCTAAGTATAGGGGGGTCGTATATACTACGTATATACGTTAGCCATAACTCGTACTTTCGTATTTTCTTAATAATATGGCTAATAATTCTTTAAAATTCATTAAAATTCCTTAATAAAAAGATGTGGTCATTCCTCAAATTCTTTTTGTATCTACTGATTAATAAATCAGGTGAAAATGTTTTTTGCAAAATGTTTGAAAAATAGTTTGAAAATCTTTGTGAACATCTATTGAAAACTATTTTGAAAATATTTTGTTTCGTGTTTTCAGCCTGTGTCAAAATGTGTGGTTTGTAAAAATTTCTTTTCTTTGTGTGAAATAAAAATGTTTGAAAAATGATTTGCAAATGGTTTGAAAAATGGTTGCAAAAATGATTTGAAAAACCTATATATACTGTTTTGAAAGCCTTTGCAAAACGATTTTCAAAAGTGTGTCAAATGTTTGTAAAAACTATTTTGGACTATAGTTTTCGAAAATTGTGTGAAAAGCTTGTGTCAAATAAGTTGAGGAATATACACATCACACCAAAATTCATCTTATGTATATATGTATAAAATTGACCACTTACCCTTGTAAACTCTTAAAATCCACTTCTTGTATATATAAGAAGCACTCCCGTGTACATATTTTCACCTAGTTTTCAGCCAAAAACTTTTTGTTTTCAAAAATTCCCAAAAACATTTGCAAAAATTAAAATCCAAAAACACTTGAAAAATCTTTTTGAAAAATACAAAAAAATGCATCTGCATAAGCATCATCATATTTTCAAAAAAATCCATAAAAAGTTCAAAATCTTTGAAAATTGCATCACAAAAATATTTTCTGCATTGCATTGCATAGCATGAGCATTTTTCGGATTGAGTTTGATAGTTGAACAAGTCTAAGTAAAATCCGAAGATTGGAGCTTGATTGGACCTTATAATCTACCTAATAACAGGAACTTTATAGGAACTGGGTTTGAGGTACTTCAGGTCTAGTTGACTTAATTCTTTGAGGATCACGGGACTTGGTTCAATGGATTCTTGACTGCCTAAGTAGAGTATTTCGGAGCACACGCACGACTCTTGTTGATAATGACCTTACTTGGACACCTGCACCTTTCACATGGCTCAACTCAGTTGGAGTGGTGAGGGGATTGGATTTGCCGGTATGAGACGCACACAAGTGGAAACATTTGTCCTCCTCTAGGGAGGGAAGTGCACCCCAACCCATCCAGTGATTAGGAAGTCTAAAGACAGGAGGCTGTGGGTTGCGATAAAGCTTCAAAAGAGGGATAGTCTACTAGCTCAAGAGGAAAAACTCCTTATGTAAATGCTGTTGTATATAGTATTCAAAAAAAAATGTTCAGGCATGTACAAAAATAAAAAGCCTGCAAGTATGTACACAGTCAATAAGCAAGCTTGAGTTCCAAAGTCATATCATGTGAGCCTGCAGTAGGATGACTTGACTACACTGGTCTTGCATCCAAGGATAGGTAGCTACACTGGCTACCGTCCATTCTTCTCTTCACCCCCTCCTCTTGAGCTGGTTGCCACTTGAACTTAGAAGGGAATACCCCGCTCCTCGAGGATGGAGTTGCTGGATTGGGGAATCACTGGGTTGTCATACTGGAGAAGTCAGTTTCTTTGTCATTCTAGTTGGGGAGAGCCACCATCACTTACACTGTACAAGTCAGATTCATAGTCGTAAGAGTTTGCGGATGAGTTGAGATATTTCTGACCTGGCTATTGAGGAGACTAGAGCAGAAGTTTTGGGATTCTCAGAGACTGTTGGATTTCAAACACGGTTCTCACTAAGGTTCCGCCCGCACTAAATCTTCAAAGGTCCGACTTAAGCTCCAAACTTTGATTTTGCGAAGACAAGTTTGATAGTCAAATAAAATCCAAGTTCTTCTTTTTCTTTTCTTTCTGTTTCTTTTTGCACTTATTGCATAAGTGTTTGCTAGGGACTAGCAAAGGTAAAGTATAGGGGGATGATGAATCCACATTTCATCATCTTTATTCTATCATTTTGGCACCTAAAATCCTAGCAAATGCCTGTAAATAGCATTAAAACCATCATCTTAGCATCCATGCATGTGCATCTAAACAGTGTGTAAATTACTGTAATTAAGGCCAAAATTATAGAATAAATAAAGAAAAGAAAAAGAATAAAATATTGTAAATATTTTATGACCCAAAACCCCCGAGACCTAGGCATCTTGATGAATAGGTCGACAAGGAATAAAGTAGGGGGAGATAAGGTCAGAAACACAGTCAAAATACCTTTACTTGTTATTCATTCTTCATTCATTTTGGGACCTATTTTTGGTTCCACTTTTTGTACATCAAATAAAGAAACTTTGTACATGAAAGTTGTAGATAATTTCATAAAGAAAAAGACAAAATTGATTTCACAGAAAAAGAATGTACAGACAAAAAGATATGGTCTGAATAAGAATCCAAAATCCCAACTTCCCAGACCCGTATCTCACAAACGACAACTCCAAATGCAGTGTACTCACCTTTAATTGTATATAGAATAAAATAATCTATCCAATGGCGGTGGTTTCGCATTTGGCGGAGCTACGGTTTGAAAGTTGAGTTTTGGACCCTCATTGTATACTTGTACTGAATAAAATATTCAATTTATTCTTTATTCAATATTTATTCATTTTTATATTTTTAGAATTTTGTAAATATTACCTATAATATATATGTGCATTAAAATTGAAATAAAATGCAAAGAAAAATAAAAATAAAAATACTTGTATAAAGACTGCATAGGCATACTGCATACACCTATACCTATATACAATACACTTGTATTTTATTAAATATACAAAACATCTCAGAAAAATAAAATAAAAATATATTTATGTACATAAAAGTATGTTACAATTTTATAAAATACTAAATAAAAATAATAAAGAAATAAAATACCTAAATAAAATAAAATATTAAGATACATAGGTATTATACCTATATAGGGTCAAAAAGGTCACTCGTAAAAATATAAGTCATAAAAATGAATAAAAATCAGAATAAAATACTACATAAAATTTTGAACATTTTTTATTTTATAACTTTTATTTAATTCGACCATTTATTATTTTAAATTGAATTAACAAATGATTTTTCCAGGGTTTTTCCTGGTTGGTCCACGTGGACCAACCAGGAGGCCAGGACTGTTGACCTAGGTCAACAGTCTGACCTACCCCTGTAGCGTCTGACACCCTAGGTTTTGACCCAACTTCAAGGATTTTTCGAGGCCAGGACTTGCATCTTTTTGTGTTGCAATCTTCTGCAACATTGTTCCTCGATCCTCCCTCTAGCTCGCCCATGCTTAACCTTGGTCATCGGACCCAAGATTCGCCAGATATGCTTTGATCTTTGGAGCACCTCTGTCTCGGGTCAAACCGCATAAAACCAACTCCCCTACTTTGAACTCAAATCGAGTCCCCTTGGTCCACCCCTCTCCGCCTCTCCAGTGCTCTAAGCCTCGCCGGAGGTGACAGCTCCGCCGCGAGCTTCTCAGCCAAGGTGAACGAGGTCGAGGACGACTCCACCACCTCCGCTAAGGACCGGCGTCGAGGTACCCCTTTTTCCTCTGGCTCCGGCCATTGAGGGCTCGCCCCACTTTCTTGTTTATCCCATTAGGTTCCTGTTAGCTTAATCTTCGAAAACCCTAAAAAATCTTTAAGTTTCATCGCTCATCTCGCCCATTCAAGCATCATCGCCGGAGCGCAACTCCGGCCACCATCGACCACTCCCCCTCGCGCTTAGATTAGGTCCACCCAAGGTCCAGGCACTTTGCCCTGGACCTTCTAACTCTACTTGCAGGGTCAAAGCACTTTGAATCGCGCCTGGGTGCGATTTTGAGGCTCGCCGGAGCTCAGCCGAGCTCTCCAGCTCCGCCGATCGTCTACGAGCAGCACGGCCATCGCCGTGCACTTTTGAAGCCCCCGGGAGGTAGAAGACGACCCCAGGAGTCTCCACGTCCATTTTGGAGCCTTAACTTCGTCGGAGGACGAAGATCTGGAGCGGCGAAGTTCGCCTCGCCGGCGTTCTTCGCTGTTCTTCCTCATCGCCTCCCAGCCGTTGGATCGAGGAGGCCTCCCCAGATCGCACAGCCTCCGTTAGATCTCCCCACGTGCCTGCCGTCCGATCATCGGAGGAGATCTAATCCAGACCGTGCATCGCCGAAGCGTCATCGACCGTTCCCCAGCTGCCACGTGTATAAGTGGATTGCCTCCAGCCGCTGGATCGCGCCTCGCTCCCCCAACCGTTGGATCCAAGCCACGCGTCATCATCGGAGCGTCGCGTCGAGGGTATTTTGCACCATCACCCTCGCAATTTTTGCATTTAATATTTAGTTTTTAAACTTTTGTCTGTAGTTTAAAAAGTTCTGTAATATTTGCACAAAGACACCTAGGCTTTATTTTATTTGCACTTTGGTCCTTCGCCACGTCACCTCACGTGACCTGTACACGTGAGGTGGGGGCATTTTGCAGAGGGACCCTCGGTTGTTTGTTTATTTCATCTCAGTACTAAAACTTTCGAAGCACGTGTAATATTTTTGGTTATTTTGCAAAGAGGCCCCCAGGTTTTTGTTATATTGCATTTCAGTCCCTCCCAGGCGCGTGCCAGTCACGTGCCCTGGTGGGTAATTTGTAAGCGTGCCCAGGCGACTTTTGTATTTACATTTCGGTTCCAGAAATTGAATATTCAGTTATATATTTTTGTGGAAAATTGCATGTGTGCCCCTGGATGTTTTGGATATTGCACTTATGCCCCTGCCAGGCCTGTTTAATATTTGGATGTTTGTTGTATTTATTTGAATGATCATTTGAACCCCAAAAATTCCACAAAAATAGACTTAAGCTTCTGGATAGGTGTACTTCAACGCCATATATTGAGTTTTTGATTTTATATTATTTTTATATTTATTAAAAATCAAAAACAGCCTTTTTGTGTACTGTCTACATTAGAAAATACCAAAAAAAATCAAAATACTTTCCAAAAATTCCAAAAAAATCACCTAGTGTCTATTTTATTATCTTTTAGTGTCAGTCCAAAAATCATTAAAAATTTCAAAAGAAAAACACTAAAAATTTAAAAACACTCAAAAACTTCAAAAAAATATATAAAATAGTAGAAAACCCCAAAAATAGCAAACTCAGCTTCTGTTTATCCCTTATTTTGTTCTTTTCATTAGAAAAATAGTGTGAAAATTTTGAGCTACTGTCTGATATTTTTAAATCTCATTTTTGTCACGGCCAGCCCTATTTCCACTGTTTAGCCCTATTTCAGACTTTAAAAATATCAAAAACACCTAGAAAAATCCCCAAAAATCACAAAAATAGTAAAAAAATATAAAAATTCCAAAAACATCTTAGTTCTGAATTTTTGAGTATTTTTGTGCATTTTTATAAATATTTTATCTTGCCTTATCTTATATTGCCTTTACTTTCCAACATTGAAAAAGAAAATAAAAAAATATAAAATATAAAAATCAGAAAATTAAATATCAAATACAAAATTAAAAATTAAATAAAAAAATTAAAAAATTAAAAACCCACAAAAACATTTCTTTTGTTTGCTTGCTTAGTGTAGACACATCATACACTCACACACACACTTTAGCATTTTTGCTTGAGCTACACTGTTTGTTCCCTGTGTTCGAACTCTCTGCATACTTGCCCTTTACATCATTTGTGCAGAGTTAAAAATAAATTTTAACTCCACATTATTTCTAATTTATTGATCTTAGTGTGGGTTAATTGTTGATCAAATACGGATTTCATTTGAGAGTCGCAACAGCGACGGTTGTCTCCGCCTTGTGTGAGATACCAATTTAGACCCTCGTGAGATCCGTGTTTATCAGCGCTCGACGAGTTGGGGGTGCTGCCTGGAGGAGGAAGGAGGAGGAGGTCCACAGGCTAGAGGAGGAAGGGAAGTAGTCTCTTTGTAAATAAATGAGAACTTAAAGGGTATACTGGTAAAATATTTGACGGATATCGTCATAGTTAGCGGGAAATCGAATGGAAGTTAACGTGAGGTTATGAGTGTAAGAAAGTACTATTCAAGATCTTGGATGTAATTCACGATTATGCGGAGTTATGATTGTAATTGTGAAATTACTAAGGATTATGGATGAAAATATCCCTAAATAGAAACCATTCTATCTCATCAATCCATTGCTACAAGTAGAATCGCGATTGGATCGGTCGAAAATCGATTCTATCGTCGGTTCGAACCAATTGGTGATGATATCACCATTTCGTATTTATCAGACATCATTTACTGGTTGCATCTGTTTAAGAAGTAGACGTGAAATATATTTATTGGTGATTTTTAGGATTTAAAAAATGGAGGAAAATGCAATAGTATATTTTTATGTAAATACAAAAAAAAGAAAATAACATATAAAATGAAAAAAATGTGTTTTATTTTGGATGGTTTGTTTCTATTTTATGGAAATTAAAGTAAAAAAGATGTTGATAATGCATTGATTACTATTATCTTTTTTTATAAAGTTTCGGTAAAGTTTCGGAGCAGTTGTTGTTTTGCAGCATCTTAGAAGTGAATCCAAGATGGAGATTGTTGATATATTCGGATCCCAATTGATTAATCCATCTTGATTCAGATTGTATCCTAAGTTGTATGTTCGGTTCAATGCATTACAACTCTCTGATGTGACCTCCCCTGATGTTGGCGGTCGAAGTATTATTTGCTTTGGAAATTGGAGTTTTATTTATTTTAGGATTCAAAATCTTATTTGATTTGGAATTTACATCGGTGATGTAAATAATTTTTTTACTACAATTCTTCCTCAATATTGAGAGAAATCTATTGTCCTCGACAAAGATGTACTCTAGTTATATGCGAACCTATAAATCTTGTATTGTATTATACTCTTGCTTGATTATCTGTGTGTTTGTTCACGTGCCTTGTCCGCGCCCAAAAATATATTAATATAACTAAAATGGAGCAATTTCCTCAGCCCTTGCCATGTAGACCCCTTCCCCTTTCGTCCGTCTCTGATACTCACCTCCTAGCACCCCATCTCTTCATCTCTTAATAGTAATCCTCTCTCTCTATCTCTCTCTCCACTATTCATGCAACAAAATCTTTTTCTCTCCCTTATACTTGTGGCTTCCTTCCATCGTGGGGATAAAAATGATCGGATACATATACGAATATAGGTTTAATCATATCCTTACCAATTTGAAACTACGAATACAAATGCGGATACAAATATTGAGGATTATAAAAATTGTGTTACCATATCTTTAAAAACGAATATGAATACAAAATAAATACGAATCAGATAATAATAATTACTGGAATATTTAATCGATTAACTAAAATATACAAGTTTAAGAGAGTTTACACATAAAATAGATATAATAAATATATTCATTTCATAACAATTATATCAACAATGTTGAATGCATTCATAACATATTGCTAAACATAACTATAAATAAATCTATGACTATATTTAAGTACTAAAATGTATATATGAATATGAGTGCGAATAGTAGTGAATGTCAAAGTGATATTCATATCCACGTCTATTTTAAAATGAATACGAATATGTATGTCAAAATATGTATAAAATGAATACGATAATGGATAAGATATGAATATATCCATATTCATTTTCATATGTATTCCTTGAAGATCTCTCTCCTTCAACAATTCGTGATCCCTCCTCCCCAAATTTTGGGCCATTTTATAAACTTCTCCCTCTATTTTGGTTGAACTTTATATGTACATATTAAAATTTTTCAATAACATACAATTAGATTCATTACTTACTTTAAAATACTCACCACTTTTTGATCCTTTTACATTTCATATTGCTTTATTTTATGTTATTAGTACTCATATTACATAATATTCTTTCAACAAATTTTTTTTATCTTTTTAAAGATTTTATAATACCATGTTCCAATGACTTTGAAAGGAGAAATACAATCATATGAAATAACTATTGTATATATTTAGGAAAGCCAATATATAAGCAATTACAAAAACATACATCTTATCAAGAAAGTAAAAATAATGTAATAAAAGTAGTTAAAATTTCTTACAACAAAACTAAACTAAAGTGACATATAATTTAATTTATATTGCCACATTTTCTGGCATTTAGTTTATATGATTATTATTCATTACAAAATTAAACTTTACGAAGTAACTTTTATGTATATCTAAAATACTCAAAATATCTAAGCAATTATAAACACCTTCATCTTACCAATAATGGAAAAATAATGTAATGTACATAGCTAAAATTTCCTACAATAAAAAATACCTATGCAATCTTTCCCCTTCTCCCCATACGAAATATATTTTTAAAAGGTTATACCCAACCTCCCAGAGCATATGCAATCATGCAAAAATTATATTATTATGATATAGGATAATTACATATCTTATAAAAATATAATGCAAAATGATTGCAGAATAAAAGTTAGAAAGTAAAAGAAACATAAACGATTAAGGAGAAATAAAGATGAATGCTGTCAAAAAAGGAAATAAGTTCTATTGAACAGTGAATGGTGAAAGTATATAAAGTCATGTGATAAGATTCAAATAATGAATCCAAAATTAGGGATCAAACAATATTTCTTTCATGTGTTCGACTAAAATATTATATTGGTTATCATTTCTTAAAAAGATTACAAATTGTTATTACTAAAATGACATTCAGTTTCCATCATGACCAAGGAATGTAGATTGTGAACATTCCAAAGTCTAACACCTTCTCTTCATCATCACTCCCTCTCCATTCATATGAATGTTTGTTGAAGATATTTCTATCAAGCCAAATCCCTCAATATCTCATATATATAATTAAATCATTACAATAAAATTGACCTAAAGCAACTAATACTTCAATAATCATTGGCATGTCTTCCATAATTAAGTATACAGCAACAATATTATTGTTGCTTAATTCTTTAAATAAAATAATTAATTTTAGAATAGATATTGTATTTATGGATATATTCCTCACAACGAAGCATACACCATCTATTATTCATTGATTTTTTTCTTCTAATTGTCAATGAATATAGTAATGATTAATATAAATTTTAAGAATAAGTTGACGAAAGATCGTTGTTATATGAACTTTTAATAACGAATATGTATCTTTACAAAATAAAAGATAATTTACTAAGGAATAATATTCATTGTTACATCTTTAACATCGAAAGATATAACAATAAATATTTAAATTATTTGTTACCTTAAGTCAATTTTATTGTCATGAATGCTTTTAAATTTTTAAAAATAAGATGTTAACATATAATCTTACCTGCATAATCTTTATAATAAACTAATGTATGAAAGTTACTTTGGAATAATATTATATAATAGATGGAGAATTATTTAATAAAGTAATTATTACTATTATTATAAATTTGATTTGTAGTATTCAAACATGTTTTCCTATAATGATGGTAGAATTGTCTTCATCAAAAAATTATAAACTACAAGTATTTTAGATTTTTGAAATTTATTCTTGCATATATAATCATAACTATATAAATAATAAGTGCTATAAGTTTTGCATCAAATAAGTGTATGAAATGCACATTGTTAACATATTACTGTAATAAACAATAGACATCAAAATAAATACATAAGTATTCATGCTAGGTTTTTATATACATTCTATTTTTTCATCCAATTGATAAAACAAACATTGACTTGATAAGTTGGTATACACAATTTTGTGTTATTTTTACGAAGATCGGATAAAACCCATAATCGAGTCTGATGTTATAAGATTGAATTGGTTCATCATTACTATTTTAATGGATCGGATTAGAATTGTTCAAATTCGTTAATTTATAGATTGGATCATATCATTTTCAAATTCATTAGTTTATGATTAGTCTTTTCCAAATCTATTAATTTTTCAAAATAAGAGCCGATCCATTCTACTGATCAGTTAATACACATAAACAAACAAACATAAATACATATATGCCTACATTTGTATGTGTGTGTTGATATATATGGAATAGGGAATGTGGAGGCTGCACAACCGTTGATATAACTCCGATCAACGATTTTGATAGTGTTAGTTAAGATCCTTAAAAAAAGCTCTTTCACTCTATCTCCATTTCTCCCCATTTCCCTTACCTTTCTCTTGATCTCTTGGCTCCCTATCACCCTCTCCTTGTAGGTCTTCATCGCCCCTCAACAGGCAGCATCAGCTTCTCCTTCATATGTTGCCTCCTGGTAAAAATAAGAATCTTCTCCTTCGCATATTACATCCTTGCAGGCATCTCTTACGTACCGCCTCTCTCACATGAAACTCATCACCATGTCAACCCTCCTTCCTCCCATCAGAGCAGATCCTCTGCTGTTACAGCCGGTGTTGTAATGCAGGGGAGCTGTTGGATCACCTTCGAGGTGCGCACCAGCCATCCCTGACCCCCTCCGAGGGTCGTCCGATAGTGATCTGACGGCTCCCCTGCGTTACAACATCTGTTGTAACAGCAGAGGATCTGTCTCCTCCTCCCACACCACCTTCTCATAAGTATATCATACATGCTGCTTCCTTGGGAATGTCCACTAGTTATCTTTTGTTGAGCATCTTAAGAGGAGCTTTAATGACAGTCAGGATTTAAAGATGGATTTAGCAAGTTCTTTCAGACGCGCAAAATGAACTTCCTCACAAGGAGGATCTTCTACGACATCCTTTTTACAACAACAGTATACATGTCCAATATCCTACGTAAAGCGCAAAATTTTGGAGATCTTTCATATCTCAAAGGAAGTGAAATTAGTTTATCGACCTCATGTCTAAGTACTTATTTTAGGTGCTTAAATATTTTAGTAGGACTTCAATCTTGGCAAAATATAAGGCATTAAAGCTGATTTTTAGAGCAACGTTAATGATTTTACTTGAGGACTTAAGGTTCTTCTCATATAATAAATGCATAAAAATAAATGGATATGTAAATCCACTATATGCTTGATTCAAATCCACACAAATAATAACATACTCCAGTCATGCCCAAGATTCAAAATATAAATGCATATTCAAATCAATAAAATACATAATAGCTAGAGGTGGGATATTTTAATTCCTTCTCAATGGAACTAGGCATGCATATTGTGAGATCTTATATCCTTTTTATCAAAAGCATAATTGCAAGATGAATTAATTAGGCAACCACTTTCTTTAAAAAAATCCAATTTGTACATCCCAATTACACATAAATATCAACATGATCCACGTTGATAAAAGATAATTCATAATTAATTCATGTAGGTAAGATATATACACATACTTGCAATTTTGTCCAAAGTCAAAATGCTACTTCTACTAACTATAGATATGTTATGTAGGCATTAAATTATTGATCATATTACACGCGTTTCTCTTAGAATTTCTTTTCTTTAGATTATCTATATTGTATATTTTTAAATCATAATTCAAATATCGAGTGCTAGTGTGTTGCTAACAAAGAGTAGACTATCAAGTGGAAATATTAAAATATTAAAAATCCGCTCGAATATGCAATCAGGTGCATTGGATTTTAATCTGAAAATGTCATGTTTTTTCATTAGGATTGTTTTACTATTTGTTACAGAATTTGGCTCGTAATGCAATATCTACTAAATAAATATGGGGATATTTTACTCACATAACCATGTATAGTTTTGTGTTTACGTAAACAGCTCTTTATAATCGCAAATTACATTTAAAATCCCGAATAATGCTGAACTCTTACATGACATAACTATGTGTTAACTTCCATCCATTTTTTCTATTAACTATGACATGATCAGTCAAATATTAAATATTCCACTCTTTAAAGTTCACTTTATTTTTCAAATAATGTCAACTACCTCCCTATCTCCAACACCACCAACATCTCCACCACCACCACCATCCAGTGGCTCTCCTTGGCTCATGCGCGACGTGGTCTGGCTGAACTGGGTCGTGTCCTCCTCCACCCCCAACTCGACCTCTAGTCGCTCCAGCTCTCAAGAAGGGCCACCGCTCCGCCATCCGCATCTCCTTCATCGCCTCCTGCTGCTCTAGTGAGGCTCGTTTCCATGGTGTTTGAGTTGCTCTCTTATCAACGGGATCCGCTTTCCTCCCTTCTCGTCCTTCTTCCTCCTCTAACAAGAACGTGTAGGTGTGGGCTGCTCCAACGAGGCTTGATCAATATACCTGCAGTTGTCCAGGACACTACATCTCTATCTGGAGTATTGTTTAAAGATGCATCTCTCTACATCAATTCTATCACACACAGCATACAAATTAGTTAGTGTGCTCCAAACAACAATGTCCAGTTCCACTCCAGCACGAATTACATGACTATGAATCTCCCCCCATAGCATAAACATCGTAGATGGGAATTCGTGCTAACCATTCAATCAAGATCGAGCAGCTCATATGATATGTGGTTAACTGCAGACCTCTACAGTACTGCAGAGGATCTGCTTCCTAAACATCGACCTGTAGCTTCCGCAAAAACCACCATCGACGGAATAAATTTACTGCATCTCAACCCCCTTCAATTTGCATTTCCCAATGCAAATCAAAAGCCTCCCATGCTTGACCATACCGCTCATACTAGGGGCATGTTTGGTTGCAGGGTTGGGCAGGGTTGGTCCAACCCTGGTTACTATTCATAAGGGTACTTCCTCCACAAGATTACTATTCACCATACCAACCCAGCCCAACCCAACCTGCCCAACCCAGTAACCAAACAGGGACATCATCGAGCTCCATGAGATGGTATCTTTACCAGCATTCCATTTCTCGCGTACACTGCAGCACGTATTCCAGGAACATGGGTCTGTAAGCGGCATCTCGTCGAACACATTCCGTGCATAGGCCACACGCCCGGTCTTTGCCAGCAGATCCACCAGACGATTGCAAACGATCCCTAGGATCGTAACCCGAGTCTCCGCTGGCTTGCTGGTACTACTGCGGGACGAAGAGGAGGAGAAGGCGGAGGAGGGGGAAGGAGGACGAGGTGCTATAAATTTAATTTTTTTTTCTTTACCATTTTCATTTTGAAAATCCTAACCTTATGATTATATATTGGGATATTTACACACATAACCCTTAGTAGTTTCGTAATTATCCCAAAAACCCTCGATAATTCGAATTATATCCAGAACCCTGAATAATACTTAACCTTTACATGGCATAACCCTATGTCAAGTTCTGTCTTATTTCTCCGTTAACTGTGATAGAAAAAGTTTTTATTTACCATTTTACCCTTGAAACCTATCATATTTACAATATGATGCTATTTTGTAGATAAAAGAAATAATGCCCCTCCCTCTCGGCAAGCCGCAGGCCCTCCCACTCACCCCTCCCCCCGTAAATCTCTCCCAACGCCCCCTCCCCCCCTGCAAATCCCTCTCGAATCCTCCCCACCTCGCCTGGAACAAAGTCCGATTCCTTTTTTTTTACCTTTTTTACTTTTGATTAATTCTAGTCGTTGCAATTGTGCACTGGTTAGATTAAATCACTCATATGGTTGAGTTAATGAACTAAATTAACGGAAGGTTACGAGTGTAAAACGGAGTATTTATTCAGGGGTTTGGGTGTAATTCATGATTATCGAGGGTTTTCGAGGTAATTATAGAATTACTCGAAGTTATGGGTGTAAATATCCCTTATATATTCTACTAATGTTCCACATATATTCTTAATTTCACTCAAATGTCAAATTTGAAATCATTTGCTATTTTATCTATGGTCAAATTTTCAGTTCTTTTTTTTAAATGGGATTTATGTAGCTTAAATGTCAACCGACATTTGACCATTAAGATAAAATAGAAAATGACCTCTGAATTGAGTGCAATTTGAGGATATATGGAACATTAGTAGAAGACATAATCTACAAGTATTGGATTTTCGAAATGAAAATCACAAAAAAAAAAGAATTACAACACCTTTGTTGTAATACACATTACAACAGAGGATCCTTTCTCGAGGAGGGGGTGGTTTTTTTTTTTCTCTTTTGGGGTTTTTATTAATGGAAGAGGATCCTTTGTTGAAAATTATATATATTTAGATAAAATCTGTTCTTTGCGAGACAAGAACGTTAACGTGGCTTCGGTCCTCAGATTGTTTCGAGAAAACTGGTCATTACAACTTGTTAAGCTCAAGTCCAAATGAACCCGTTGACAACCATTTAAAATACATAAACTCAATTTGTCGAGTAGTAATACAACTCTAATAAGCCATTCCTCACACTATGCGAACTTTAAATGTGAAACTATGTTTGAAGTGTTAAATAGTAACTAGAAGATCTTTTTTTTCTCATATGTCGATTTTTTTTAAAGATAAAGATACCAGTGTAGATAGACGCGCAATGAATGATGTAGTCATGATAGGACCGCTTATCAAGAAAAGAGGGACGATATACCGCATCCAAAGATCAGTTTTACAAGGACATCAGTCTTGAAAGCAACACAAGAAACAAACGCAGGGGACAAGGTACAACATACCGAAACTAGGCATCAAACCGGTTCTATCATATACCCAACAGTCAATTCGGATCAGTCGGACCGATGGTGATGTCAACATCTGCTAGACCGGAAAATGACATATAAATCTAACAAATATATAAGAATATATATGGTAGGCGTGTAAACATTATGAAGTTGTAGGTTTCTGGTAAAAACTGGCAAAACTATGCAGAAGTAAAACAGTTATGAACACTCACGCAAGGGCTCGACAAATACGTAAACACTATAACATCACCGAGGCATCTGTCAATACAACAAACGTAGCACGTATATCAACTGTTGCTCATTGACATACCTGTGTATACATTGGAAACAACCTGCACCATAGTTCTCAAACATACTACATGTATATGCCAAGGGTTAAAAAAAGACTTGACCAGAGAGCAAGTGTTGGTGTCTATTGCCACTAATGGGGATTGACTAATGCAAGTGTAAGAATGGACCATCTGATTGCAAGACAATGTGAGAAAGAATCATTAGCATGCACAGAGGATGATGCTTTCTCTGTGTTTTTTCTTCTTTTTTTTAATCCTACACGCCAAAATGGCCTAACGGGACTCTTGTTTACACCCCTCCAATGCAGCGAGGGCAAGACCGGCTTGCTTCCGACCAAGGTTAGCTAAAACCCGAACCCCCTTTAGCTTCCCACACCGTTTTATGCCGATTTGCGGGAGCGGGGCTGGTGGGTGAGCCCCGCCCAGCGAGAGGGGGGAAGTCGCCTTCGTCTTTTAACTTGAAAGCATGCGCCGACTTGCCGCTGGAAAAGAAAGAAAAAACACAAAAAAAGTTTAAGGTACGTCTCGATCAAGTGAAAATAATGATGATGATAATAATAATAATGTGATTAGACGCTGATCTTGTAAAAAGGAATATGGCAAACAGCTACTTGTGCTAACATCTAGGGTGAATGACCTCGAGCGTTAGAAGTGGTTTGCAACACTCACAGATGAGAAGATCCAAAAGGAACTAATTCCGTTACCTTTCTTGGATCGAGCTTGCTGGTTTCTGCTCCACCAGCGAGCACATGGGTGAGGAACCGGGGCCAACGGGAGCGTTGGCATCTGTGGCCTTGAGATGGGCAGCACCCAGAGAGACTGGACTGAAGGACCCAAATGCTATCTGGAATTGTCGAGGCGCAGCCCCACTGCTTTGTGTGCTTGGGGCTGTAGAAGGGGTCTCGAAAGACTCCCGCGTACTACGACCATTGTCATTTGCAACGGTAACAATACGACGTGAAACGTCAGGATCGTGACCTCCCCTTTCAGCATCCTCGGACCTGGATGCTTGTGACACCCCTGGATGCCCATTACTCCTGTAATTATGGTGCCGGTTCGGGTGTGGATTTCTTCCTCTCTCGGGTCTGCCCCTCGATTGTGGGTAATTCTGGCGCTTCAAAAGATAAACAACAAATGGATCTCTGTGTGTCAATAAGAATTAATGCAATATCAGGCAAAAGATATATCTCGATAAAGTTAGGTGAATACCATGTTAGGGAAGTAAGTGCCAGTCCCACCCCGAGTCGCCTTTTGAAAATTGTGATCGAACGGGAATGCTGAAATGGGAAAAATCCCACTCAGGTGGGGTGGTATACTGTAGTCCCATTCATTGCTGCCTTGAAAATGAGAAGACGATCTGCCAGCAAAGCCGCCAAAGGAACACTGAGCATACAACAAAAGGTTTTCATAATGCACTACAAGATCACCAGAAAGATCTGCCAATCCATTAGCATTTGACGAACTCAAATCAATATTACTATGCCCAACATCGCAGGTGTTGCCATCCCCTAAATCAGAGCTATTCGATGGCATAGATATTCCTGAATTGGCGTTCCCAGACGTAGTACTCTCCATGTCAGATTCCATTTGTCTTGGACGGTAACCATGGCGGTACTCTCCATCCGCAATCCTCCCGTTTTCCTCACAAAGTGAAGAGGACAGATGCGGATACCTGTTCGTATTCATTTCAGGCAGTACATGAGAATGGGCATAAGGAACATTAATTCTGTCTGGAATACTACATTCTTTTTGCGGGCCATGTGTGTTCCCTGAACCTGAAATCTTATTATCAACAACTTTCTCACTCGAATTTCCAAGTGATCCATCAGAAGCTAACGATACGACTTCTGCATCATCCTTCGAGATATTTCCAGCAGTTATGTCTGTCAATGCATTACTGACATCACTGAGATCAAAAGGGGATCTGCCAACAAAACCGGGGCGTGTACCCCTCAAATCCGGTCTATCTCCATTCCCGTGCCTCTCCAATGTGTTGGTAAAAAATTTATTGAGATCATTTCTGATACTTTCCTTAGGTAGTAGAAGAATCCTGCCAAGCTTTCGAGCTCCGTAGGCAAAGGCACTTCGGATGCGATGGAAGTTGCCTGATATGCAAGCAAGCATTACAAGAAATTACAAACATCATTAAACAAAAACCTCTCAATCAAACGTCCATGCACCTTTGCTGACACTGCGGCCCAGATTATTGTTTTCTTTCAGAGGGTCTACTATGTTAAGATGCTTCATGGGAAATACACGATAATCGAGCTCCGTAGTCCTCTGAAAAAAGGGAAGCAAATTCCCGCATTCATTTAGAATTCCTTTCGAGAGTAAAGGTTCGCCTCCGTCAGTTTGTGGCATTCCAGCTGTCGTTACGGAAAGAATATATCGGAAAATGGGCAATATATGTTTCAATAGGACCTCGTATGAAATAAAATCATACCAATAATTTGCGGCAAAGAAGAGACATGAACAGGTCCTTGAAGACTGATACAATAGTTGTCCCAATCAAACTTGCTGAAGTAGTCCAAAAACTTGTAAAGAACCTAGAAAACATAACCGGTATGGATCAGGTCTACTTATTGAGATCGGAGATGTATATTCTTCAAAGGAAGCATAAATTTTTAAGCAGTAAAATCACATGATTTATTTTTTATTATACTCACCGCTAGAGGTCCGTCTAATGAAGAATGAAAGAATTGAAAGATATACAAGACCAGTGTTTCCAAGGCATAAGTAGATATCAAACCATGATGAGCACCAAGTATGCGACTTTCATAGTAGCACCATGCCTTGATTAGAATGATACTGCGCTTAAAGAGATTATCATTGCCGATAGTCATATTAACCTATAAAAAAAGACAATGCCAGCCATCAATTATTTTTAAAGTGGATAACTATAAAGTTGCAATCTGTGAAAAAAATCATGTACCTTCTCAAGAAAGTATAGAGTACAAAGTCCTCCAATCTGGTTAAAAGAGATGTCAACGACAATGTTCTGAATAAGGCATTTCACAAGTTTAACCTGCAAAAATTACTGATGGTAAGATGAAATGAACAGTCTTTTACCTGGGATGAGATGAAAGGAGAAGGTTATTGAAGTAAAAAAACTCATTCTATATATTAGCAATTTATAATACAAACTTGCCCAGAGTACCAAAAACAACACCGCAGTTCCATAAATGAGTTGCAGAAAAAAGAAACTATTGATCAAGATCACTGCCAGAAAAAAGGTATGAAACTTTTCAAATTGGTTTCCTTCCAAAGGAATTAACAAGTGCTTTGTTGTTTTCCATGCAAGTTGAACTGATTGTTAACATGACTTTATCCTGTTCGCCTTCCTTTTGCATCTATTTGTAGCACAAAGTGCAAGGATTCAGCAAACAGCGTATAAATGTTTACAGCATCACCGCTATTTGTTATAGTGCAGTTGCCATACAATTTTAGGTCACCATAACATGGTAAGTCTTCTAACTTTAGTATCATACCATTTGAAAATTATGTGTTTAAATTATATAGACACCCGAGTCTCGGAAGGGATTTATTGAGCAATACGATTTGTGTTTAGTATCACCTCAAATATATCTAGAGGTTTTTTTAAGAAATGGGTGAACACCCATAATGGTGCGCACCCACAAATACATTATTCACAAGTCCAATACACACCAATCAGGATTTGAAAAGAGTCTATATTCTCCACATAAAATCTCTCATGATGAAAGGTTGCTTCATTTATGGCTAACCACAAGGCCCAGAAGAAAGCCAAGGGCATAGAACGATCCCTACGAGAGCATAAGACTGCCGCACCCAGAGAGCTCCATAAACCTTCAGTACAAGAGGTGTCAACCCGTCCATTACTGTGATCCGCCACGTCTCCTTTGCAATCTCACAAAAGAAGAATAAATATAAAACATCTTATGGCTTTGCCCCATGAAAAACCATCGCACTTAGGACATTCATCAAATACCTTGATCGAGGAAGCAACCACGTGAAGATCACCTCCGATGGAACCTTGACCTCCCGCCGCAACCAACAATTTCTGGCCAGATACCCTACATCGTTTCAGTGGCCTAGAAACCATCATGTATGCCTTCTTGACAGAAAAATGAGTCATCCACAGTGCTCAGGAGGTTTGTCAGCCCGACAAAATCACAGTCTCTGCTCAGAGAACTCAGTGAAGAGTCGGGTCCAAAGTCCCTTCATCTGATCAGGGTCAGCCAGAACAAACATCTGCAGACTGCAACCTTTGCATATTGACCAACCCAAGATGTTAGTCCCCATGTAAAGGCATACAGTAAGGCGTTGTGTCTGAAATAACAGAGCAAACACCTCTTTGGAAAAGTCGGTGGCGAGCTATAGATACCTCTCAAAATATCCGCATAAAGAATTGTACTACCTGATAAGAAAGAACATAATGTCCCACATAGTCATCATAATGTGGGTTCATGTGCAAGTAGTGAGGGAGTTATGATCAAAACTTTACCTGCTTATCAAATAACGAATCACAACTTCTCAAAACAAAGAGCTGACACCGTCGAGTCCCCTTATGCAATATACCAATCATCATGTCATAACAAAAAAAAATCCACTTTCGTGGTATATTATTGTTATAGTTATTCCCTTGTTATTTTCAGCATGGCATCAACATGGGTTGCTTCTAAGGCCTTCTATATCAATGCCCACAACCAACAAGATACGTGCTTGAATAATGCATATGCTTCTTCCAACTGATAAATTGTTTTATTCTCCAATCTTTTAACTCCTTTTCCTTTTTTAAGGCATTTAACCCTTTTCTTCTTGAAAATCCCTCTCAAAATCCAAGTCAACGGATTAAAGTAATACCGCAACACTAACTCCCACGGATGCCCATTTAAGATATGTGAGAGTGTCATTCTACCAAGTATTTTTTTATATATAAAGTCTATAATTTAATCAAGAAATCAGTAAAACACAAGCTTGTGAGTTCCTTGGTTTAATAGATAGCTGGGGGGGGGGGGTCGTGCTAGGGCTTCACGAGTCGCGGGCTCTAACCTCCTATAATTGCGAGGAAGTTAGCAGGTGACTAGGGCACTATTGGACAGGGCATGTTCTCTGAGCTGATGAGCCTACCTTCAGCATGGAATGCAGCAAGCCGAAGAAGAAGAGAGAGGCAAGCAGCTTTAAAGTGCCCCCCTAGCTCATGAACTAAGGTCTCTGGAGTGAGAGCATGGACTGATGGGAGGTAGAGGTCCAGTTATTTATTCAAAGACTATCTATACAAAAGAAAGTAGTTGTTCCAGTAACCTACTTGATAGATAAGCAGCTTTCACCTAGATAAGGGGGTTGCTTTCACCTTCAGGTTGATCCTACTAACGAGCCTTTGAGCTAGCTTTTCGATAGCTTGGTCTCGCTTTGGTCAAGGCTTATATATATAACACCCAAAAATAGAAATTAACTCTTATTCTTATTTTTCTATATAGTTTTTCATTTAAAATAAAAATATTTTTCCATCTACATAAGTACTACATAATATATATATATATATATGAGCGCAAGGAGTAGCCCATGGGCACACACAACATTATGTGCGCACTATGTTTTAAATGCTCAAGCCCTAATGTGAACACAATCCAACAATAATAATTAATTAACGATTGTGTTAAAATGAATCCATCGTCACTCGATGGATGAGGTTACAGAGCTCCAAATGACCTGAAATTTTAATACATTCGTCATTTTATAATATAAATCAAGGTTGCAAAAGGTAGTAGTCGGTACTCGGTCGGCGGGTTCACTGACTAAGGATTAATCGGCAGTTGGACGACTAATCGGATTTAGTCGACCATTAGTCGGTTTTAAATTTTTTTCAGGTATTTTAAATGTATAAATCATTTTCATACATATATTCTTATATATACATAGTTTTGTACATAAAAGCTCCAAGTTCAGAACTTGCATATTTTTTTATCAAACTTTCAAATTCCAACTACTGGTCTTTTGGTACCAGTGTTGTCCTTCACCAATGGTCTCCGCCCATGGGGAGAAGCGGAGAATTTTGATAACATCCTTGGTAAGAAACATCTTCCTCTGTATTGATAAAAACATCCATTTCATAGCACTTGGACTAATAAGGATAGCTGACAAACTTACACAACATGATCATGTCGAATGTCTGTCATTTCATTAACGGGTGAAGGGAGTTTTTCTGCCAAGCTTCTTGAAGTCAAGAAGCCATTAATTCCATCATTATCAAAAAATAAAAATGGAATATAAAATAAGGGTAACTTGGATTTGTTTTAATTACATTATTTAAAATACATTTCAGATCAGTAACGTAAGGTAGAGATCCGATATTTGAAGTGGACCATGATGTAGAATATTATTCCTGGCATTAGATCCGAATGATAACTGTTAGAGCAAAATACTTCGTTGTATTTCATGGAGCCCTAGGGTCTCTTATATAGAGAGATAACCCTTGGGTAAATTACATAGATAGACAAGAGGAAAATAAGAAATACGAAACGGTACATCATGACTTAACGTAAACCTCTACACTCCCCCTCAAGATGGAACATAGATATCTATCATGCTCAGCTTGGAAGAACATCTCTAGAAAGGTCCTCTGAGCAATGGCTTGGTAAATATATCAGCAGTCTGGTCCTCTGAATTGACATGTGAAGTGGAAATGAAGCCCTTCTGGATCATGTCTCTAGTGTAGTGACAATGTACCTCGATGTGCTTCGTTCTTTCGTGAAATGCTGGATTATTGGAAATGAACAACGCTGCTTGATTGTCACACTGAAGCTGCATGGGTAAAGAGACATCCACATTCAAGTCTTCCAAGACTGCTCGAACCCACATCATTTCTGTGCTTACTTGTGTTATGGCCCTATATTCGGATTCAGCACTAGATCTTGCCACTACAGTTTGTTTCTTGCTTTTCCAAGAAACCAGAGAGCTTCCTATAAAGATAGCAAACCCTGAAGTAGACTTACGATCCTTTGGGCACCCTGCATAGACTGCGTCTGCACAAGCGGAAATGGACAAATCTGTGTTCTTTCTAAATAGCAAACCTGAGCCTGGAGAAGATTTTAGGTATCTCAGTATCATGTACCGTGCTTCCATATGGACTTGCCTAGGCTGCTCCATAAATTGACTCACAAGGCTTACAGCAAAAGCAATATCAGACCGAGTTATGGTGATGTACAGAAGCTTACCCACCATCTCTCTGTATCTTCTTTTGTCCACCTCTTCAGTATCATTGTCATATAGTTTCATACTTGGGTCCATAGGAGTGCTCGATGGTCTGCATATAATCATTCATGTTTCAACAAGAAAGTCTGTAACATATTTCCTTTGGGTCATCACCATACCTTGTGCATTTCTCGTAAATTCTATCCCCAGAAAGTATCGTACGGTACCTAGATCCTTCGTAACAAATTGACTGCCCAAGAGGGATTTGGTCATCTCGACTCCATGTGCATCATCTCCTGTAACCAGAATATCATCAACATATATCATGACAACAACTGTACCTCTGAGAGTCTTCTGAATGAACAACGAATGATCCGCATTTGATCTCTTGAACCCCTGTCGTTCGATCAGCTGAGAGAGCTTTTGGAACCATGCCTTTGGACTCTGTTTAAGGCCATAAATCGCCTTATGAAGTCTATACACCATGTGAGTCTCCCCCTCAGCAGTAAAACTTGGTGGCTGTTGCATGTAGATTTCCTCCTGTAGATCTCCATACAGAAATGCATTCTTGATATCAAGTTGAAAAATGGGCCAGTCACGTACCACAACCACGGATAAAAGGATGCGGAGCGTCGAGTGTCGAGCCACTGGTGAAAATGTATCCAAGTAGTCGACGCCATATGTTTGGGTAAAGCCGCGTGCAACAAGTCTTGCCTTGTACCGATCAAGACGGCCATCTGCATGATATTTAACTGTGAACACCCATTTGCAACTAACCACAGACGCACCTGATGGAATAGGAACCAGGGTCCAAGTCCCTCTAAACTGTAAAGCACGCATCTCTTCCTCCATAGCCAACTTCCAACACTCAATCTCCATGGCCTCCTGATAGGTCAGTGGTATCTCTATTGAAGACACAGCTGCTGCAAACCTCTGGAATTCACCAGTAAGACGATGAAAGGGTACTTGAGACGCAAGAGGATAGGGCACACATTTCCTCTTCGGCCTTCGAAGTGCAATAGGAATATCAATATCATTATCCACAGTACTGACTGGCGGATCCACCTCCTGTAGCAAAGATTCCTACACCGGTACATTATCTAACCCATCATTAGTAACAACATCGGAGCATACCTGAGACGTGTTGGGTGGTTGACTTGTAGCTTGAGCAGGCCCCGACCGTCGTGTGTAGAACTTAGGGAACGGTGGAATGGGGTGATATTGAGGTGGTGGTGGTGGTGGTGGTGATGGTGGTGGTGATGGCAGAGTGGATTCAGGTTGACCCAGACTTGGAGGTAGAGGAACATAGACATGATTATCTGGAGATGTGGAAGAAGAAACCAATCTGTCACCTGCTGGGGAGAAGTACATAACAGGCTCAAAAAATGTAACGTCTGCACTAACATAGTACTTGTCGTTGATAGGATCATAACATCGATAGCCCTTCTGTGTCCGAGAGTAACCGACAAAGACACACTTAACAGCTCTAGGTGAGAGCTTGTCAAGTCCTGGAGAGACAAACAATGAACAAAGGCAACTGTACCAAAGACACGAGCTGTAAGTGAAAATAAGTCCTTATCAGGTTAGAGAACAGAAATTGGAGGTTTCTCCCCACGAACCGAAGAGGGCATACGATTGACCAGATAGCATGTTGTAAGTATAGCATCTCCCCAAAATGCTAATGGCGCACAACTCTGAATAAGCAATGTTCGAGGAATATCAAGAAAATGACGATGTTTCCTTTCCGCGAAACCATTCTGTTGTGATGTGTAAGCACAGGAAGTTTGGTGAATAATGCCTTTGGAGGAAAGAAACTGAGAAAGAGAACGAGTACAAAATTCCAATACATTATACGTGCGCACATATTTAACATTAGAAGAAAAAACATTCTGCACTTCATTGATAAGATTTTGATAACACTTCCTGCTTCAGATTTATTCTTGAGAAGAAAAGTCCAAGAGACACGAGAAAAATCATCAACCACGACCAGATAAAACCTGTGTCCCTGATGATTAGGGACACGACTAGGACCCCAAATGTCTATATGAAACAACTCAAACGGGGAGCTACTGCTCCAACTCTGATGACTTGGGAAGCTAGAACGATGGCACTTCCCTAACTGACAAGCTTCGCAACGAAATGATGAATTCGGAGAGATCTGAGGCAGGAGGTGACGCATTTTCTGGAGAGAAAGGTGGCCAAATCGAAGGTGCCACGTATACGGAGAAACCGATCCCTGTGAGTGAAGAGAGACGCCAGCATAGGAATTCCGGACCAGACGATATAAGCCATTATGCTCAGAGCCACAGCCAATCACCCTACCCGTTAGTATGTCCTGAAAGATGAGAGATGATGGGTCAAATATAGCACGACAATGCAAGTCTTTCGTAATCTGACTAATGGATAATAAATTCATGGAAAACTCAGGTGCATGTAGAACATTCTGTAAGTGCATGGAGGGTGTTAAGGAGATCTCCCCCTGTCCAACAATAGGAGAATGAGTGCCATCAGCTATGAGCACAGAGCGACCCGAAGAAATATCCCTGTAGGACTCAAGTATGTCTCTGTCACGGCAAAGATGATGGGTGGCTCCAGAGTCGACAATCCAACCAGACAGATCATGGGACGGACGAAAGACAGAAGTACTACCTGAGGTACTAGCAGCGGCGGAGGTACTGGCCGATGCAGATGCTGCAACATCTGAGGTACTCGCAGCGTCTGATGATGACTGTGGCATAATGTCGCGAAGCCGCGCCACAAGCTCCTCGAACCTGTGATCTGGAGTAGATGCTAAAGAAGACTGAACATGTTCAGCTACACGTGCCGAAGCTGGAAACCCATGCTTGGAATAGCATGTGTCCTCGGAGTGACCAGCGCGATGACAAAACGAGTACGTCCTCGGAATACGACCTCCCCGGCCACGATAAGAAGACGAACCACCTCTCCCACGTGATACTGCCATTGCCGAAGGAGGTGGAGTAGCAGTGTTGGAGGAAACAGGGATACGACCGAGCCTCCTGTAGACTTCCTCCATAGGAGGAATAGTAGCGTCGGCAAGGATCTGAGAGCGGCCTGCCTCGTACTCAGGATCATGAGCTGCAAGTAATACTCCCACCATGGTAGCATTGCGAAACGTCTTCTGTTGCTCTGGAGTGGCTGTGAGCGGGATGGTACTGTATAATTTCTCGAACATCCCTCGAAGTGACGTGTACAGAGAGTGAAGTGGCCACCCATTTTGTTTCATCATGAAAATATCATGTTGCAACTGCAACATTTTAGTTTCGGTTCCGCACCTGAGAATATGTAGTAGCAAGAATATCCCACATCGCGTTGGCGGTGGGCTGATGAAGGACGTCATTGGCAATCTCCATCGAAAGCGTCCCTGATAGCCAGACCTTGGCATACGCATCATCAGCCTCCCAGGAGGCATATATCCCCGTCTTCTCTGCCGGCTCATCTTTGGTAAGAATGTGCTTCTTACCACCTGACTTCATTAAGCTCAGGAACTGCATCGCCCAGAGCTCATAGTTTGTCCCGTCCATTTTGACTATTGGCGCTGAACCCTTAAAGGCACCTATGGAGGGCATATCAACCTTTTGTTCTGACATGTCGCCGGAGAACAAGACTTAGGGAAGGTAGACAAAAGAACTGGTGTCTACAAAGACCCGTTTGGATTCAAGTGCATATGTAGACTTTATGCACTTGAACCCATGTATGAATAGGCGCCGACCGAAGAAGAAGAAACCGGGAGGGGGGACTTTGTCGGCGGCAGCGGGAGAGAAGGCGGAAGGACTGCGGGTAGCGACTAGCGGCGGCGGAAGAGGGAGGCAGGAGGCCTCGGCTGGCGGCGGGAGAGAGGTGGGCGAAAGGCGGGGGTAGGCGGCGGCCGAAGGGGGCGGCGGGAGGGGGGGGGACGGGGGCGGTGGAGAAGAAACCCTAGATTAGGATTTTGGCTCTGATTCCATGTTAGAGCAAAATACTTCGTTGTATTCCATGCCCTAGGGTCTCTTATATAGAGAGATAACCCTTGGGTAAATTACATAGATAGACAAGAGGAAAATAAGAAATACGAAACGGTACATCATGACATAACGTAAACCTCTACAATAACTATAGTGGGTCAGCAACACCAATCACAGAAAGTACCAATTTCTGGTACAAAATTACAATCAAATACAAATGGAATAGATATTTCATGCATCAGAACAAGATTTGGAAACTTCACATTCAAGTTCCAATTTAGCAGTAACATTAGGAGTCCAGGAATTATATAAATAGTTAGCCCATGAATTCCCTAAGGAAAGAAGTTACCAGTGTATTTTTTTGTCAACATGCACAACCAATATTAAGCTTAGTGCTCTGGAACAGACGACAGACCTACAGCTATATATGATTGGAACTATGTGCATTTTACTAGTGGCTTGAAGTGTTTACATGAACTGCAAAACATTTTACCAAAAAATAAAAAAAGCTTGATGTAGAAGTCGACCGACTAGTCAAATGACTAGGCCGGCCTAGTCAAGTCAACTACCCCCCCTTTCCCCAACTCGACTAGTCGGCCGACTTTTACAAGCTTGATATAAATCAAGATCAACGGATTTGATTTATATTTTAATTAAAAAACATTTTTACTAATGGGAACACACCAATGTGTGGTCATGGGTACATTTTCCTCTCTCTCTCTCTCTCCATACACACACATACATGGTGTAGAGATAGTTTCTAGTATTAATAATTGTTTTCGTATCTTGTTGCTATTTCTCTCTTTTATTTAGACGTCCATGTAATTTACCCTTAAGGCCTCTCCCTATATAAGAGAGCCTAGGGTTATTCTATGAAGTACAACAAAGACTCCTTTCTTCTAACATGATATCAGAGCCGCCCTAGGGCTCTCTACCCGTCGCCCCTCCCTTCCCCACCCGCTGCCCCTCCCTCCTTCTCTCGTTGAGCCGCCTTAGGGCTCCCAGCAGCAACTGCCGCATCCTCCCAGCGGCCCCTGCCGCCCCCCCAGCGCTTCCAGTCGCCCCCTCCAGCGGCTCCCGGCCGCCAGCAGCCCCAGCCGCACCCCCCCAGCGGCCCCCGCCGCCCCCCCGAGCGGCCCCTTGCCGCCGCCAGCGGCTCCCAGCCGCTCCCCAGCGGCCCCCGCCGCCCCCCCGAGCGGCCACCTGTCGCCGCCAGCGGCTCCCAGCCGCTCCCCAGCGGCACCCCCCGCTCCACCGGTTCCCAGCTGCACCAACGGCGCCCCAACTGCCACCGTAGGCCCTCCTCTGGCCTCCAACAGTCCATAGCCGGCGTTCTCGAGGCGATTCAAGGGTTGTAAGCTTCATTGGAGGCGATTCAAGGAAGAGGTCGCTTTAGTCAGATGTGCTCGTATTGTCACAGAACTGGACATTCAGAGGAGACATGCTATTCAAAGCATGGGTTCCCAGCATCGGCACGGGTTGCAGAGCATTCACAGTCTCCATTACCGTCTACTGCAGATCATAGATTTGATGAACTTGTGGCACGTCTCCGCGATATTATGCCACATTCTTCTGGTGATTCTTCTGGTGGCTCTTCAGACATTGCTGCCACAGCCTCTGCCAGTTTATCCGCTGCAGCCAGTAGCTCAGGTAGTTCATCAGCACACATACATTCTCATGATATATCTGACTGGGTTATAGATTCCGGAGCTACACATCATCTTTGTCGAGATAGGGGACGATTACAGGCCTACAGGGATATTCCACCCGGCCGCTCAGTACAGATAGCAGATGGTACCCACTCACCCCTTGTTGGACAGGGGGAGGTTTTCTTATCCCCCACTATGCAGCTACAGAATGTTTTACATGCTCCTGAGTTCTCACTGAATTTGATGTCTATTAGTCAGATTACAAAGGATTTGAATTGTCGTGCTATTTTTGACCCGTCTTCTCTTATTTTTCAGGACATACTCACGGGCAAGGTGATTGGTTGTGGCTCTGAGCAGAATGGTTTATATCGGCTGGTTCGGGAATCCTATGCTGGCGTCTCTTCTCACTCCGCTGGACCAGTCTCTCCTTACATTTGGCATCTTCGATTTGGTCACCTTCCGATCCAGAAAATGCGCCGTCTTCTGACCCAGATCTCTCCAAGTTCGTCGTTTCGCTGTGAAACATGTCAGTTGGGAAAGCATCATAGGTCGAGCTTCCCAGGTCGTCAGAGTCGGAGCAGTAGCTCCCCTTTTGAGTTGCTACATATAGATATATGGGGTCCGAGTCGTGTTCCCGATCACCAGGGACACAGGTTTTATCTAGTTGTCGTCGATGATTTTTCTCATGTCTCTTGGGTATTTCTTTTGAAGAATAAATCTGAAGCATGAGATGTTATCAAAAATTTGGTTAATGAAGTGCAGAATGTTTTCTCTTCCTCAGTCAAATATGTTCGAACTGATAATGCCCTGGAATTTTGTACACGCTCTCTTTCTCTATTTCTTTCATCGAAGGGTATTATTCACCAAACCACCTGCGCATATACATCCCAACAAAATGGTGTGGCGGAAAGAAAGCATCGCCATCTCTTGGACATTACTCGTACCCTGTTGATTCAAAGTTGTGCTCCTATTTCTTTCTGGGGTGATGTTGTCCTTACTGCATGCTATCTAGTCAACAGAATGCCGTCATCTGTCCTTGGAGAGAAGATACCTATCTCTCTTATTTTTCCAGACAAGGAGATCTTCTCTCTGCCGCCACGTGTCTTTGGCGTTGTGGCGTTTGTCCATCATCTATCTCCTGGCCTTGACAAACTCTCTCCAAGAGCAGTCAAGTATGTCTTTGTTGGTTATTCCAGAACCCAGAAGGGATACCAGTGTTATGATCCTACAACCAACAGGTACTTTATTAGTGCGGATGTCACCTTCTTCGAGTCAGTTATGTATTTCTCGCCAACTGGGGACAGAATGGTACCATCCACCACCACTGATGATATTTATGTTCCACCACCACCTACTTCGAGTTCACCTGAGTCGCCTCCTGTGTCAGTTCCTATGCCAGCACCACCGCCACCACCACCCCCACCTCCACCCATTCCACAGCAAATCATATCACCGTTTCCTAACCATTATACGCGTCGGCCAGGTCCTGCTCAGACGACAGATCAGCCAATCACTACGCCTCAGGTATGTTCAGATGATGTTACTACTGACGGGTCAAGTTCTGTACATATGCAGGATGACTCATTGCAGGTGGACCCAGATGATGATCTTGATGTTCCGATTGCTATTCGGAAACAGAGACGGCAATGTGCTTCCTATCCATTTGCTTCACAGGATTCCTTCCACCGACTCACAGGTGATTTCCAGAAGTTTGCCACAGCATTGTCTTCCGTGGCCATACCACGGACATACCAGGAAGCCTTGAAGAGTGAGTGCTCGAGATTAGCTATGGAAGAAGAAATGGGGGCCTTGCAGTCCCGTGGCACATGGTCTTTGGTCCCTGCACCTCCTGATGCATCCGTTGTGAGCTGCAAATGGGTCTTCACAATGAAATATCATGCAGATGGCACGTTGGATAGGTACAAAGCACGCTTGGTCGCCCGTGGATTTACACAAACATATGGCGTTGACTACATGGATACATTCTCTCCAGTGGCGAGATACTCGACTCTCCGTATTCTCCTATCTGTTGCAGTGGTTCGTGATTGGAGCATTTCTCAGCTAGATGTCAAGAATGCCTTTCTGTACGGGGACTTACAGGAGGAAGTCTACATGCAGCAGCCACCCGGGTTTACTGCTGAGGGGGAGAAGCATATGGTCTGTAGACTTCACAAGGCGATATATGGCCTCAAACAGAGTCCACGAGCGTGGTTCCAGAAGCTGTCCAATCTAATTGAGCACCAGAGATTCAAGAGGTCCAATGTTGATCACTCGTTGTTTGTCCAGAAGTCCTCGGCAGGTACGGTTGTCATAATGGTCTATGTGGATGATATTCTTGTTACAGGAGACGATGTTCAGGGCATAGCGAGGGCGAAGGTATTCCTAGGTCGTCAGTTTGTTACAAAGGATCTTGGAACCCTAAGATATTTTCTGGGGTTGGAATTTGCAAGGAACGCACATGGTTTGGTGATGACACAACGGAAGTACATTACAGACTTTCTGGTTGAGACTGGTATGGATGGGTGCAAACCATCAAGCATCCCCATGGACCCCAGCATGAAGTTATATGATGATGATACTGATGAAGTGGATAAGAGGAGATATAAAGAGATGGTGGGAAAACTCCTCTACATTACTATAACCCGTCCAAACATTGCATTTGCAGTTAGCCGGGTGAGTCAGTTTATGGAGCAGCCAAGACAGGTTCACATGGATGTTATACACATGATACTGAGGTATATGAAGTCTTCTCCAGGGTTAGGGCTACTATTCAGAAAGGGCGCAGACTTATCCATCTCAGCGTGTGCAGACGCAGATTATGCAGGATGCCCTAAGGATAGAAAATCAACCTCAGGGTTTGCAGTTTTTGTTGGAGGCTCTCTGGTGCCTTGGAAAAGCAAGAAACAAACGGTGGTGGCAAGATCCAGTGCGGAATCCGAATACAGGGCAATGGCCCAAGCCAGCACGGAAATGATGTGGGTTCGCTCCGTATTAGAAGATTTACATGTAGCTGTACCTCTACCTATGAAGCTTCAGTGTGACAATCAGGCAGCATTGTTCATTGCCAACAATCCAGCTTTTCATGAGAGGACCAAGCATATTGAAGTTGACTGCCATTACACCAGGGACCTGATCCAGAGAGGATTGATATCCACGGCCCATGTTAGCTCAGGAGATCAAACTGATGATGTATTCACCAAGCCATTGCTCAGAGGACCTTTTCAAAGATGTTCATCCAAGCCGAGCATGATCGACATCTATGCTCTACCTTGAGGGGGAGTGTAGAGATAGTTTCTAGTATTAATAATTGTTTTCGTATCTTGTTGCTATTTCTCTCTTTTATTTAGACGTCCATGTAATTTACCCTTAAGGCCTCTCCCTATATAAGAGAGCCTAGGGTTATTCTATGAAGTACAACAAAGACTCCTTTCTTCTAACACATGGTATAGACTTATTCTATATAATTTACATACGTACATTGTGTACTTTTTTATTGAAACCATCGACTGCATAATTGTGCATCGCTATGCTTAAAGACTTTCTAAACAGAAAGAGGATATGCATCTACAAGTAATGATATATTGGGACATTATACCCATAACCCTGAGTAGTTTCATAACTATACTTAGAGCCCTCAATAATAAAAAATTACACCTAGAACCCCAAATAATACTTAATTCTTACATGCCATAACCCTGTGTTAACTTTCATCTATATTTTTTGTTACCCTTAACGGAAAAAGTTAAATGTTGACAATTTTATCCCTTGAAACATATCATATTTATAAAACCATGCCATTGTGCGGATCAAGCAAAATAATGCTCGCCACACATTGGATCGGGCTTTCTCTTTCTCTCGCTCGCTGTAAATTGGTGTTCGACAAAAGGTTTTGATGATTGAAGGTGGGGACTTACGGGAGAGGCATCGAGGATCACTGCAATGGTTTGGATCTTCGTTCTTAGATTGATTGAGAAAGAAGATTTGGTTGTATGGGTTTTGGGAACCAAGTGGTTGTTTGGTTTTGTTCCCAAGGGATAGACTCAAAGTTGGGCCACTGGAAATGGGGGTGATTGGGTTTAGATTGGGAAAAAGACAAAGGGTGAAAATTCCGGAATGATCTTGGCCATCTGATCAAGGACAAGTATCATGGATCTAAACAGTCTGGGAAGAGATAGGTTTTGATCTTTCCCTTCTCGCATAAGCAGTGACTTCGCTGCTTGAGGCTGATGTCCTCAAAGAGCCCCACATTGATGGCTGATATTGGATGTCGATTGAATCAGAGCACGGATCGGGAATGGACGAACCGGTGGTATTTGATCAGCTCGACATGGTGCTTCATATAGTAGAAGGAGATGATTGCGGTGTTTTTCTTGAACGGATGTTGAAGCTGGATGAGTTCACGACTCGAGATGGAGGATTGTTGATGATGATGATGATGATACAGAAGCTGATCCATATGGTTTGTTGGACTCGCACAAAGGCAGTATAGATATGTATTGATCAAGATGCCAGGAGGTGGCACATGGCAGATATGTACATGGTACTGCAAACTTGCATTGATGGTGCTTTGGGAGGGGTGAAGCTTGCGTGTTCTTGCACGATTACGGGCTTCAGGCATTGTTTTTTTCTTTTCAATAAAGAGTTATTGTACTCAGGTGCTGGAGATGATCTTGGACCTTGCATCGATCTGAAGAGTATTAGATCTCGATTGCAGATGATAACATGGAAGAAGGTGGTTTGGGTTCTACGAAGTTGGGCATTTTGGAGAGAAATGTCCTCGGCTTTTGCTCTCCTCCGGGTTATCTGGTGTTCTAAAAATAAGAATATCTTCGAGGTCAACGCTTCTATGTTGAAAATGTTCTTGGTTATTTTTGAGGCTTGATGTTGGCATGGTCACATGTATAACTGTTGCCTGTTTTTGACATATTAGTGCATTGCTTGTGGTGAATCCCATCTCTGGATCTCACCCTCTTTTTCATCAAAAAAAAGGTGAAAGCCTATAGAGTTTTAACAAAAAATTGACTCTAAGGAGGGTCAAAAGGATATATTCAGATTGGCATAATCAAGAGAAAGAAAGACAAAAGATCTTTCACTAGTGAGATGTACTAAGGATGAGGAAGTACACGTGCTTGTTACTTAGAAGGATATATAGACTAGATGGAAGGAGTATTTCCATAGGCTTTTCATTAGGAAGGAACTAATGAGGTCACTTTGGGAGATCTAGCTAGTAGTGAAAATTACCTTAATCATGCGTGCTATAGACTAATACAAAGAAAGGAAGTAGATGGGGCGTTGAAGGTTATGGAACATGGGAAAGGTGTAGGACCTCATGACATTCCTTTAGAAGTTTGGAGAGTTCTAGGTGAAAGTGGCTTGACTCGACTCACAAACTTATTTGACGAATCGAGAAAATACCTAAAGAATGGAGGAAAGGCATTGTGGTTCCTCTTTACAAGAATAAAGAAGACAATTAAAATTGTTTGAATTATAGATGTGTCAAATTGATGAGTTACACTATGAAAACTTGGGAGCGTGTGATTGAAAGAAGCTGAGGCAAATTTCCAAAGTATAGGATTAGGGGAGTTGGGAGGGGATGGGGTATGGGCGGATGAAGTGGAGAAGGGGAGAGGTTGTCGGAGCAGCTAGAGTGGGCATGGGTGGAGGGAGAGGTGGTTGCAGGGGATGGAGGGCGATAGGGGCTGGGGGAAGATGATGGGAGAGGAGGAAGGGTAAGGTTTAGAGCCTCCACATGGAGATGACATGCCTTTTTATGGCCACCTCCAAGGAGAGTTGGGTTTCTTCTTGAACCTTCAGATTTGACTTGCTAACGCTGGAGGGGAGGGTTTCTTTTTTTAGTTTTTTTTTTTGACGTTCATTTCTTTTTTTAGTTTATATCATATCATTGGATTGACGATGGATTAGATTAACTCGATGCACTGGTTGAGTTAATGGGTTAAACTAACGGCGGTTACGGGTGTGAGACGAAATGACTATTCGGAGTTTCTTGTGTAATTCGTGATTATCTAGGATTATGGATGTAATTACGAAACTATTCAGAGTTATGGGTGTAAATATCCCTATATATTTCAATCCCAAATCCAATTTTTCTATGACTGTATGTATGACAGTAAGAACAGAACTCGTAATATATTTCAATCCCGCACCTATTTTGCTATCACTGTATGACAGTAAGAATAGAACTGGTGATATATTTCAATCCCACATCCAATTTTTTATCACTGTATGACACAGAGCAGAAAAACTGTCCTGGAAGTTGAATAGAGTATATACCACAGTAAACTAGTCCTAACATAAGGCAAAAGAACAAAAGGCATGGGCTACTTCTACATATATGTCATTATCTATTAAATGATTTCTTCACAAACAGAGCTGTTCATACCAAAAGTGGAAACAGTTATCCAAAGAAAGAATAGTCGATAGTTCATCCACATATGAAACAGAAATAAGATAAACCTTAACGAAAGAAAAAAAGATCTTCCAAGTAAATTTAACTATAAAAAGTCCAGTAAATCTTTGAAATAAGGACCAAGCGCTAGGCACCTCGGCATTTATAAATTGTACATCTTTGACTTCAAACTCATCATCCTTGTTATTTTCTTCTAACTCGAAAAGAGTGCGGACATCACCAACCAATTTGTCCTCCGTATTTGGAGCACCAAAAGCCGTAAAATCAAAATCTCCATCAGGAAGATATGTCTTCAGTGGCACTGATCCATACGAAAAAACCTAAACAGTTTAACATAGAGATGTGAAATGAAGGTTCCCCAGTTCAGCAAAATCAAGGTTGCAATATTTATATAAATCCTTTGTGTTTGAAACCTGTTAGAAAATAGGAAGCGGATGCAAAATTGATAAACAGAGCATAAAGAAAAGAAAGATAAACTTGACACATAGATTTTTACATGGAACCCTACTCCCTAAGAAGCGGGATGAAACCACTAGAGAAGGCATCAAAGGGTCATATGTGTTTATTGATTTTCTCATCTAACTACAGGGGTGTGGGTCTATATATAGCCCCCACTGAGTCTCCATATCTCCAACTAAATAATTGGATGGGGTAAATGGATCCTGAAGGGATACATTTACCTATCTCCCATACATGTGACGCATATAGCAAATACTATAACACTCACCCTCAAGCTGGAGCATGCAATGCTCAACTTGGACAAACAGAAAGAAACTCAACTCACACTACATGACACTACAGACAATATCAACTCAACGTGCACAACTGTCGACTGCTGTCGAGGACGTTGGTTCTCAAGCCTTGCAGGTGAGGAGGACGGACGGGTTGGAGTGTGAGTCAACCGAATCTCCTCGTCGGAGAGCATGTGCTCTAAATTGCGCCTGTCAAAGTCACTGCAACTATGAGTCTCCTCGTCAGAGTACTCTAGCCCGCCATAACATGTGAACATCTGCTCCATCTCTGAAAAGGGCCAAATTGAAAAAAAAGGCCGTGGAGTGCAATCCTCGTCGGAGTCCACAATCACTGGAGAATGGAGTTTGAAAGTCTCCTCGTCAGAGAACTGGGTCTCTCCCATCTGGCTCAGAGAACGGTACTCTACTCATAAGTCCCTATGATACTACATGAAAACCCTTGCCAACATGGCATAGGGAATGATCCTCTACTCTGGAGTCCCTATGGCTCACATGAAAACTCTGGGCGACAAAACAAGAATGATGGAGGACAACGACAAATGATAGCAAACATGTGCTCATCTGAAATGACCGCATCCATGTGTGTGTCTGAACTGAAGACTCGGGACCATGATCGTCGAGTCTGAACAACCGTAGAGTCTGGAAAATCTGACCAGGCATCTAGACTGGAATCTGAACTGGCATCTGGAGATTGGAGATCTGGATTGTCTCTGAATCTGGAATCTGAATTATCAAAGTGGTGATGTTGTATGATGCTGAAGAACTCTATAGGTCACTCCCCCCTTTCTCCCATAATTGTCGAAAAATATAGATGGCGACCAAGTTGGGAGAAGACAAGAAATTGGGGGAAAACATGAACTTGCAGCTTTTCGTCATTTTTTTAAAAAAGCTGCCTTGATTTTTTTTATATTTTTGTTTAAGCCATTTCACATTTTTTTTACAGGTTTTCAAATCATTTTTTAAATACATTTTTAAGCCACTTCATTTTTTACAGCTTTTGCATTTTTTTAACTTGCATACGGCTTTTTATTTGTGCGTGCCTCTTTTCTTTTTTTAAACTAGAAAATGTGGTCCGAAGTGGACCCAAAATAACTGAGCTCAACTGGGCTTACAAAAACCGTGAACTTTTCTCTCTTCTTTTCCTCTCTTTGTTTTTTTCTTCTCTTCTTTTTTTTTAACTTGAACCTCGGCCCAAACAGGGGCCCTTGAATCTGCAGCAAAAAATTTTTAACAAGAAGCCCACTTGGGCCTATATTAGGGTTCCCACTTGGGAACCCTCCTTACGACCTCACGCCTCCCCCGATTGGGGATCACGCGATGTGCGGCGCTGCCAAGGGATCGAAGCAGGATCGCCGATGTGGAGGGAGGCACGAGGTACGCCTGGACCTACAGCAAGGTGGTGACCATCGCCACCTGGAGCGGCTCGGAGAGGTGTGTGGCGTCGTGTTTCTTGTCGTCGCTGCTAAACATGTTGGATTACCTCCAGGTGCGCGGTGCTTGCCGTCTGAAAATGCAGAGGCGCTCAAGTCTGGAGAACGGAGCAACGGGTCGATGCCTCCACCTGCAACAAATAGGGGGATCGTCGCTAGAGGCGCGCGCGCTGGGAACGCTGCCTGGAGATCGCCGAGGGCTCCTGGCTGCACGTTGGAGGGCATGGTTGTGCCGCATAGGAGCGTGTACGGTCCCTGGAGAGAAGGGTTGCCAGAGAGACGGCGCTAGTCATCTAGAGAGCCCTCCGGGCTTCGTCGCTCGCCGTCTCACGCCGCATGCGCGAGGAGGAGTGTCGCCTGGAGGGGCTTGGCGGTTCCTGAGTAGGAGAACAATGCACAGAGCAGTTGCTGGCTTTGCGAGGCCGCCCGTGCCAAGGGTTCTGCCACATATTGCAGCCACTGGAGGAGAGGAGTGGTTGAAGATGGGATGACAACTTCCAGAAATTAGGGTTTTGCCTGGATGGACTTGGAAAAACTACGACTTCACAAGGATTTGGAGGTTGCATCGAGCATTTGTACCGCCTGGATGTTGCGGCTGAAGGTGATGCATCGAACAGGAGATGCCACCAACTGGAAGAAGTTATCGCCTGGTCGGTTGCTTGAGGCATGAACTATGATAAGGATTCCATCAGGAACCCTAATGGCTTCTCTCGGACAGTCTTGAGATCAAATATGAACAACCATCTCGTATGAAGTTCAGAACTAGAACAAATCACTAGCATGATCTTTATAAAGAAGATCTTTAAGAACGAACAATAATCGAATCTCGAATAAATAAAAAACTTGAAATCCTCGAGAATTGACCCGCTCTGATACCATGTTAGAAAATAGGAAACGAAAGCAAAATTGATAAACAGAGAATAAAGAAAAGAAAGATAAACTTGACACAGATTTTTACGTGGAACCCTACTCCCTAAGGAGCGGGATGAAATCATGGGAGAAGGCCTCAAAGGGTCATATGTGTCTATTGATTTTCTCATCTGACTACAGGGGTGTGGGGGGCTATATATAGACCCCACTGAGTCTCTACATCTCCAAACCGGTAGATGTGGGACTAAACAACTGGATGGGGTAAATGGATCCTAGAGGGATCCATTTACCCATCTCCCATACATGTGACGCATATAACAAATACTCCAACAAAACCTATTGGCTATAAAATCAAAAAATCATATCAACCCCATTAGAAAGCTACACTCTGAATATAAAAGATACTAATAACTTCTTTCGATTCAAACAGAATAAAAAGTTCAAAGAGAAAAAAATGTCAAATGAAACTAGGAGCACAAACAATAAGTTACAAATATTACTAACACGAAGCATTCATGTACTGTTGTGTACTTTAACTCTATGGGTGCGTTTGGTCCGTAGGTTATCCAGGGGTGGATAACCCGGTTTTGTGTTTGTGTGTTTGGTTGGTGGGTTAAGGGTTGGGAGGGTTTGTGTGATGTGATTGTATTGGAATTTGAAAAAGTTGGTTGTTATTATGATATGATTTTATTGAAATTTGAAAAAGTGGGTGGTTGTTGTGATGTGATTGTATTGAAGTTTGGAATAGTGAGTAGATGTTGATATTTTATGATTTTTAGATGATATGATGGTATAATATATAATTTTTTGATGGGAAGGGAGTGGGCCCCACTAGTGGGTTAAAAGTGGGGGTTTTGGAGGGTTACCCACCCAAAGTGGGGGATAACCCCCCAACCAAACACACCCTATAGGAACATGCAAAAGAGTACCATTATGCATACCTGAAATATGGATAACAACTTTCCTATAATAAAAATTGGGCAGCTTTGACTGTTTCAAACAGAATATGTGCCTCATAATCTAGGTATGTTTCTCTTATATGTATTGCTCATATCACCTTTGAATTTAAACATTCATAGATCTGTATTTTTTGGACAAAATTTCTTTTTATAATCTTGGTCTTGTTCAATGTTGTAAAAGTCACCCGACTGGCCCGACTAGTCTAGTCAGTGGGGTGGCCGACCGAGTACCGACTAATTCCGACTAAGCACACTAGTCGACCAATTTTTTGCCTGAATATACCATATTTTTTTAGATTTTACTTTTTTATAAGCAAACTTATTATAATATGCGTAATGTTTTATTTAAATCCAATTACTTCTTTTATTTTATTATGATAATATAAAAATGTACGAAATCTATGTAAATATATGTATAAAAGTGAGTTATATATTTAAAATAATCATAAATTGCAAATCCGATTAAAGTCCGACTAAATCCGATTAGTCGCCCGACGACCGATTAATCCTTAGTCAGTGACCCGACCGACCGAGTACCGACTACGGACTTTTGCAACCTTGGTCTTGTTAGGCAAAATTTCCAGCCAAGCAAAGTAGTATCACTACTCTACTAGGACGGAGACTAGAGTTGAATGATGACTCCCAAAAATCGGTGACATTACTAGAGTCCATCCAATATATGCCCAGTTTCGTCCATGTACTGTTTGCCTTCTCACATGCGAAGAAAATTTGGTCAATTGTCTCCACCTCCCCATCACATAGCATGCAGTGTTGTTAGTGCCTGTGTAATGTCTTGACCCCATATCCTTAGTCGGTATTCTTCCACGCTTCATCAGCTATAAGGAATTTTTGATATGTGATGGGATTTACATGTCCCAAATAAACCTGCAATTTCATATCAAAGTCCTCCGCTGCTGAGTCAAGTTGTCTATCCAATAATCCAATGCTTTGTAAGCGTGTCTCATCGACAAATCTGCATCTGTCTGCACCCAATGATCTCTCCCGTCCGTTGGGCCCTCTAACGGACTGATAACCTCCAAGAGTTCATGAATTCCTAGAAGCATTGCTCAGAGAAATCCAAACAGAAAGTAAGCAGCCACATACCATCCACCCAGATCTCATAAACCTATGCATCTCGATATGTTGCTATTGCAAACATATGTAGGAAGCAGGCTGCCAGGTTCTCGCCATCACTCTGATCATCTGTCCAAAAGGTGAGAGAGTACCATCTCCTAGAACAGGGTGGGAGAACTGCGGAGTTGAAACAGAACGGTACAAGTTCCTTTCCAGAATGTAGAAGTATGGCACTGCGGATGATGCATTAAGGACCACTAGGCGTGGACGCCATAGATTATGCGGATCAGTCTGTAACATAAATCCTCACGGCCTCAGCCAGATGCTTGCAATACACTTCAAGATCAATATTTTGTTCATAGTCTCCAGGCAGGGAACTCCTAGCCCCCCTTTAGTCTCCAGGCAGCGAACTCCTAGCCCACCCTTTAGTCTCCAGGCAGGAACTCCTAGCCCTCCCTTTTCTTTAGGGAGCATGACAATATCCCAGTCGACCAAATGTATGCCATATGCATTCTGATTGGACACACCCTAGAAGAAGGGCCTCATAATCAACTCCAGGCAACGACCTATCCCAATTGGAAGCACTCTTGATGACGCGAAAAAAATAGAGATAACAACAGTGATAGCCTTCACTAGAACCAATAGTCCACCTCTTGACTGTACAAAATCCTTCCACCCAATAAGTTTTCTTTCCATCTTCTCAACAATTGGTAACCACTCTAATAGATAGAGATTACTACTACTCAGAGGTAAACAAACCTAGCGAATTAGTAATGAACCACAAGAAAAGCCTACCTCCACACACATTCGTCCACCTCTGATTGTAAAAGACCAAAGGGGACCACATTTAATTTGACAATGTTGATCCTCAAACAAAAAATTCACTAAAAATGTCAAGAATTACGTATTACAAAATGGTAATGGAAATCTCCCCAATAGAGTACCCTGCCAACACGCCTTGGAGAACCACTTGCTCTACCATACATGCAAGTACATTTGCAGTCAGGACCAAAAAAAAAGGGTGCAGCGGGCAACCTTGAAGAACTCCCTTATACGGCTGGATAGAAACCTTTTTCGGACACCCATTCATGAGAACAAAATAAAATGTGTAGTAACGTGCCTTTTCATCCATGAAATCCACATGTCTAGGAACTCACGTCTCATTAAGGCTGACACAAGAACCACCAATTGTACTGCCATATGCTTTGGAAAAACATGCTTTACAAAGTAGATTGATAGTCTGATGCCTCTTCCAGTCAGCTACAATCTCAGTTGCCATTGCCAGTTGCCATTGCCAGGCTATCACCTATTTGTCTACCTAAGATGAAAGTTGACCGCAATGGAAAAATAATTTCATATAAGACATCTTTAAGTATGTTCACCAAGACTTCGATTGCCACAAGATAAATGGCATTTGAAACCGTTATAGGATGAAAATCATCAACACATTCTGGTACATCTTTCTTCGATAGCACGAATAAAATATTTATATTATGCATGTCCAAAACTAGCATTACCATGCATTAACTCCTTCACTACCATTACGGCTTATAGATTTCATGAGGGTTTACTCGGGCAGAGAGGGGCTTGCGAAGAAGCCAAACACAAGAGGAGATGGTGAGATTGGACTCACTGGATGAGATGGAACTAGAAACTGACGAGATTCTGAGTCATGGGTGGTTTAAAGAATTCTAGAAGACGAAGATAAGAAGAGAGAGTGCGATTGGAGGCAAAGGTCGCTAAAAGAAGGTGATGCAAATACGAGATTCTTTCATACTATCGCGAATGGAAAGAGGGGGAATTTGATCCACTCGATCGAAGTACAGGGGTAGAATTTCGGGGGGAGGCAAACATTGCAAGGGAGGAGACACAACACTTCAAAAACATGAGCAAGCGTTACCCTCACGGTGGTGCGCGGTAGCTCGGGTTGGGGATGAACCACATCTCAGATGTTGAAGCGGTGGAGATGACGAGACATTTTGGTGCTCAAGAGGTTAGTGAGGCTTTGTTTGCACTAAACCAAGATGGGTATCCTAGGCCCGATGGATTACCAGTACTCTTCTACCGAGAATTCTGGGATCTCATTGATGAGGTGATGGAGGTGGTAACAGAGTTTGAGGGGAACTTTGGCTTTAATAGGATCAACCGATCTTTTGTTTTCTTGCTTCTCAAGAAAGAGGTGGCTAATAGGGTGGAGTACAGACCCATCGGCGTATCAAACACAATTTACTTGATTCTGGTGAAAATCTGGCAAACCGGTTTAGGGTAGTCTTGAACAAAATTATATTGCCAACTCAAAGTGCATTCCTCCCAGGCAGGCACCTCATGGACAACGTGGTTCTAGCTTCGGAAATTGTAACAGACTGGCATAGACGGAAAACAAAAGGCATGTTGTGGAAGGTAGACTTTTCAAAAGCTTATAACTATGTAGATTGGTGCTTCATATGGGCCTCTCTCCACAGATGCGGATTTCCATGCGTCTGGATTGCTTGGATGAAAAGGTTTATCACTACTGCGTCGTGTGCGGTCCTGGTGAATGGCCAGTCTAAAGGTGGCTTCTTACAGCCACAGTGGGGCATCCGTTAGAGGTGCCCCCTGGCTCCACTCATGTTTGTTCTAGCTACCAATGCATTAACAATTATGGTTGATCGTGCGGGCAAGGGGGCTTTGCAGGGGGTACTCAAAGGAGGATATATCAATTCGCATTCTTCAGTACGCGGATGATACTATCATTTTCGCAGAAGGAAGCTATTCGTGTTGCAGGAGAATGTCAAAGTTCCTGGATCTCTTCGGATCGGTTTCGAACTTGCAAATTAACAGGGAGAAGTTGGAATTTGTCGCTTTTGGACTTGAAGAGGACAAGATTGTCAACTGTGAGGCTTGATTGAGGCCCTCGAGGGGAAGTTTACCTATGTGGTACCTAGGTGTCCCCCTGGTAGCAGGAAGGGGAAGATTATAGACTGGATACCAGTGGTTGAGAAGATGGAGCAGAGATTAGCAGGTTGTAAGTCACCATGCCTATCAAGAGGAAGGAGATTGGTCTTGCTGAAGTCGGTGTTATCCGCGATTCCATTTTTTTCTTCTCATCAAGGCTATTGCTTGCTGGTGTGAGGAGGAGATTGGAGGGCATCATAAGGAGATTCTTCTGGTCTTCCTCAGGACGGACAAATGGTTTCCCTTTGGTGGACTGGAATCAGTCATGAACTTGAAGGAGGATGGAGGTCTTGGTGTCAGAAGCTTGGAAGAGATGATCAAAGCTCTTCTAAGAAAGTGGGTTACTCGAATCCGAGGCGATTGTGATAATCTGAATAATCTTGCGAGCTGATATGGCATCCAATGACGCACCCGTCTTTAAAGCTCGCCCCGGATATCTAGTACGACTTGATTTGCAAGAGATTATTTGCAAGATTTACAGACCGGGATCCTCCTTTCCCGTCGTTGGGAAACTCGGTCTGGTAACATCATATTTTTGGAGAAGAATGGTGTGACTCAGGAAATCCGACCGTTCCTAAGATCAAGTCTTGGAGATGGCATGGCTTTCAAGTTCTGGACAAATGACTGGTGTGAGGGTGGTCCTTCGGGGATATGCTTTCCCCGTCTGTGGGCTTTCTCGACAAATCAGGTGGCGACGGTGCATGAGATTTGGGATGGCTCCACCTTTCTTCCACTTTTATTGACAGATCTCTCTCATCAACGATTGAAAGAATTGTTGGCGATGATCGAGGAGTTGGAGAACGTGGATGGACCAATTGATGGGCGGGATTGCTGGTGATGTCATGATGGGATCTTTTTGGTGGGAAAGGCGTACAGAGCCCTGAAGGGGACGATGCTTTTTAACCCCAGTGGTGACGGTCTTGACTGCAGGAGATTCCGGAAGTGGAAAATTCTAAATAGAGTGAAGACCTTTATGTGGATTTTTAGGAGAGGTAGACTCCTGACTAGGGAGTGATTTGCTTGTTTCGTCCCAAACACTGAACCGACTTGTTCTGAGTGCCAGGAGGAGGTGGAGGACGCAGACCATCTCTTTTTCAGATGGTACAGGTTGTTGACGGCAGATTATCCCCGTTTGAACTGACAGGGGAAATTACCCTTACTAATGTTCTATTTGTTCATGAGTTCCCCATCACAATTCCAGAGAGCTTCGCTACTGCATTATTTTTAATGCAATATCATTTAGGACATTCTGACAGGAAGAGCAATTGATGTTGACTGTGAAGGAGGTGTTTATCATTTGGTTTGGTCCATGGTGCAACTTCATCTTCTTTGATCCAATTTAAACCTTCTTCAAGTGGTCTTTGGCACCGACATCTAGGCTACACATCTACTCACTTAAAGGGTGAAACCTGACAACTAGAGAAGTATCATTGAAGTTCTTTTCCTATATCTTGTAATACCCATTATGTTGCTTTATTTTATTTCATTTAACTAGTTGTCTGGGTCCTGGTAGACATCCTAATCGATTGGGAATTGTTATTATCGTGTTCATGTTGGTAATTTCTTTCGTGTTTCCTAGGTATTTCTGATGAAAACAATCCTAATGTTTATTTTATAATTTTTGCCTTTCTCAATGAGATCAAAACTCAATTTGGTGTCAATGTGAAGACTACATTGTGATGATGCCAAGGAATTCCTCTCATGTGACTTGTTGACATTTTTCTCTTTTCATGGGATTTTCATCAAATAAAGTGCGCGCATACTTCACAGAGAATGGGATTGTCGAACGCAAGCATTGGCATATTCTTGATGTTGTGCATACCTTTCGAAGCTTTTGGGGGAGGAGGGGAAGCTTATGGGGGAGGGGGGGATTGCAGTCTCATTCCTGTTTTTTTAATATCCGCATGCTTTTCACTTTTATCGATGAGCAAATACCCATTGAGGTTCTCTACTTTGGGAAAGAAGTGTTTTCAATTCCTCCCAGAGTGGTTGGGAGTGTTGCTTTTTAACCTTCTCAATCACAGGAGGGACAAGCTGGTTGATAGAGCAGTCAAATGTGTGTTCTTAAGGCATGCTAAGATTTATAAAGGATATTGATGCTACAACTAGAGGTTATGAAGGCACTATATCAATGTGGACATCAAGTTTTTCAAAGAAATTCCCTTCTTGTCTACTACAAGTACTCGTGTGTTTCCACCTCCTATTCAAACTGCCCCAATACCTATTTATATACCTCCCCTTGAGTCCCAGGATAGTCGAGTCAGATTTGAGTATTAACGAAGACAATTCCCTTTTGAGCTAGTGCATGTTCCTTCTACTAACATGAGTGAAGGACCCACCCTCTACCACTCTTAATTTGATGGATTTATGTCGGTTGCATAATGTGATAGAAAGCAAGTTAATCAAAAATCACATGAAATTAGTTATGCAATTAAATCCTAATGCGACGATTGTTTACTTTACTTGGGCAAGTCCCAAGGTCGAACTCAGGGAGGTAATATGGAGGTTTAGAGTTAATTTTCAAACAACCTAGGGTTTAGGTTTTCAAGAGATACAATTTTTTATATAAATTTTTAATTTTGCAAAATTTTATGGGTTTTTAAATGCAATTAAAATAAATAGGATGCATGAGATTTTGCAAATGCTTTTTTATGCAAGAAAATAATGCTATGCAATGTGTGAGAATATAACAATGCAATACTTTTTAGAGTTTTCAAATGATGATGGATGAATGAATGATGCAAGATGAATGATCAAGAAATCAAACATGCACGCAATTTTATCCACAATCCTCGATGATGAATTAGTTAATTTCATAAAATAGTTGATCAATTAAGTCTCAAATTAATCTGAAATAATGTCCTTAAGTTCATACAAGTTTATGAGCAATAAGATTAATAACAATAAATAATCGGCTCACAATTGACAAATAAACCCCTTAATTTCTCGATGCTCAAATATGTCGGATCAACGCATGGAGGACTTTATGAGGTTGCTGGCGGAGATACCTCCGCCAGGGGAGTTGTCTCAGGAAGCAGACCATTTTGAATGGGAAGGGGCGAGATTCTCAGTTAAGAAAGCTTACGATGCGATGAGAAGGTCGGTAGTGGAGCGAGACGAGGAGTTGTGTCAGGACATGAAGGTTATTTGGGCCGCCAGGATCCCGTGCAGAGTGAAGATTCCTCTGGTGTTTGAGAAGAAACTGTTTGTGTGATAAAGCGAGGAGGGGGAGAATGTTTGGCTTGGCAGACACGTGTTGTGACAGGTGTGAGGGCGCAGTGGAAGATGCGGACCACCTTTTCTTCGGTTGCATGACATCGGCACAAGTCTGGAGGGAGGAGGGGATTCCTTGGGTGGAGGTCAGCGAGTTAGAGGCGTTTTGGAGATCAGCTCGTGCAGTGGGCATGGGTTCGTCGGATGACTGTTATAAACCGTTTGCAGTGCTTTGGACCATATGGACTAGTCGGAATGAGCTGATATTTAAAAACCAGAGGTTTTATGCAGAGAATATTGTATCCCATTGTAATGCTCTTACAATTTTTGGGCTTCACGTTAATGTACTCTATCTTTTTATTAACGAAGCGTTGATGTGGTGACTCCCGCCTCAAGAGATCTCCCTCTTTTACATCAAAAAAAAATGTTCTGAATGACTGAAAATCAAACAAGCTTCAAAACCACATTAAAAACTCAAAAATCGGACACTAACTGCTCAAGATATACATAACACAATCCAGAGGCATATATGTAAAGATAAATAAAGAAATTTCTCAAAAATGACATTCTAAGGGGCTTCTTTGTAATTGACGAAAGCAGTTGGCTCTGTAAATTATCCCAATAGTGGGGCATATGTGCAAGGTTTCAGAAAGTGTGGTGGTCTTTACAGCAATTTCCTCATTTACGCACACGAGGCACATGAGGGAGAAGGCTCTCCTGGCTATTCTGCATATGGGCAGAGGCTTGGCCATAAAACCCCAAGGTCACGTGCAATATGCATGTGCCTTGTGGTCTTGATCGTATGGTTGGTAGTTGGTTTTCCTCGCAGATCGTGGGGCAATAAGGGTGACCATGTGGACTCATCGTGGAGGCTCTGATGAGAGACAATCGATCAACTGGGAGTTGGGAGTGCTCCAGCGGTGGAGATTCGATCTGGAGCGAGGATCGATGGCGACTGCTTCTTGCAAGACCCTTTTTCTTTGTTGTCTTCTCCAGGCGTGGCTGGTGCACGGAGGGCGGGGTTTCCGATGGTGCGATTGTTGTAGGTCCTTCAAGACGTGCTCTCCAAACATGGTAGTGTTGGGTAAGCCTGATGGTTGGAGGAGTGAAGATAACTCACCTCCGGATCATCGCCTCAAGCCATGACAGTGATGGCAAGGCTTCGTTGTCCTTCGGAGAGATGCAACGGCACAAGAAGGTTCCCGTAGATCACGCCTTCAAGAGATTTTCGTCTGAAGTTTAGTCGTGTTGTCACCACGGCTTTCTCGGCTTTCCCCCTCTCACTGGAACTGGAAGGACGGCGAAGCGATGGATAATCTGAACAACAATCGAAGTCTCCCTCTCGCTGGAAGGACAACGAAGCAGCGGATAATATGAACAACGATCAAAGGGTGGTTTTTATAAGTAGGAGAGATGGGAGAGTCATACGATGATGGGTTCAATTTGGGGTTGTTGCATGCGATGGATTAGGTAGGGATTAAGATGAACGTCGTAACTGAGATGGGGTCTTCGGCTTGGTCGACCGTTGGGGAGGATAAGGGAGAAGGTGTTGGTGGTTGCTGACAGTCTCAGGATAAGGGTGGTTGGAAGAGGAGTTGGATGGGTTCCAGACTTCCAGACGATCGATTGTAGGGGATAGAAGTGGTTTGAGGTCCAACTGTAGGTGCTCAGTTTTAATCTTCGTTTTGTTGGGTTTGGGTAGAAGTGATAAGGAGGAAAGGTGTAAGGGGATGGGTTCCTGGAGGAGTGCCACCTGGGGGTGGAGGAGCTCGATCGTTGGAGAAGGAAGGGGATAAGGGGGTTCGATCATAGGAGGGAGATGTTGGGGAGAGATGATCAGCTAGAGGTGGAGGTGATGGGGCTTCGGTCGCTAAGGGGGCATCCAGAGGTAGGCGGGGCGCTAGAGGTAGGAGACGAGAGCGGCAACGGTTGGATCAATCCAACGGTTGGGAGACGATCGCGTGCGAAGCAAGTGAAGGGGAGTGGATGAAGGCCTGAGGAGTGTCAGTCGTTGGATCAGATTTAATGCAGCGGTCTGGAGTGATCGCGCTAGTGGACAAAAGGCTTTGATCGAGGCTTGGGCGAGTTTCCACTGAGAAGGGGGCACGCGTGCGTTGACCTGTTGACTATGCATGGAAAATAACAAAAATTAAATAAAAAATAGTAAACAACCTCAAAGGCAAAAATGCTCAAAAGGAAAAATGTTGATCTAAATGCATTCTATAAATGGACTCAAATGAAATGAACTCAACTGTGCAAGATATGAATTTTTTGATGGCATTCTATGCATATAAAATACCAATTTTTTTAGTTTTATAATTTTTATTTGATTTTCTGTAGACAATAAATGCATGCAAAAATCAAACATGATGTAAAATAATGCAATGAACACAAATGTATTTTTCAGATTTTATGAGTTAAGAAAATGTCAAAATAAATGAATGATGTAAAGTATATGCAGGTAAATTAGGTTAGTGAGCTCAAGTCAGAATTTCGTATTTTTCTTTGCTTTTCAGATTTTTTATTTTTATTTTTATGTAATTGGTTAAAACATGAGATGAAATAAAGAAATGAAAAGGAAATAAACCAAAAAAGTTAATTATGTACATGAAATAACAAGTCAAAAGTCAGTAAATATGTACAAAATTCAGTTCAGCCCCAAAATCCAAATTCCACAAATGAACTCCGATTCTTTTGAACTGATCTTGATTTGTAAATAATTGAATGTACATTAATTCAAAAGTGAGTACAGTGAAATTAGACATTGTATATGAGAGATATCAACATTTAAGGCTTTTTGTCCTGTAAATAGTATCTGAGTTTATTTCACATATATACAAGTTAGAATTTTTTAAGATTTTACATTGACTAACGTTAGTGATATGTACACAATGCATTAGCTTCATGTCAATTGGAGTTAGTATGGTTAATTAAAAATGGGTGAAGTTAAGTGAATATTTACAAATGAGTATGAATGCAGAATAATGTGCTAATTTATGCAAATTATTTACAAGTGCATGAATGTTAATTTGAGATATAAACGTGTGAATGCACCTAATTACTCGAGACGAAACTCTATTTTCAGCTAATTAGTGTGATGAATCAAATATTCATCAGTGACTACCTTTAAAGCCTTAACAGACTGACAATTTTCTAGCTTCCAATAATACATCTACGGCAACATGCACTTCTTCCAGTACTATGGTTGATGGTGCATGCAATAGTATACCTAGTGATACAACATATTTTCATATAGCCCTCATGAATGGCAAATGATAGTTTGTCATGCATTTTATTTCTACCACAATATCTTTCTCCAACATTGGACCATTTTTGCAGACATTTTACAAAAGTACTGTCAAGATAGAGATTCTCAATAGTCATTTTAACGCACTATGTGACTCCATATGGCAGAATGCTATGGAGGAGGAGATAGCTGCTCTCATCTCCCGTGGCAACCTGTGGATCCACCAGCTATTTTTAAGGTGGTTAACTCCATATGGGTCTTTGTTGTTAAGTATAGTTCAGATGGTTCGATCGCTCAATATAAAACCAGCTTTATAGTCAAGGGCTTTACAGAAGCATGCGAGATCGACTTCGTTAATACATTCTCCCATGTAGCATGTCTTTCGACAATACATAATCTCTTTTTATAGTAACGCGGCTTGATTAGCCCTTCATCAGCTTGACGTGAATAATACCTTCCTCTAAGGCGATCTACACTAGGTCATCTATATGCTGCAACCTTCTGGCTTTCAGGCTCAATAGGAGTGTCAATGTACATTTTTCTAAGAATGTCATTTATGGCCTTGAGCGGAGTCCTCAAGCTTGGTCCAGAGGCTATCAGAAGACCTTGAGAATTTAGTACTTTCCATATCCTCATCTGAAAATCTATTGTTACGATGAAGACAAAGAAAGGCACCGTGGTGGCGTGGTCATGCTTGTATATGGATGACATTGTCCTCACTGGCTATGACTCGAAAGACATTGTGAAAGTAAAGAAATAGGTAGCGCATCAGTTTGTTTTCATGGATCTTGGACCACTGTTATACATACTTGGGATTGAGATTGCTCGTTCCAAACAATGTATGCTTGTCCGTTGTCCCGAGGAAGTATGCTACCAATCTACTACATGAGATCGGGATATCAGTATCCAAGCCAGCCCAAATTCCTATGGATCTAAAGCACACATCTATGAGTATGGAGGGATTAAAAACACAAGTCATTACATGCGGTTGATCTAGAAGCTACTATATCTGACTATCATTAGGCCCTGCCAACTTTCTCGCTCACATGCTGATGCAGCGTGGAACCAAAATATAGGGCCGAATATTTATTTAATTTTATCCAATTAATTTTATTTACGTTTATTTGAGTTGTCGTAATTTTAATTAAATAAACGAGATCGCATGTGATCTCAATTAGTTAGAAATTTGAATTTCAAATTAGTCGGTTAGTCGGTTCGAGTCTATTTAGGATAATTAGTTTTTCTATTTTTGTAATCTCATCCCTCCTATATAAAGGGATGAGGGTCCATTGTTTTAGTTCAGTTCAGTTGATAATTAAATTTGAGAATTATTTTCTATCTTTGTCTCTCTCTATTTTCTCTCCTCTCTCAATGTGGTCTTCACGTTTCTTCCTCCCCAAGCCTCGCGCAACAGGCGTGCCTTCTCCTCTTCTCCCCTCCAATTTCTTCTCCACCAAAAATTCCACAAAATTATTAATTTTCCGCCGTCGCCAAAATTCGATTTGCATCATTTGGTATCAGAGCATGGCCTATAGATCGTCCCCACGATCTAACGATCCGTCCAGACATGCGCGCTGACACGCGACGAAACACCATCATTCGTCAGAACAGAAGCGACGAGCCGAAGAAGCCTGCAACAAGGAGATGGACGTAATGCGTGATTTTCGGTCCAAATGTCAAGAATTCGAGTCCAAATGTCGAGAAATGATAGCTGATTTCAAGGCTATGAGCGCTGCCAGATCGAAGGCTTCAGCGACACCAATCACCGAAACCGAAATCGACGAAGAAAAACTCGCCATCAAGGATGATTCGGTTGCTGTCTAGGCCGTTTCAGATCAACCACCATCGCCGGTCTCGCCCCCGACAACAGCTCCAGCCCCGCTGCAGCCCGACCATGTCCTCCCCGCACCCTCGGGTCCCCTTCTCGCAACACCTGCGGCCCCAGCCCCGCCCCCAGCCCCGCCGACGCCTACCCAAACCTCTCCCACCCTCCAAACAGTAACCCTACCCACTATTCTCTCCCCGCCTCCCGCACCATCGGCCCCCTCCCCCCTTCCTTCAGCACCTCCCCCGACCTCCCCTACCTCCTCCCGGTATCGTCATCCCAGAACCCCAAATCCCTCGCCTACAAACCTTCTGCCAGCCCCCCATTTCCAGATGACCCCCCAACCTCATCGCCCTCTCCCACCAACCCCATCCCTCCCGTGGATTCCCTCAACCATGCACCATGGCCCACATCCTTTTCCACCCATCGCGCCACCACCCTCCGCCTCCCAAAACCACCGAGTCCCCTTCCCCACTACCGCCTTCGCCAGCACCCCATCACAGTCTCGTACCCCATCACAGTCCCGTATCCCTCACCTGCGCGAATCCCCGCCCCTCAGCTCCCCCCCCCCGCACTCGTCGATCTTCTCCTACCACGCCACCCGCCTCGTCGTCGCCCAACCCAGTCCCGCACCCTCCCCGCGCGACCCGCCCCCTCGACGCTGCGCCCTGCCCGCCTCTCTCCCGATCCCCCCTTCCTGCAGCTTTGCAACCATCAACTGGAAACAACTTCCCCTCGCACGAAGCCGGTGCAACCACGACGCGAAGCAGCTCCATCGCCAGCGGGTTCGACGCCTTCGAACCTGCAGCCTGGGATGAGACAGCCCTTGCGTGCGCAAGGGCCACCGCCTCCCAAAACCGTACTTGCGTCCTTGTGCGCAACTCGCGCGGCTCTCTCGACGCCGCCCCTGGAATCCGAGTCCCTGCCGCCGCCACTGCCCAGGAAAGGAGGGAGAATCCCTAGGCACCCTTTCAAAAGGAGTCGAATCCCCTAAAATCAGGGATAAGTGGTTAACTTGGGACATTTACAGGGAGACCCCTGCCCCCGGAAGTTTTTATCAGAAAAGTTATTGGGAGAGCATATTATGCTATGAATTCCACTCAATTGAAGGGGTACGAAAATTGCAACCAAAACTCCTGCTGCGGAAATATTTTAGAAGAAGTGTTGAAAGAAGGAAATTTGGGGGCCTTCCTTATCCTATTAGGACTAGGGCCTTGGGTTTCACCTATTTAAAGACCCCATGGCTTCATTCATTGGACACATCTCCTCCTCTACTCTCATTGTGCTATTGCTATGCTATGGATTCTCCAAAGGCCATGTTGTCCATGCCTCATCAATTTTTCAATCACCGCCATGAGAAGACAAGGTTCATGAAGACGCCGCCATTTGCGCCACACATGTTCTTCCAACATGAAGTGGACGATTCTGGCCACCGCACCAACGCCATCTGGGTTCTACCGTTTGCTCCACGTCTATTCTTCCACGAGGTGAACAAGAAAATTGACATCAAATCAGCGAGCTTCGAAGATCCAACAATTCGTCAGGAGACGAATTTTTAAAAGCGGAGGAGAGTTGATACAGCGTGGAACCAAAATATAGGGTCGAATATTTATTTAATTTTATCCAATTAATTTTATTTACGTTTATTTGAGTTGTCGCAATTTTAATTAAATAAACGAGATCGCCTGTGATCTCAATTAGTTAGAAATTTGAATTTCAAATTAGTCAGTTAGTCGGTTAAAGTCTATTTAGGATAATTAGTTTTTCTATTTTTGTAATCGCATCCCTCCTATATAAAGGGATGAGGGTTCATTGTTTTAGTTCAGTTCAGTTGATAATTAAATTTGAGAATTGTTCCCTATCTCCGTCTCTCTCTATTTTCTCTCCTCTCTCAACGTGGTCTTCACGTTTCTTCCTCCCCAAGCCTCGCGCAACAGGCGCGCCCTCTCCTCTTCTCCCCTCTAATTTCTTCTCCACCAAAAATTCCACAAAATTATTATTTTTCCGCCGTCGCCAAAATTCGATTTGCATCATATGTGGTTGTCAAGCTTAGTCGCTTCGAGGATTCCTACTTGGGCTCACTATGATGTTTGCATAATGATTCCGAGGTGCACCAAGTCCTCTCCAAGCCAAAGGATCATATAGCATTCTCTAATGTTGATTAGGGAAAAAATTTATTGGACATAAAGTATATCATTGGCTTTCTAGCTACCTAGCAAGGAATTTGATCAGTTGGAGGAGCAAGAAATATGTAGTTATTTCATACTCTAAAGCATGATTAAAAAATCGGACCGAATTGGTAGATCAGATTGGTTGGACAAGAAACAGGCCCCGAGCCATTGATTCAGCCGACTTCATGTAAGTAATTTTTAACGACAACAATAATGAACCACTTTAGATCGGTTATCGAACCAGTTGGATCGGACCAGATTGACCCGAATTGAATCGATTTTGATGGCTTTGGATTAGCTATTGGATATGGATCGTTGCAACTTGGCAGAAAAACAATAATCAATAGTGTTTTAGGATTACAAGATTATGCTAGATTTTGAATAATCTATAAAATAGAGAATAATGTTTTAAATATTAGTTCTTATCTCTCCGTTCACAAAATGCATAAAAAAAACTTTTAATATCATCTTGATGTATGAATGGACACCTACTTGCCCGGCCCATATAACCTACACATGGTTGGACTTTGAACAAATAATATACCTTATAGTTCGATATTGTTTGATCTACTCGGCGATTTGTCCAGTTTAACAGATAATAGACACGTGTCATATAATGGTTTATTTTCACAATTTTCATTATGAATATTGTTACATTGTATTAAATTACTATTTCATTTTCATGTTTATCTTGGTAGCATTCCACTTCACTAAATTTTGAACGGATATTTTATTGACACGTACATATATATGTATATTATATCCGGTTTTCTCTGTTCAAAAATTGGTTCGACCAGTCCGACCAGTAAATTTAGCCCGGTCTGATTTTTTCCAGGTTAGTAGGAATGATGATGTCATGTTGATATCATAGTCCGTCCGACACAGTCAGACCAAACCAAACACTTATCAGTTCAACTTCAAGTCTGGTTTTTAAAACCTTGCTTTAAAGAAAAGGGCAATTACAAAAGGAATGGCACTTGCAACACTTAGATAGTATGGATTCGATGAGTACTTGCAGACTTACACATTGCTCATACCGGAGTAAACGAGCTCAAATGTGACAGCAAGGCAACTATGCATATAATCAACAACTATGTTTCATAAACACGCAAAACATCTGAAAGTTGGTTGTCATTGCACCAAAGACTTGATATAAAAAAGGTTGTTGCGCACATCTAGTGTGACTTTAGATGATCAGACTATTGTCATATTCACCAAGCCTTTTACTCGCACTCAATTTGAGAGATTTGGTAGCAAGTTGAGCTTGATTGATATATATGCTCCGAATTGAGGGGGCATGTTACATGATATGAGTGTACACCTTCGAGGATCTTTTTTATTTTATGGTGTAAACCTAACACTAGCCTCTCTTTATATAAAGAGGCATAAGGTCCCTACTCTCAATAAGATGAAGAGTTCTACAATTCAACTTATACATATGGATATCCTCAGTCCTCTTATGTCCGAACCCATGATAATAGAATTCTCATGCGGATAAGAAAATTTATTAATGAGGTAAAAAGAAAAGAGATGCATACCATGTCCATACTCCAAACAACCTTTTATCCACGTGTACCCCTAATTACAACTCTACCAACTAGCCTTGCATTCAAAACAAATGATGTGACATTGGATATATCTTCCTCTAATAAGTATAAATAAATATTGGATACAAACAACCTTCATCAATTTGTATCCCTAGTTGCAACTTTATCAGGTAGCCTTCCATATAAAACAACAGATGTGCCTTTGTATACATCCACTTCTAATAAGTATAGAATGATCAAAAAGTATCTCTAATCCATCAACATCCTTGCAGAGAATCATGTTGATCTAAACCTTGATATTGACGATTCCAAGCTAAACTTAGTTAGAATGCAAAACATGCTTTAAGATTAAAAAAGATGGTTTTTATCTAGTTATTTCATGATCATTGATTGCCAAAACACAAGTATAAGAATTCTCCTTGTACGGATACCTGTGATTTCAAGGTAGTATTCAACCTAGTCAACTACAACAATTAAACATTGTTTTATGTCATTTCATTGCTTTCACGCATTTGTGGCCCTCGTAGCTTGATCTAGCTTGGTTATCTCCTAATCAGTTTCGTAGCTCACAAGTGACATCAATGTCGAACAAGGCCATCCCTCGACTACTAACATCATGCAGTTCTTATGCATCTTCCATGGAGTAAAAACTAAAATACTAAACCAATAGTTTGACAGCCCTGGGTTGTTTCTACAGATATGATGCACAAGAAAAACATCTTAGAGGTTGTCCAAGAGAGGGATCATTATTTCTTAGTTCTCACTTCCTTTCTTAATCAAGTACACGGTGCAGGTTGGTTTTGGGTCATCATGATGTCACATACCACTGTGTGAACTTTCCCGTCACAAGACAATGAACAAATATGGAAAATGGGTAATGTCAAGAAACTAAAAGGTAAACTACCACAGTAAGGAGTGAAGACAAGCTAAGCTTTTTTGTTCCTCTCATTACCCAAAGACGATGCCATAGACTTAAGAAACTCAAAATGCCAATCTTCAAGTTCTACAAAAAGAATATACATCATTATGTGTTAATGAAATGTGTGCCTAACAATACCTGATGTCTAACAAGCCAACTGTATGACAGTGGATCCTCGTAGATTCACCATGCATTAGGTGCTTTTGTTTTTACAGATCATGCAGCTTCTCCGGTACATATGGTTCTCTTAATTCTATTTTTCAAGTAATAGGTGAAAGCTCGCTCTAGAAACTGGAAAGGGTAAAAACATGCTATGGAGATCGAGGAAAGCAAGAGAGAGAGACATGATGTGTTGCCATTCATACAGTAAATGTTCTCTATTTCAATGCCTAAATGTTGGTTTCTGTCACCATTTCAGTGACCTACCGAAATGAAATTTCGGTCGAATTTCAGTCAAAATTGGACCGAAATTTCAGTCATTTCGATCATTTTTTGTATAGGGTCCCCCATATTTCGGTCATTTTGGCCATTTCGGTCGAATTTCGGTAACATGTCGAAACCAAAATTCAACCATGCTTTATTTTCACAGTTCATATGAGCTTTATAAGTTCCTTGACATACAAAAGCGATGAAAGAACATTTATCTAAAAGCCATAAACACTAGCATTAAGGTGAATATCTAAAGAGCTCTTTGCAGTAGGTCCTTTACCCATTTTCTGAACACGGTGCCTCATTTATAATCTCTTGAGACAGCCTTTGTAACCACTATGTATATCATATTTTCATTCTTTAGTTTCTTTTAAAGCATGAAATACCTCATTTGATTTGGGCTAGGTACTACCGAATCCTAACAAACCTCAAACAGGGTTAGCGAATCATGTCAATCTACACAAGCAAGACAAGGGAGCTCTAAAGTGCACGTGTGGAACAATGACGAGAGAACGGGGGAGGGAAAAACACATTCACCATATCCATCATTTGCAACTCAAGGTCTAGATGGAAACCTGGCTTGGGAAACAATAAACTCTGGAGTCTGGACCATATCATTCCTAGTGCAGCAGACAAATTCGAATGTCATCATTCCTCGTTCTTTACTTTGTCTTCGCACGGTCATAGTAATCTATATCATAGTAATCTATACACAAGCTGAGTAGCAGTATACTGCATCTAAACACGTGAAAAGTTATTTGTTCGACGACACTTAATCAGGCATTAACATTAGAAAAGGACGTCACAAATTACATCATAGTCAAAAACTAAACCCCGTCGGAATATGACAAACACTAACATATAAAACAGACACCAAGAATCAAAAGAGCTATAAATTCAAAATAAAAGAAGTGATCAATTCACCTCAAGGCCAAGATTCCTCTTGATCAAGCTCTGCACGTACTCGACAACGTCCCTCCGCCTCCCCTCCGACGCTGTGGTGGGCTGGATCCTACCAATTATGCGCCGTGTCTCCTCCTCGGCCACTCGACAGCTCTCCACAGGCTCCTCAGACGGATTCGGCTCAGAACCCAACAAGTAATTCTGGTGCAACCCACGATCATGCAAGTCTCCCATTCCCACCTGCACCTTCACGGGGAAGGGGCAACGGAATCAAGAGAAACGGGCATGTGGGTCGGCCGGGATCGTTTCTGGGAAGGTGGAGGGGTCGATATGGGGATGGTGGGTCGAGAAATCGAGGATCTTGGGGCGGTGTTCTTGCTGTGGAAGAAGAACGATGGGTCTGTGTCTGTTGGGTGCGCAAATTCTTTTCGGTGGGATTTGGAAGAAGAAGAACCCCTCTCTCTTTCTCTCTCTATCTCTATCTCTATCTGCAATCCCCTCTACCTTTTCCCCTTCCTTTTTCTCTCTGTTATTTTGTGGAGTTGTGATGAAGGGGCAAAGATTTTGTTCCATTTTTTCTTTTTTCTGTTTTCTCCGTTTTGAGATTCATTGAAGAGAATAAAAAATTGAGGTAAGTTGTGATTTTTTTATTATTATAATACTAGCTCACATTTTTATATACAAGGTTGAATTGAATTAATGCATACCTCGTGATTGAATGGATTGTACTGATGTCATTGGAAAATACAGTATGAACAATACATCAATTAAAATGTCAAAATGTCAGTAATAGAAAGAACATAGCTTAAAATCATAAAAGATAAAAAATTATGTATATGTTACATTTTCTTATTCATTTTGTATGTATTTTAACATTCATATTTGTTCATGTTATATAAATGGGTAATGATGCTGATATATAGCTTTAATATATGCAAATATTTATATGCATGTTCATATATTGATTTGAATATACATATATGTTAGAAAATGGATAAGGATGCGTACATCACTTTAATATATGCAAATATTTATAATGCATGTCCATACGCTGATTTGAATAAATAAATCATTAATCTATATAATTATTGTGAAATAAGTATATTCACTGCAATAATTTTAGCATTTAGCAACGAGCACTCAATTATTCAATACCATCGACTAAATATGTTGCGATGATTCGGTATTTTTATTTTATTTGCAAACCATCATATACACAGACACATTTGTAAGTTAATACGTAAAGCATTTTTACGTTTATTATTAGTCTGTATTTGTTTTACTTCTTAGCCGTTATTAAGGATGTGGTATCACATTTTTCATAAATGTCAATATGTGCAATGTAACACCTTTATCCATATATGTATCCAACCGTTTCATCTTACTAATGCAATATTAATGTTAACAAAAAATATGACAATTTAAAGATTGAATGGTTTATGTCAACCTCAAAAGTTTACTAGTGTGTGTCAACATTAAAGTTAAGTTTAGTCATAAATTAATAGTTTAAACTCCAAAATATATCTTAAAAAATCATTTCAATTTAGCCATAATATTTCAAAGCATTGTTCTAACTCGAAACATGGTAAAACAATCGACAGATGCATCACAAACTATGCACTAATGCCGGGTAATACTTGTACTTTTATAAAAAAATCCAAATATACGAAAATAAATGAAAGCTAAAAAAACTCCTTGTGGGTTTCGAACTAGAGAACTATTAGCACTACAGTCATCAAAGATCGACCTTCCACACCAAAATATAAAAGCGATGATTGGAAAAACTAATCACAAAGTTGCACTGCATGTGGTGCCTAATTCCATAAGTTAGTCTTGTTAAAGAAAGGAAAATATACATAAAAACGAGATTTAACATTGTTAATATTTGTCAATCTTTACCAATGTTTGTCTATGATTAAAATTTAGAAAGTATAAAAGTAAGAACTAACCCTATACATAAGAAATCATTTCCCACGATATGTGTATGTAATTGAATGTGTGTGGATACATATAAAGCATACTTTATTACTTACAGTCTGCTTCCCATATCCTCAATATCAGATGGTTCCATCTAGACTCAAATAGGCCCACCCCATCCCTATAATTATTTTCCATTCATGAGTTATCCTATTGTTTCCTTCATTAGACACCAATTGAGTCAGATGCACTAATGGCAGTTTAGAATTCAATGAGTAATATAAACACATTTGTATGTAAGTGGTCATATACGAAAATAATCGTCCATACGATAATCGCCCAAGTAGAACTCTATATGGATCAAACGATAAATCATAGCTTATAGCTACTCCACCCATGATACATCATGTGTCAATCTACAAGTTATATTTCCTTACATCATTCGTTTTTACAAGTCATGGCAATTTTCTCTTGACATTCAAAAGTGTAATTTTTCCAATTCATAAATTTAGTTAGTAAATAGACATATATTCACAATGACATATACTTAGATAGGATCAAATATGCTTACACGGGATATTAAAAAAAATCAATGGTCAAATATAATGCTCAAGTATGTGTGTATGCATGCATGCATGTATCTGCATGAATCATTATTTAGGCCATTCAAAAAATTGCGTCATGAGTCATTGCAACAATAAGGGATGCATTAATAACTGTAATATTGCTAATACTCATAAATAAAAAATTCATAAAAAATTTATATAAAAGTCCTTAAATCAACATTATATACCTTATTTTCAAATAGGAAAAAACACCTCCAGCTGATTAAGATCAAGAAAACCCCCACTTAATACATAATCAATCAAAATTATGATAGGGAAATGCAAAGAACTTAATCTTCAATGACGTGTGCAAATTGATTGAAAGCAGACATAACTCTTCACATTAAAAGGATACATGTGAACCCTTTTTTGCATCTGTCTTCAAAATTATTCCTATTTAGTTATAAGCTAATGGCTGATTCAAGAAAACAAGTCTACAACATCACAAACAAAAAGTTATATATTATTGATTTATTAACTTGTAAATATATATATATATATATATTTCATCTACGAAAGAAAATAAGTACTTTGTAAAATAGTTCTTTTTATCATTTAAGTGAATCGCATCGAAGTAGAACAACATAATTAAGGAATTCTTATCCTTATAAAAAAATATTTGTATTTTTTTAAATGTAGTGATTAAAAGAGTATTTGAAAATAAGGATCCAGATAAAAGAGCTGCCTAACTCAATAACATCATATTTACGTGCATCATCAACTATTGAGATTGCAACGCAAGCACAAATATTGCAGATTGATGTATTCCAGTTAAAAATAAGAAGTGGCGAAATCTTGCCTAAAAATCGCACTTGAAGTTGTTTATCCATTAATTCAAAGAGTGTGAAAATATAGAAAGCGGTGATCAAAATGTAAACCAATTGCATTAGGTGAAAAGAGCGATCAATCTAATCCGCTAAAGTAATGACCTCATGCCAAACTAGTTTATTTCTAACCAAGTACTTCGAGTCATTGTTTGTTCGTAATAGAGAACCTCTAGTGCATTGAAATTTGTACCTCTATAGTGTGCACCATATTGTTAGAAACATGCTAAAAATCTAGGTGTTGTTGTGTTTACTTGCATGGCTCTCTTGAATATATTGTTTAGGTATATGTAGAATATATTAAGTTGGTTTGATCATTTAGGGCCCGTTCGGTTCGGGAATAAGCACGAATAAGGATGGGGAATAAGAAGAATAAGGGTCTATTCTTTGTTCGGCTGGAGGATAGGAATAAGGAGAATAAGGTGAAATAAAGGTAGGTAAGGTGGGATAAAGATATGAATAAGAGTGAAATAAGATGGAATAATGGGGAATAGTCGTACCACTGGAAACCGTGTCGGGAGGAAAATTGGCTCCTTATTCCAGGGCTTATTCTCCAACCAAACAGGACCTTAGTGTTGTCTATGAAAAATAATCATATCCCCAATCCATCGAGAACATTGGATTCATCGTCAAAGACATCACATGCTTTTGTTAATGACCCCTTTTATTGGACACTTTCTACAAGAAAGGAAGAGGGATGCACATGGGATGCAATGCCATCCATATTAAGAAATATTTACGGTCTGTTTGGTTGGTGTACCCTCCTGTGAATAGTAGCTGTTTGGACGATTACGAGGGTTGGAGAGGGGTTGGAGTAAGGAATGTGATGTGATGTCACTTTGCTTTGTGATGAAATTCCAACCCAGGAATATTTACAATAAGCTCCTTGTCAAGATGAATGAATCCTCACGACCATTGCTCCATACAATGAATATTTACAATAAGGAATGCAAACGGGTTATTCATAGGGATTGCCACTCCCACATCCACACCTGAGATTCTTTGAAAGGCAGTATGAGGAGCATTTTTTTTACAAAGGCTCGAAGGGCAGTCAAGAGAAAGATACAATATCAAAATACTATACTCAAGTTGATCGAGCATGTCTAGTGAGTCCTTACCATTCATGCATCTTAATGACAAAAAAAATGGTTTATGGACATTAATGCATACATGACTCCCAAATGCATTTAATTTTGGTTCTCACCGTCAAAAAGATGCATCCATCATATTGCATTATTATTATGAGCTTACGTCAATTTCATTAGTATTTGATGGGTATTTTGCTTTCGAGTATCCCCTCGCTCGACATTTGTCATACTAGATAAGAGAAATGCCTGAGAGAGCCCTGTTTGACTAGAGAATCTGATAGATGATCTTCCCACTGATGGATCTGAGATGAGTGAAGATAGATTGCCTGGAAGGGTTGAGTCGACGTGAAGGGTGTCGAGTCCCAAGGATATCAGAGTTTAAGAACTTTAAGGACCTAATTGTATTTTTTCAATGGAGGAGTTGTGATTGAAAATTGATGACAATAGTGTATTTGCGAAGAGTAGGAGAAAGAATAAAAATGACATCAACCAGAACAAATGGTATAGACGTCACTTAACACTAATAAAACTTACACATTTTTTGACATCTATCCATGTCGCAGAAGTTGGATGCCACTTGTAATTAGCATCAAAAAGAGCATATTGGCTATATGCAAGTCTAAATGTCAATGCATATTCCAACATCAAATACACAGAATTTCATCTTGTTAAACAATCAATGCACTAACCTTAGATATAAGAATATCAAGTCGTTTTGTAATTTGTACAAATTCAAACAATCGATAAGATATTTTCTTCAAATATTTGACACTTTCTCGGACAGAAATGATATCATTTTCAATGGCTAAGGCAATCATGATCCATAAGATTTAAAATGCATGCAGTGCTCCTAACATGGATAGTCTTCCCATGTAGCTTGTTGTTTGACTAGCCCACAAAAACTCAATTATCACGGTATTAGTGGATGCATTTTCTGAAGCGATTCTCTGAATTTACCTTGAATTTCCCACTCTTGAATGCATCTAGAAATAGCACACCAATTATAATCCATGTGTGAGGTGATGCTAAACCACGAAATACAATGACATGATTCATAATTTTTACACGGGTTCAATGAAGTGAGCAAGATACTAACGTTGTTTAGCAGTCGTTTAAAGCTTATCACACTTCTCCTTTCAACTTTTTAGCATCAAGTAGGTGCTAATCAAACAAATACATTTAATAGTTCAATTAGATACCTAACAAATCAAGTATTGAAGAAATACTATCCATATACTTGAATTTTACCTTCAAATTTTCTTTCTCGAAATTACACACCTCGATGAATTCATTTTTAGTTGTGTTTTCCGATATCTTCTTGAATCTAGACTTCAATTTTTTTTGTAAGCATGTTAAATTCATGATATCCAACCATGTTATATATATATATATATATATATATATATATATTCATGCATAACTATCATTCTTGCAAGTGACTTCCAAACATTTAATGGATCATATTTCTTTGTGAAGTAGTTCGAAGTATCTCACCCTTCTCCTCGTAAGCAATATTAAAAGAAAGGGTATATCATTTATATTTTATCAGCGCTTCTGTAATATGGAGATACATTTAATAAATGACTCTTCGTGTTATTACCAGCCCACTCTTATGCTTTAGCCCAGATAACTATTGCGTTTATTTCTTATACAATTACCTGCTTCTCTTTACATTCTCTTCCCTTATTATTAGTGTTTTTTACTATGATATCTGCATAACAACACTACATGAAGGATGCTTTTCTTTTTGTTCTTTTCACATTTTTTCAATAACCTCTTCAGCATCACCTAATTCCACTAGATCATCTTCAATAACCCCTTATTCTCACTATAATTTTTTTCACTCTTCTTTAGCATTCCTTGAACAACAAATGTTGGGAGGACTGTGTAGCAGTCATCCAAAATTAAAAACACACATAATAATGAGAAAATTGAAGATGAAGTAAAGAAAACTTACGTAGTTTCGATTAAAAAGATATTTTTTTACATATTAAAAAATTAGACATTTAGTTTCAATAAGGTAAATAAGAATTATTTTGCGAATAAATATTTAACGATAAATCATGTTCATCCAACATTGAACTAACTTGAGCTGTAAATCAAAATTAAACGATAATCTTATTCTGCTAAATTAAATCAATAGAGAACCATGCGTTTTAGAATGGATAATATTAATTTCCCTGCTATTTTTATAGTATAAAAAACATAAAATTCCCAACACCTCCGCCCCATCTCTGCTGGTTCCGAGTCTGAGCGCGGCCTCTGCTTCGACGTCGGGCCCGCATTCTTCTGCTGCGAGAGCGCCCTCGTCCGCGACCTCACCTCCCTCTCCGCCGCCCTCCTCCGTCGCTCCTCCGCACTTTCCCCCTCGATGTAATGTGTGGTTGCGGAGCCCGTTCCCTCCGCTACCTCTCCCACTCCGTCGTCGACTTCATCTGGGCTAATGACGCCTATCGCCACATGATTACCACCAACATCTCCCGCGCAGCCCCCCGGAACGGCTCTGACGGCTTGCGGAGCTGGGTAGTCATGCACGCTGACGTGAGACGCGTGCTCGCCGAGAACTACCTGAGAAGAGAGTACTTCGATCTAGTGGACGTGCTCCTTCGGCTTGGACTCGTCGTTCCTCTGATCTGCGATTGAGGCTGTGAGGATAAGATCCACTTGGAAAAAGGGTGGTGTTCAGACTTCAGAGTTGTCAAGTCTTTTATCCCACGCTTATCAACATTCATAGATCTATATACCCCATAGATATGCCGTAGGCTTCTTCTTGATGTCATATCCTTTTTTCTTAAAAAAAGATCTATATATCCTGGTAAGGGAAAATAATAGGATGATTTATCAGAGGCCCAATGATTCTCTTATATAGGCGAAAAATCTATTGGGTAAATTACAGAAAGAAGATCAGAGAAATACAAAATATAGAAATAATATTAGAGATAGTTAATATCTCAACACTCCCCCTTATGTTGGAGCGTAGGTATCAATAAGACTCTGCTTGGAACAGCATCTCTGATAAGGTCCTCTTACTAGGACCTTTTGTAAGTAAATCTGTTGTCTGGTCTCCTAAGCTGACATGCGTAATAATGATAATACCCTTATGTATCACGTCACGAGTATAGTGACAATCCACCTCTATGTGTTTTGTCCTCTCATGAAAGACTGGATTGTTTGCAATGAAGAGAGCATCTTGATTATCGCATTGGAGGTGCATTGGAAGAGGCACTTCTATAGTCAGGTCAGTAGGAACGAATCTGACCCACATCATCTTTGTACTTGCCTGTGCCATGGCCCTGTATTCTGATTCAACACTCGACCTGGCAACCACAGTCTGCTTCTTATTCTTCCATGAAACAAGAGAATTCCCTATGAACACGTCAAAGTCAGATGTAGACTTTTTATCCTTTGGACACCCAACATAATCTGCATCTTCGCATGCTGTAACTGAGAGAGATGTGTCCCTGATGAAAAGAAATCCAGTACCATGTGAAGTCTTCAAGTATCTCATAATCATATGGCTGCATCCATATGTGCCCATCTGGGCTGCTCCATAAACTGACTCACTTTGCTCACGACAAATGATATGTCAGGTCTGGTAATAATTAACATAGTAGTTTGCCAACAAGCTCTCTGTACCTCCTCTTGTCGAACCCCTCAGTATGATTATCATAGAACTTCATACTCGGATCAAGCGGAGTAGTGGCAGGTCTGCAATATGCCATGCCCATCTTTGAAAGAAGATCTATGACATACTTTCTCTGGGTCATCACAAGACCCCGTTGGTTCCTGGCAAACTCTAGTCCAAGGAAGTAATGTAATTGTCCAAGTCCTTGGTCACAAACTGTTGATTTAGGAAGTCCTTGGCGGTCTGGATGGCATGCCCGTCATCCCCTGTAATAATAATGTCATCAACATAAACAAGAATGAATGTAGTACCTCTCTGGATCTTCTGTACGAATAAGGAGTGATCAGCAGTTGATCTCGTAAACCCATGCTGCTCTATCAAGTCCGAGAGCTTTTGGAACCATGCTCTTGGACTCTGCTTGAGGTCATAGATAGCCTTGTGTAACCTGCAAACCTTCTGACACTCCCCCTCAGCAGCAAACTCAGGTGGCTGCTGCATGTAGACCTCCTCATGTAGATCACCATAGAGGAATGCATTCTTCACATCAAGCTGATAAAGGGGTCAATCTCGTGTCAAAGCAACTGCAAGGATAATACGTAGAGTAGAAAGTTCGGCAACTGGAGAGAAAATATCCTGATAGTCTACCCCATATGTCTGGATGAACCCTCGTGTCACAAGTCTCGCCTTATAGCGATCCACGCTTCCATCCGCACGGTGTTTCACAGTGAACACTCATTTGCATCCCACAACAGATGTATCAACATGAGCAAAAACAAGACTCCACGTACCACATGACTGTAGCGTAGCCATCTCCTCCATGGCTAACCTCCACAGGCTATCTTTGAGAGCATCCTGATATGTCTGTGGTATCTGCACTGCTGATTGCCAAAGTAAATTTCTTGAAATCCTCTGACAACCTGCTCAAAGAAACATGGGTTGCAAGAGGGTAAGTAGCACATGCTTGTTTCTGCTTTCTAGAGCAATCGGTACGTCAAGATCATATGCCAAGTCCGGAGCCTGTAAATTTGTCTCTTGAGAGGGCACCTGCTCATCCTATGTCGAATCTTGTTGCACAATCAACTCAGTAGTACCATCAGTAGAAACAATATGCTCATTACATACCTAAGGCGTGATAGGTGATGGGTAAGGCATGTGTGCATGGCGAATAGAGCGAGACATGCGAGGGAAAATACGAGGCAAAAACTGAACTAAATGGGGTGGTGGAGGAGGTAGTGGCGGTGATGGAAGAGGAGGAGCAAGTAAAGAACCAACTGTAGGAGGTGGTGACAGGTATATCTCATCATCAGAGTCAGATGGAGCAAGTCTATCACCTGTAGGAGAAAAACACATGACAGACTCAAAGAAAGTAATGGCAGCACTAACAAGTTATTTCTGCATCAAAGCAACGATACACCTTTTTGGTACAAGAGCAGCCTACAAAAACGCACTTGACAGTTATAGGAGAGAGCTTGTCACGCCTTGGAGAGACATCATGAACGAAGGCAACAGATTCAAACACATGAGATGTAAGAGAGGAAAGATCCTTCTCGAGGAACGTAATCGAGAAAGGAATCTTCTCTCCTAACACGGATGAGGGCATACGATTTACCAAATAGCAAGCAGTAAGGACAGCATCACCCCATAAGCATGAAGAGCACGACTCTGTATCAACAATGTTCTAGTGACTTCAAGTAAGTGACAGTGTTTGCGCTCGGCAACACCGTGGGAAGTATAAGCACATGACGTCTAGTGAACAATGCCATGGGATCTAAGAAACTCAGAAAGTTGTAAGGTGCGAAATTCAAAGGCATTATCAGAATGGAGATACTTGATATTGGCAGAAAAATATTCTTTAATTCATTAATAAAATACTTAATAATGGATCCAGCCTCAGACTTATTCTTCAATAAGAATACCCGGGAAAGTCTAGAAAAATCATCGACAGCTACAAGATAAAAATAGTGTCCTTAGTGATCAGGAACACGACTAGGACCCCAAATGTCTAAATGAAGGATCTCAAATAACTTAGAACTGTTCCGACTCTGACGGTATGGAAAAGAGGAACGGTGATGCTTCCCAAGTTGACATGCCTCACACCGAAAGGAGGATCTCGTACAAACCTGAGGGAGAACATGACATAGCTTCTGCAGAGGAAGTTGTCCAAACCTCAGGTGCCATATATAAGGAGAGACAGGTCCAGTAGGTATATTAGAAACACAAGCATGAGGAGGTTGGACCTGTCTGTAGAGTCTTCGTTGCTCACGGCCACATCCAATCACCCTGCCTATGAGTACATGTCCTGAAACACAAGAGAGGGGGGTCAAAGATGGCAGGACAATGCAGATCCTTAGTGATCTGACTAATAGAAAGTAAATTCATCTGAAAGGCAGGAGCATATAAAACATTATTCAGGCGCATGGATGGTGTCAAATGCACCTCCCCCTGTCCTGTAACGGGTAAGTGGTCGTCATTAGCAATGACAACCCATTTGCCATGTGGTATAGCCATGTAGACCTCAATTGTGTTCTGTCTCCACACAAGTGGTAAGAAGTACCGGAATCCATAATCCACTCTGTCATGTCTGTATTCGTACTACCAATAAAGGCATAGGTGATACCTGAGGAGCTCGAAGAGACTTTGGCTGTTGTAGCGGTATCTGTAGTGGTGGTGTCGACAATAGGAGTCATGATCTCTCGAATACGAGAGACAATATCATCCATGCGAGGATCAGTCTGGGGAGCTGAAGTCTCTGAAGACACAATCTACTCTACTGCTCGACCAGAAATAGGATATACATGTTTATGATAGCATGTATCCTCTACATGTCCAGGCTTGCGGTAGTAGGTGCAGGGACCACGTTGGCGTCCTCCACCTCTTCCTTGAGGTGTGCGTCCTCTGGACTGGATCGCCCCTCCTCGACCACGAGAAGCTGCCATCGCTGAGGAGTGCGAAGACGTGGCTATCGAAGGTATGATGATCCAGCTGAGACGGCTATATGCCTCCTCTATATGGGGAATGGTATCTCCAGTAAAAAGATGAGCGCCTGCAGCATGATACTCTGTATCAAGTCCAGCCATGAAAACTCCAGCCATCGTGGATTTCCTATACGTCTTTTGCTTCTCAGTAGACGCCGTAATGGGCATGTAGCTATGAAGCTTTTCAAACATGCCACGTAGCGAAGAGTAGTAAACATGCAGGGGGCAGTCGTTCTGCTTGGTATTGTATATATCAAACTACATTTGAAGTATGCTGGCCTCATTCTTCGCCTGTGCATAGGTGGATGCCAGTGTCCCACATTGCCTTGGCAGTGAGATGAGTTAGAATATCATTGGCTATCTCTGTAGTAAGAGTCCTATAAAGCCAAACACACGTGTACACATCATCTTGCTTCCAAGAAGCATTTGCCCCAGTCTCATCCATTGGCTCTGGATCTGTCAGGATGTGCTCCTTGTTGTTGCACTGCATGAGGGTGAGAAACTGCATGGACCACAACTCATAGTTGGTCCCATCTATCTTAGCAATGGGAGTCGGGCCCTTGAAGGCTCCGGACGAGAAGATGTCACCCCCGTTGTCTGACATAATGACAAAATAGCCCAATAATGGAATTCAGCTGGGGAGTACATCGATATAAACGAGTCTACAGAATCATACGAAGGATTGATTGTACGTGTAGACTCATACAACCATCCTTGCTAATCCTCGTCACTTGCCAGAAAATATGACTTAGAGGTCCGAAATCACGCTCTCCGGTAGAAATCAGATCGTAGAGTTATAAGTAAATATGCTCAGAGGTATAAGTAAGAGTTGACTCACAGCCCAGAGGGCCAGGGCACAAGGGCCTGGACGCGGGGGCGCCTGGGCGCAGAGAAGGCTGGTGTGGGGGCGCTTGGGTGTGGAGGAGCCTAGGTGCGCAGAGACCTGGACACGGAGGGTCCTGGGCGTGGGGGCGCCTAGGCACGGAGGGACTTGGCCATGGGGCACATGGATCGAGGGTACGAGGTCGGGGTGCGGGGCCTGGAGCGTGGACGATGGCCTGGCATGGGGGGCGCAGGGGCCGAGGGCCTGGCGTGCGGGGGGGGGGGGGTTACGGTTAGGATTGGATAAGGGAACTCCTATTTAGAACCGTCGTTCTGACACCATGTTAAGGGAAAATAATATGATGATTTATTAGAGGCCCAATGGTTCTCATATATAGGAGAAAAACCTATTGGGTAAATTATAGAAAGAAAACCAGAGAAATACAAAATATAGAAAAAATAATAGAGATAGTTAATATCTCAACATATCCCATTCTTCCTTATTAGTGACATTGCATATAGGAGCTAAACGAGGAGAATCGGGAGCACTGATTGCAAAAGAGTCAATCTCACACTTCTAAACATTGGCGGCGCAGCTTGTTGCCTATCTCCGATCAATTTCTATGTAATGAGAAGATCTAGACTTTTATAACATCATCATTTTAGAATCATACCAAATGTTAACAGCTTAGTACATGTGTTTAATAGTGGTAATTTTGTGTAGGTAAGATGTAGCCTTTCATTGGGTTAGAGAAAATCACGAAACAAACTAGTAGCATAGTATTATACATGTAAAAAGGAATGAAACAATATTTTTTAGGATCTGCCATCATCAGTTCTGAGGTCTTTCCAAACATGTCGGGTTTGCGGCAGATGTGGAGATGACCAGGAAGATATGGATCACTTGTTTTTCAGTTGCAGCCTCTCTAGGTCGGTTTGGGAGGGGACTGAATTTCAACGGCTCGGGACGGGTGATTGTGCATCTTTTTGGATCTTCATTAGATCAGTTTGCAGCAATTCGCAAGAAGACGCTTCTCTTGTCTTCGCTCTCTTATGGAAGATTTGGTGTGCTCGTAATGAATTCATTTTTTGTTGTCATCTGTTTTATCCTAAAAATGTAGTGGGTCATTTTAGAGCCCTTGTTTCGGCTTTGCATCATGTATAACTATATTAACGGGTTAATATAATATATATTTTGATGGGTCTCATCTCCAGATCCATGAAAACGAATACAGATATATTCGAATATCCGCTTACTGTATTCAAAAAATTAGCAGATACGGATATCCGTATCCGAATATAAGTCGAATACGGATCGAATATGGATATGGATTGTAAAATATTTCCGGATACGGATACGGATATGGTAATGACTTGAATATCTGGATATCCGAATACAATATTTAATATTATTTTATATATTAGTTAATATAATAGAAGCTACACCCTCATATTATTATATTAGTAGTATACATTATATAATACAACATATTATTGATATTAATAAACTTCTCTTTGTTTGGAGATGAGCACGGACAACGGTTACGAAACCCAATCCTCTTTTTTGCTTCCGATCAAGAATGCATGTAACATCAACGCTTTCTTTTGTCATGATGCAACTTATTTATATATCATTGTCATTTTTTTAAAATCACAATGAGATTTGATAAAAAAATCAATTCGTGTTCATATGTGGTCATTATTCGATCCGTATTCGGATTCCATGTTTATTGGATACATATTTTGATTTCACTTTTTATTCGATTCATATTTGGATTAGCTCTTTATTAGATCCGTATTCGGGTACGCTCTTTATTCGATCCGTATTCGAATTCGATAAATATCGTATTCGGATTCGTATACATATTTTTAATTTTCTTAATGCATAACCGAATCATATATGTACATGAATTCGTATTCGATAGAGATGAAGCGAATATAGATATGAAAATAGACATATTCGATCCGTATCCGATCTGTTTTCATCATTGGATCCACCCATTTCCCTCCAAAAAAAATACTGCAATTAGGGGAAATCTCGATATTGCATCTACTTTGATAAATAGTGGATGATTATTCATAATCTCGATATTGCATCATTCTCCACTATTTATCAAAGTAGTAGAAATGATGATTATGCATGTAAGATCAATTTTCTAGTTTTAATGAAAAATATAATGTTGTTAACATAGTAATATAGCATTGAATGCATTACTGTCACATTTTTATGTCGAGAGAAAGATGAAAGAAACATATTCCATAGAAAAGTAGAAGGAATGTGTTTTAACCAAACCAAACTGTTTTAAATCCTTTAAAAACATCCGATTTTAATTGGTTAGAGAGGTGGACCAAACATTTTATACTCAAACATTTTGAAGATGACCGCAACATTAAGTTATCTTGATTCTTTGCTGGGATTTTAGTTTTGTTTCCTGTAATTATGAAATTGATCGACCTATTTATACTTAAGCTGTTGCAATCACATATTTTGCAATCAGGTGTTTGTGGTGCTGACATTTCCTCCTTGTTAGGCTGCTAGCGGTCTTGAATTTAGTTTTTTCCACTATCAATATGTCCAACAAGAATAACATTTTTAAGAGAGATATTTACACACATAACCTTGAGTAGTTTCATTATTACATCACAAACCCTTGATAATTCAATTATACCCAGGATCCTGAATAAGTGCTCCGTCCTACACTCATAACCCCCCGTCAATTTAGTCCATTAACTTAACTAGACTATTGAGTTACCCTAACATATCCTCCATCCAACCAATGGATTAAATAAAAATCAAAAAAGAAAAAGAAAAAAATCCCACCCTCCCCCTTCCTCCTCCAACCCCATTCCCTTCATCCACCGACCACCTCCCCTCACTTCCTCCTCTAGCCCCCTCTCCCTTCCACTGCCCACAACACCCTCCCACCCCTTCCTCCTTCATCCGCTGGCCACCTCCCCCTCCTCCTCCATCCCCCCCCCTTCCTCCGCCGACCTCCTCCCCCCTTCCTCCTCCAGTTCCCCCCCCCCCTTCCTTTGCCAACCATCTCCCCCTTCCAGGTGGCGAACAACTACTGGACCGGATTGGAGGTCTTCCTGACCTCGGCTCTCTTGGAGAAGGGGCTTCAGAACTTCAAATGACATAAGGTGGTTCTGCGTAATGGCGTACGACGGTGGATTGAAATGTGGGACATGGTATGTGCTCTAGTTCTTGTGAAGAGATAGGTGCCTCGCGTATTACTACTTCTCACACACTGCGCAAGATGGTTGGTATCGATGGCAAAGCTTCTGCATGTTGGTTTCTTGCAGGTGACAGAGCTCTTAAATGGTGAGCAAAGCTGCTCACGGGATGATGGCTGAAGGCGGTGTTAATCAAGTGTTCTTTCGTTCTTGAAGAGCTCAAAGTGGTTGTGATTTCAAAAGATGCTTCATTGCTTCATATGATGGCGGTGGCTTTTTTTATGCAGATAGATTTCGCTCAGACCAACACCTTCTCCATATGGTAGATGAACATGGTCAAATCTAATGGATTCCATGTGGATCCTCCTGCAAGAGAAGATTCAACTCGATTCTTAAAGAATCGGTCTGAAATGTTAACGCCATTGGAAACACTACCAAAGATTTATATTCGTATTGTTCAAGAACCATGTTGAGAATAATGTCAGTTGTAGAGGGTTTTTGGGTATTAGCCCTAATTGGTTTCCCCTTTGTAAACCCTAACCCTAATTCTCTTGTTATATAAGGAGGGTTAGGGAGCCTAATGAAAAACACACAGAAACAAAATCTCAGCATTAACAAGGTATCAGAGCCCTAGGTTTCTGACCTAGGGATCTGTGTCGCTCCCCCCTCCCTCTCTCGGTTGGAGCGCCGCCTCCCCACCTCTACGGTTCCATCGCGCCTACGCCCTCGCCATCTCGCCCCATCTCCGACCTACGCCCTCGACCTCGCACCTCGACCTCGCCCCAGATCCGGCCTCGGCGCCCCAGATCTTGCCCTGCGCCCTGACGCCCTTGATCCCATCATGCCCCATCGCCCCCATCGCCCCTCCCATTACGCCCCATTGCCCCCCCCCCCCCGGTCGCCCCATCGCCCGCATCCCTGATAAGCGTCCCGCACCCTTAGTTAATTCGATCAAATTAATGTCCAAATTACTTTTAATCGTTCGTTGCAGTCGGATACGAGGGCTAATCAAAAACCACTTAAATAAGGTTTGAGTCAATTTCAAGCGGTGAATTTTTTTTACTTGGTAGTATCCAAGGTCAAACTCAGGGAGGCAGCTGTCTCCTTAGGTAGAATTTTAGCATAGATCAAGTGTTAGATTTTCGAGGAGTAATTTTTTGTTCTTTTTCAATTTTCTATGCAAGACATGCAAAAATCCAACCAATTTGAAGTTAAATCAATTTAAGATATCAAATTAATTTCAAAAATTATGAAATTTGGCCAGATGATTAATTATGATGAAAATGAGTTACACTAATTTTTTTGGATTTTTTAGACACTAAATGGATTTACTGGGAATTAAATATGCAGACAGGGTAATTTTCACTATTTAATTTTTAATAAATAACAAATCACAATTTCTTCAAGAAATAAAATTATCCTAGATAGCTCTAATGATAAGGAATCCAGGAAAATTGACAATCTTAATTTCACTGTGAAATGAATTAATTAAAATTAATATAAGAAAATTACTCAACAATTTATTTAGGCCTCGATATGTGTGCAAATGGCATGTAATTTTTATGGCATGTTAAGAATACTGTCCTTAAGATACCGTGAATTTTTGATGATTTTTGGAACCACAGAGAATTAACTACAAATTAAAAGGTGTCACTGGGCAAAATATTTCAAAAATATACCAATTAATTCATTAATAATTCCACTGTAATTACAAAAATAGGAAACGTGGACCAATAGACAGAGGACAAGTTTCTCAACAAAGTGCAATTTTTAGATTCGCAAAATGATGTAAAATGCAACCTAGGGATGCGTGCAAACACAAGGGTATAAATGCAATACAGGAAAATAAAAATACAATAAGCAAATATGCGGACAGGGACTAAAATGCAATTACCTATAATGCTGGGGATCAAGTGCAATTTCTCCAACAAGCACGTGCTCCTCACGTGGGCTCAGCTTCACAGGGACCTTTTTGCAACATTGGAAAGCTCCAAGGGTCTCTGCGTAAATTTCCCAGGCCGCACGTGCTCCTCACGTGGGCGGCCTAGGCTCGGATGGCTGCGGAGGCTCGAAGCTAGGCTCGGCGCTTCTGGAGGTCTGGAGTGAGGCTCGGAGAAGCTTCGGGCTGTCCGAGCCTAGGTTCGGGGAAGAGGCTCGGACCCTTTCTGCGTGGCTCGATAAGGACCGTTGGATCAAGCTTGATCCAACGGCGATCTGGGCGTCGATGAAGATGGCGACGTGGCTCGCTGAGGGCCCTTGGATCAAGAGATCCAAGGGGTGTCGGTGCTGACGCGTGGCTCGATCAAAGATCGTCAGATCTACGTTGATCTGACGGCTCCTGGCTGCTCCAGATGTCGATGACGTGGAGGGCTAAGCGCCGTTAGATCAGGAAAGATCCAACGGTGCTGGTGAAGCGCGACTGAGGGGCGACGTGGCACGAAGTCTACCGTTCGATCAAGGTGATCGAACGGCAGCTGGTGCTAGGGATGAGCATTGGGCTGGGCCGGCCCAGCCCAGCCCGAAGACCGGCCCGCATAGCCCGGCCCGGCCCGAGCCCGAATTATTTATGGGCCGGGCTTGGGCCGAAGATGTAGGCCCATTATATAATTGGGTCGGGCTTGGGCTTAGCCCGGCCCAGCCCATTAGGCCTGATAGCCCGGCCCACGTAGAAGCCCAAAATTAGGCCCGTTAGGCCCGATAGCCTAGCCCACATAGAACTCATATGTGTCTAGACTTTGATATCTCACTTTAATATATTCATCTGGATTTAATGAGGGAGTTGACTATGTCGACAGATTAATCCACTTGAGGTATATTTTCAACCTGTTTGTTTACTATTATTTGCACATGTTTCTATAATATCTCTATGAAACTCTTTCCATTAGATATTGTAGAATCATATATATGACCAAATCTGTGCAAAATAGTAGGATAATTAAATAATAAAGACCTAAATAACTAATAAATACTTCATAACGAAGATTACAATCAAAATAACCAAACGAGGGTACGCCAAGTTTATGGGCCCACCAAGTCTAGACCCATAAGTTTTTGGCCGGTACAAGCCCAATTGAAGATTGAGACATTATGGGCCGGCCCGGCCCAGGCCCGACCCATAATAATTGGGCCGAGCTTGGGCCTGGGCCTTCAAAAAAAAATTTAGTGGGCCTAGGCCCGGCCCAAAGCCCACAAACTTAAATGGGCCTGGGCCTGGGCCCTGTAGGGCCCGGCCCAGGCCCGGCCCATGCTCATCCCTAGCTGGTGCTTCTCCTTCAACGGGCCTCCGCCGCCTGTGGAGGAGATGGCTGGGCTCTGACGAAAAGGCGTTAGCTCCGTCCGTTCCTCCAGATGCCGATGAAGCTCTCCGAAGTGTCGGAGATATCCCAGTAGGAGCGTGGCGATGCGGCGAAGGCGTTGATGGTCTCAGGAGCTGGAGAGGGCCGTCGGAGGTTGCTGGCGACGAAGCTCAAAGTCGTCTCCGGCGAGCTTCCGTTCAATGAACAGAGGTGCTCCTGCAGATGTTAGAGGTAGAGCCGAAGCTCGTGCGTGTGCTTGTGGAGAATCGACGGTGATCGGAGAGGCCTAAGGGTAGTGGAGATGGATTGGCGATGGTGCTCCGGCCAAGTGGCGGAGCTGGAGCTGATGGGGGATGCAGTGCGTCGTCGGCGGGCGTAGATGTGGCCGCGAAGATGAGAGCTTCGACGCGAAGCTCGGCGGAGTGGAATGGAAGCGAGAGGATGACCGGTGGCAGCAAATAAAAATCGAGAAAAACGAAGAAGAAAAGAAGAGAAGATCGGAGGAGAATGGAGGGTTCACCTGGGGATTGGACCTCCCTCTTGGGGTCCAGGTCGTCGCTCGAGGGACCGGTGGTGTCCCGAGCTCGTGCAGCGTCGCGGAGGAGCGGCTGCGACACGGCGGAGGTGTCGTGGATCTCGCCGGAGAAGAAGCCCTTCTTCGCTCAACGAATCGTCAAATTGCTGTCACCAATTGGAGGCTCGGAGCTCAGGGAAGCTCTCTGGAGTGGCGGATAGCCATGACGGTGGCTGGTGATGGTGTATTTATAGGATGGAGGTGTCAGCAGTGTTGGCGATGAGGCGAGGTTCATGGGCGTCATGGAGCGACTCTGGTGGTCGTAGTGGGGAGTGAGGTAGCTGGCGAGGATGAGGGACGAGTGGGTGACATCGTGGAGGTGGTGGTGCTTATCTGCGGCGTAGATGCGGTTCTGTATTGGCCCTGCTGGCCATGCCAATACTGCTGCTGCTGATGGGACGGTGTTGGCCCCTGCTGATAGGTGCGCTGCTGCTGGTACCCCTGTTCTGGCCTGGACTGGAAGCGCGGTATGGGAACGGGCCTGGTCTCTTGGTAGACTGGGGATGGGCGATATGGCTGATCCTTTCCCATTTCGATTTGCCTGACTATCGGGTCACGGCTATACCAAAGCCCGATGATCTCGTACACTGGTGGAGGCTCCTCGTATCCCGTCTCCACTTGTGGGGGTGCATGCTGGTTCTGCTGGTTGTAAGTCTGGTCCCAGCTACTCTGAGACCCCGGTGCCTGTTCCTGTACAAGATGGACTCGATGTACAGGTACAGGTGGTGCAGAAGGGGTAGGTAGCTTCATCTTAGCTACCTTCTCAGAGAGCTCCTCCACTTGCTTCAGTAGGTTCGAAAGAGACTCCATTTCCGCGACTCTCTTGTGGATCTGCTCGACCATGGTAAGCTTGTCGGCAATCATCCCCATGCTGGGAATGAGGTCCTCAGTCAGATCTGCTACAGACCTTCAGGTTGTCTCATTGGATAGGATTGAGGGAGACAACTGATAGGCCCTTGTGGCCTGCGACCTGCCGGTTTCTGCCATCTGCTCTAGGATCTTCCATACGGCGTGCTCGTTCTTGTTCAGATAGCTTCCTCCACAGGCAGCACTGACTAACCCCTGCATCTCCGGGGTTAGACCACAGAACAAGGTCTGGACTAAGATCGCCTTCGAAATGTCGTGGCATGGGCATTTCTGTACTAAATCATTGAGCCTGTCCCATGCTTCATGGAAAGGTTCACTGGGTCCTTGAGCGAAGCTGGCGATCTTCGTTCTCATCTGGTTAGTCCTACTGAGAGGGTAGAACTTTTTCAAGAAAAGATCCTTTAACTGCATCCATGTAGTACATACCACCCCTAAGTTCTTCAGCCAATGAGCAGCCTTATCACCTAAGGCAAAAGGGGTGGCCTTCAGTCGGATATAATCTTGGCCAACATTGGGATGGCTAAGATTATTGCACACCAGTTCGAAGTCACGGAGGAAAGTGTATGGTTCTTCAGTGAGGTTTCCGTTGAACTTCGGAAGCAGACTAAGGAAGTGGGGCTTCAGCTCAAATGCTTGGGCGGGAACTGCGGGTGCTAACCAGTTCTGAATCTCGTTCTCCGCCGGGTTTTAGGTATCGACCATTGGTCGGTCGATTCCCCCAGCTACAATAATCTGTCCCATTCGCGCTGTGAGATCTGCATTCTTCTGTTCGGCTTCGGCGAGGCGATTAAGAATCTGTCGTATCTGGTCCTCATCTGGTGGCATCCTTGGCGGCATCTTGTCCTCTAGTTCTGGGGATTGGGAAATAATATCGGTGTTAGAGGGCAAATCAAGGAAGGGGTTACCGAGGCGATGGTCTTCCTCGACAATCTCGGAGGAGATAAAAGGGTTGGTTTGAGAGTAACCACCCTGAGCATGAGGGAACCAGGACTCAAGAGGGTCATGAGTAGACCTGGCCAAACACCGGGCCGGGCCGGCCCACGGGCCGGGCCGAACGGGCCGACGTTTTAAATAGTCTTGTCCAAGGCCCGGGTTGGCCCGGCCCATGGGCCATACTTTACAGCCCAAGCCCGGCCCAGCATGGGCCGGGCCGGGCTATTATGGCCCATGGGCCACCTTTTTAAATATGACATATTCATTAATTTGCTTTATAAATGGCTTATTAATGGTGAAAAGTAATTTAAGCTTCTAATGAACATTGATGTTATTATTATTAATCTTGATTCTCAGTTATAAATAACGTAATAAACGTATGGTCGAATTTGACGAAATTTAAATATATCTCGCTATTTTCATCTATAAGAATTTGCAACCGCTCTATAATTTTTTCATCATATTTATTATATCTATGTAGATCTTATGAAATTTCTTATCATCAAATTCTTACCATTTGACATATCATCATGTCAATTTATTGTAGTTGTAAATAAAAACAAAACAATGAAGACCACCAAAATAATGCAATCATCTACTTTAAATGACTTCACATGATTACCAAAATAGCAAAAAATATAAATAAAACATCTCAACATGAGTTTGTAAGATATATAACTCAAAGTGCATCCATGATTCTGTATCTGTGATAATTCGACACAAACAACCAAATGACAATGGAAATCGGTAGAATAGAGGTGCATCCATGATTCTGTGTGAACCAATCAGCAAAATACATGCAGATTTAAAAAAATGGAATCAAATTATAATTATATTTAATTAACATTAAATTTATTGTTTTTTGAAATACCTAAAAGCAATCAGCTAGATCACTGTCATCTTCTCCATCCATTTTTTCAATGTCATCATCACTGGAACCACTTCCATCGTCACTCTTGCAAATTGAAGTATCTACATAATAAATAAAAGTTAAAAAATAGATATAAAAAGATAAGAGCATCTAGATATGCTTACATAAAAAAATAACAGAACAAGTTACCTAATCCACGAGACCAATCTTGAAGGCAAACTAATGCTTGCACTGTTTTTGATTTAAGGGAGCTTCTAGTCGTTGTAATCGTCTTCCCACCAAGACTAAATGCAGATTCCGAGGCAACTGTCGTGACTGGTATTGTAAAAATATCACGTGCCATAGCTGAAAGTTCTGGATATCTCATTGAGCACTTACTCCAAAACTCCAAAACATTCAAGTCGGTGTTTAAATCAAGACTCGGTTCATCTAGGTAAAGATCCAATTGAGATTTCTCACTGACTGAAGAATGATTTTTGTTGATAAACAATGAGTAATCTTCAAAATCATCTAAATCCGCATTAGATTTGTTATCTAAACTTGTCTCTCCAACATAAGGCTCCATGGAACAAATATTACTTGATTTGGGCTTGTAGTCTTCATATAATCTTCGAAGTGTACTTAAAACTTTCTCAACATAAATTTCTGCTCTATCAGCGCCATAAACTTTTTCGAAGCAAAAATGCAAGAAGTTAACTTTGCAACGAGGATCGAGAATTGTGGCACAACTCAAGATGGCATTATATTCCCCCCAATACTTGTCAAACTTTTGTTGCATTCCCTTGACCATACCACTTAAAAATGTATATGGTCCATTGGCCATCTCTAACAAACGCATGTGAACCTTCCACACACCTCTAAAATATAGGTTTGAGGTGGGATATTTACTACCAGAAAACAAACATGTTACCTCATAGAATATCTTTAAAAAGCGATGCAAAACTCTTAGGTCATCCCATTCTTGTTCAGAAATCATAAAACTTCTCAATGTTTGATCACGTCCTGCAAAATGCATGAATACATCTTTGTAATACAACATTCGATCCAGCATTATATACGTAGAATTCCACCTGACCGGCATGTCAAGTCTAAACTTTTTCAAAGTTTGCAAACTGAAAGACTTCTCAGCAAGATCAAAAAACTTCTGCCTTCTTTTAGAAGATCTATCGATGTATTTCACCATATCACGGATACGATCTAAAACTGGACCAATAGCGTCTAATCCAGATTGAACGATCAGATTTAGCACATGTGCACAACAACGAATGTGAAAGAACTCCCCATGACATATGAGAAATTGTTTAGCTATAAGAGAATTTCTAACAAAGGAAATCATGGAATCATTGTAACTTGCATTATCCGTTGATATAGAAAACAATTTGTTCTCTATTTTCCATTGGCTGAGAAACAAACGTAACTCATTTGCAATGCACATTCCATCATAAGGTGGTATTAAAGATCTAAACCGTAAGATCTTTTTGTTTAGCTTCCATTTTGCATCAATGAAATGAGCTGTTACACATATATACTCTTCTTTTGTGTGTTGACTTTTCCAATTGTCGGTTGTTAAACAGATTCGACCAGGTGCACTTTCTAAAAATTCTCTTAAGCGGTCTCTTTCTTTCACATATAAGGACATAAGCTCTCTCTTCAAAGTGTGTCGACCGAATGGCTTGAATTCTGGATTTGCCTTTAAAATCATTCTTCTGAAACCTTTTTCTTCAACTATTGAGAAGGGATGTGTTCCCTCAACCACAAACATAGAAATATATTTTCTAAGCTCGTTATTGTCAAATTTGTGATTCTTGAGAGAACACATATCATCATCTCCCTTCTCAACACTAAGTTTGTAAAACCCATGCAAACTGCGATTTTTAAGTGCATTGCAGTGATTGTCAATATGACGTTTTAAGTGAGAAGTACCACTGGACACTTTTGCAGTAAGCTCTTCATGACAATGTTTACATATGGCTTTAATTTCTTTTTTCTCCTTATCAACCACTCGCTTAAAATCTTTCCATACCTTCGAGTGTAGCTTGGGGTCATTGTTTGATTCTTTGTATTCTTTGAAGCCATCTTCTTCGATCAATATGACATCCTTTTCTCGAGCCCTTTTATTTGATGTATTGATTTCTGTCTCACCATCGTTTGCAGTGGCCATCCTATTTTTTGACATTAAAATTCCAAAAATCAGTTGAAAAATCCAGTATCATTAAAATATACTCATGTTATAATTTATAATCCATCATGCACATGAATAATATGTATACATGTATAATGGAATCTAAACCGTGAATGCATTCTTTTCCCTTGAGATTTATTTTTATATTAATATGCAGGAAATATATGATTACGGTATTCATAAGGTTTTGTTGTTGTAGATTTTATCTTATTTTTTATTCGAATACATAAATAAAAACTATTTTTATATAATTGATTATTGTGGACCTTGTGGTTGATGATAAAACCGTGAATGCATTGTTCCCTCTTGATTGATTTTAGATAGTATTTCGTATTTATTATTTGAAATACAAAAATCTGAATCAAAATTAAAACTATCATCATATATTTCATGCATATTAATATAAAAATAAATCTCAAGGGAAAAGAAAGGTATATCAAAATTCCAATCTAAAATCACTCCAGAGGGAACAATGCATTCATAACGTTATAATTTCATCTTATGAATTAAAACATACTCAAGTTATAATCCATTGACAATATTACATTAATTTGATAAAATATACATGTTGACCACTAAAAAATATAATAATATAATATACATTAGCAATATATTTATGCATCTGAAGATTCAGAATAAGTTTACGAATCATGCGAAAACTTGACGGCAAACACATGAGTCAATCAACTTCATCTAAAGATAAAATGCGCTCGATACCGTGATCTGATTTTTAACAAAGTAACAATATTAACATGTTATGATCATTTTAATAAGTGCTCACCTGTTAATCGCTGGAGCTGGTGTGATTAGTGAATATTCTTTGTTGCCGAAGGATGTCGTCTTCACTCTTCAGAGAAGAAATGAACATGAAGTATCAAGAACAATGAATCGACGATGCATACATGCCAGCAACAGAGAGGGACGATCTCACACCAATACTCGCCAAGAACTCCGCCACTGTTTATTTCCTTGGGAAGAAATTCACCGGCTCACAATGAAATTGGTGGGGCTGTAACTGTAAGTTTGCATCCGAGATTCCCAAAATAATGAAGGACAATGGCAAATTGGCAAACATGGGAAGTTGGCAACGTTAAGATTCAAGATGAAATAGGATTCTCGAAAATTTCAAGGACAATTAACATGTCTCAACTCGAATATATGGAATGTGGAAGGACACTACATGGAATGTGAAAGGACAGTATATGGAATGTGAAAGGACTTGCGGTGGATGAATGATTCAGTGGTGTCATTTGAACATGTGTTAGTGGGATATTTTTAGAACTTTTTTGAAGTGGCAAGCTCTATACATTAATGGCTAAACGTATGTAGAAATCCCTTTGATAAAATTTAAAATGATGAGTAATTAAGGCAAATCACTAATGACGAGTAATTAAGGCATATAACTAATGATGCCATAATTGTTCACATCCTTTTGGCTAACTTATTTCTAATTTTCGATAAATTGCGATTCGACTTTCGAGAGACCTTCGCATTTTATTTATGAAAAAAATATTCGGCTAGAATAAATATTATCACTAGGAGTGGGAACTTTAAGTTCATTGCGGGCCGGGTCGGGCCGAGTCGGGCTATATAAATCGTGACCATGGCCCGCCCACTTTAAAACCGGGCCGATATGTGGGCCGGGCCGGGCCGGGCTTGATATCAAATCACCAGTCCAAAGCCCGGCCCATGAGCGGGCTGGGCGGGCGGGCCCCCGGCCCATTGGCCAGGTCTAGTCATGAGTCCTGGGTGGTCCAAGGTGCGCTCGGACCGTTAAAGATGAGTTACTTGGGGGACTCATAGAGAGATCAGTGAATAATGCGTCGAGATCTCCCCTGTCACTCATCTTGATGAAGTGAGAAGAAGATAGGATTTTACTCCTACCTGAAGCAAGCAAAAAGAACAATCCAAGACCCTGGGTTCACACTCAACACAGTGAAGGACTCGAAGTCGAGTCCAATTAATCTTGTAGTTTTTAAGTGTGATTTTCAAGCAAAATAAGCAAGGATTACGCGGCCTATAGGGAAGTCGGCTCAGAGCCGGATGCGTCTTCCATGTGTAACCTGTCGCCTAAGATACCGCCGCTCCTTCCTTTCTTCGCTCCTATCCCAAGCCGATGGATTCAATGACCACACCCCTATCTACCTGCAAGCAGGCGGAGGCTGACAAGGCCGGAACTTCACCCCGGGGGTTACTGGCAGCTTGTCGCAAAGTACCGCAATTTCGCCCCTATCTACCTGAGACAGGCGGAGGCTACTTGGTACTAATCAAAGAATCTGAAATTTATTCGACTTATGATATTTGCTAGGATTGGTTAGAACGTGATATGGAAGGCGGGGATTTGGGCTCTGCCTTAAGGTGTTCACACACACTCAAGTACCCTCACTCAGCCTGAATACAAGATCGGGGATTAATCTCCCGCAAACAATTTTCAAATTTTATTCCTTTTTTTTTGGTCAATACTGTTTAGCAGTCCCGGTTTTAAGATAGGTTATCACTGATTAAGTCCACCACACAGCACGCCTATCGGACAGTCCCAATTTCCTTTTAGTTTAAATGTGAAAATCAGAGGGGGAAATCGAGAAAAGCCAATGCAAGTAAAAATCAATGATGCGTATGCTGAGTGAAGAATACTTACAGTGATCCCTTCGCTTTTTATGCAGGATGCAGAACAGAATTGAAAACTTTTAATCTAGATGCAAATGCAAGCGATGAAAGCCACTCCTAGACAGGCAGTTCTATTAGCGTGAAGAACAGTTTAATTTGACTAAGTACTGCGGTCTAGGTGCGTCTTTTAAGTGTATTGTGTGGTGCTAATAATTTACGAGCACAAGCAAATCCTAGAGTGGCTCGAGGAGCCGCTAGTGCAATCTAAATTACATTTACCCACACAGCACACAGGACACAGTTCCGCTATATTTACACGCGCGAGATCCCAAACGGGAACCGCTGGAAATGATGCGAAAAAGAAATAAAATGAAATAAAATGTAATTTACAAAGCCTCTCTTCCACTCAATAAAAATTAAAAGGCTAAGTCCTTGAAGCGTCATCGACTCCTCGCGGTCCTCGCACAAAAACAAATTGAGGTCAGAGAGCGACACAAAAATAAAATAATGCAAGAAATAAAGGAGAGAAAAAAATAATTACAAGAACACCGGGGGTCAGACTACCCGGGGAAGGAAAATCAAACACTCAAAAATTCGCTAAAATTTAACCTAAGTCGTGCCTCCCCGGCAACGGCGCCATTTTGATAAGCGTCCCGCACCCTTAGTTAATTCGGTCAAATTAATGTCCAAATTACTTTTAATCGTTCGTTGCAGTCGGATACGAGGGCTAATCAAAAACCACTTAAATAAGGTTTGAGTCAATTTCAAGCAGTGAATTTTTTTTTACTTGGTAGTATCCAAGGTCGAACTCAGGGAGGCAGCTGTCTCCTTAGGTAGAATTTTAGCACAGATCAAGTGTTAGATTTTCGAGGAGTAATTTTTTTGTTCTTTTTCAATTTTCTATGCAAGACATGCAAAAATCCAGCCAATTTGAAGTTAAATCCATTTAAGATATCAAATTAATTCCAAAAATTATGAAATTTAGCTAGATGATTAATTATGATGAAAGTGAGTTACCCTAATTTTTTTGGATTTTTCAGACACTAAATGGATTTACTGGGAATTAAATATGCAGACGGGGTGATTTTCACTATTTAATTATTATTAAATAACAAATCACAATTTCTTCAAGAAATAAAATTATCCTAGATACCTCTAATGATAAGGAATCCAGGAAAATGGACTGATCTTAATTTCACTGTGAAATGAATTAATTAAAATTAATATAAGAAAATTACTCAACAATTTATTTAGGCCTCGATATGTGTGCAAATGGCATGAAATTTTTATGGCAAGTTAAGAATACTGTCCTTAAGCTACTGCGAATTTTTGATGATTTTTGGAACCACAGAGAATTAACTACAAATTAAAAGGTGTCACTGGGCAAAATATTTAAAAAATATACCAATTAATTCATTAATAATTCCACTGTAATTACAAAAATAGGACACGTGGACCAATAGACAGAGGACAAGTTTCTCAACAAAGTGCAATTTTTAGATTCGCAAAATGATGTAAAATGCAACCTAGGGATGTGTGCAAACACAAGGGTATAAATGCAATACAGGAAAATAAAAATACAATAAGCAAATATGCGGACATGGACTAAAATGCAATTACCTATAATGTTGGGGACTCAAGTGCAATTTCTCCAACAAGCACGTGCTCCTCACGTGGGCTCAGCTTCATAGGGACCTTTTTGCAATATTGGAAAGCTCCAGGGGTCTCTACGTAAATTTCCCAGGCCGCACGTGCTCCTCACGTGGGCGGCCTAGGCTCGGATGGCTGCGGAGGCTCGGGGTTAGGCTCGACGCTTCTGGAGGTCTGGAGTGAGGCTCGGAGAAGCTTCGGGCTGTCCGAGCCTAGGTTCGGGGAAGAGGCTCGGACCCTTTCTACGTGGCTCGATAAGGACCGTTGGATCAAGCTTGATCCAACGGCGATCTGGGCGTAGATGAAGATGGCGACGTGGCTCGCTGAGGGCCCTTGGATCAAGATTGATCCAAGGGGTGTCGGTGCTGACGCGTGGCTCGATCAAAGATCGTCAGATCTACGTTGATCTGATGGCTCCTGGCTGCTCCAGATGTCGATGACGTGGAGGGCTAAGCGCCGTTAGATCGGGAAAGATCCAACGGTACTGGTGAAGCGCGGCTGAGGGGCGACGTGGCACGAAGTCTACCGTTCGATCAAGGTGATCGAACGGCAGCTGGTGCTTCTCCTTCAACGGGCCTCCGCCGCCTGCGGAGGAGATGGCTGGGCTCCGACGAAAAGGCGTTAGCTCCGCCCGTTCCTCCAGATGCCGATGAAGCTCTCCGAAGTGTCGGAGATATCCCAGTAGGAGCGTGGCGATGCGGCGAAGGCGCTGATGGTCTCAGGAGCTGGAGAGGGCCGTCAGAGGTTGCTGGCGACGAAGCTCGAAGTCGTCTCCGGCGAGCTTCCGTTCAATGAACAGAGGTGCTCCTGCAGATGTTAGAGGTAGAGCCGAAGCTCGTGCGTGTGCTTGTGGAGAATCGACGGTGATCGGAGAGGCCTAAGGGTAGTGGAGATGGATTGGCGATGGTGCTCCGGCCAAGTGGCGGAGCTGGAGCTGATGGGGGATGCAGTGCGTCGTCGGCGGGCGTAGATGTGGCCGCGAAGATGAGAGCTTCGAGCGAAGCTCGGCGGAGTGGAATGGAGGCAAGAGGATGACCGGTGGCAGCAAATAAAAATCGAGAGAAACAAAGAAGAAAAGAAGAGAAGATCGGAGGAGAATGGAGGGTTCACCTGGGGATTGGACCTCCCTCTTGGGGTCCAGGTCGTCGCTCGAGGGACCGGTGGTGTCCCGAGCTCGTGCAGCGTCGCAGAGGAGCGGCTGCGACACGGTGGAGGTGCCGTGGATCTCGCCGGAGAAGAAGCCCTTCTTCGCTCAACGAATCGTCAAATTGCTGTCACCAATTGGAGGCTCAGAGCTCAGGGAAGCTCTCTGGAGTGGCGGATAGCCATGACGGTGGCTGGTGATGGTGTATTTATAGGATGGAGGTGGCAGCAGTGTTGGCGAAGAGGCGAGGTTCATGGGCGTCATGGAGCGACTCTGGTGGTCGTAGTGGGGAGTGAGGTAGCTGGCGAGGATGAGGGACGAGTGGGTGACATCGTGGAGGTGGTGGTGCTTGTCTGCGGTGGTCGAGGTGCTGCCAAGAATAGGAAGGGGGCGCCCCTCCCGCAAGGCAGGGAACGTGGGAGAGAGGGGCACCCGGAGGTAGGAGACGAAGTCTCCACCGTTGGATCTTGTGATCCAATGGTGGTGATCGAAGAGGTAATGGCCGGGTAGGATTAGATCGGGGCGCGGTGATGATGGGCCGTGATCGCGCCACGTGGAGGGCGCTGGGCAAAGCGCGGGCGAGCGGCTTGGATGAGGAGATGGAGATGATCGAAGGGACGAGGAGCGCCAACAGAAGAGCGGCTGTGATGGAGGGATCAGGGGCTTGATCAGATGGTTCATATGCCGCCACGTGGCGAGCTCTGGAAGAGGCGCGGACGGGCGGATCAGATGAGGCCCTGGAGATGATCTAACGGCGTGGATTTAAGGCGCACGTGGAAGCAGCTAGGCCGTTGGATCTATAGCGTAATCCAACGGCTGTGGCTGCGGGCGACTGGGGCAAGGGGAGCGGGCCGCGTGGCGCAACCAGAGGGTGCCACGTGGCCTGCTGTGAATGGCTGGAAGAAAATGAATGTGTAGAGAGAAGAGGGGGCCGAATTTGGAAAAACTCAAAACATAAAAATTGTAGATCTCGATGAGATCTACAAGTTTCATGTTGACCAAAGACGGAGATGAGGTCAAATATGACACATAAATACAAATATACAAATATACATATATGTAGTATACAAGGTGGCCCAAAAACCCAACTTTCTCATACGAGCTCCAAATTGGATGAAATTAGTCTCATTTGAAAGGTCTTTTAATGTGTAGTATTTTAAGAGTAAGTAGACCTAGTTCGGAGTTTGTATGAGGGATTTATGTGCATTTTAGTGTACAGGGGTTCTAGGGCTTTATTGACTAATTTTCAAGGGGGATTTTTGGCATTCTTCCCTATATGATTAACTAAGGAGTACATATTATAAGGAAGAGGTTATTTTAGTGAGTGATATTTTACAAGGGATTTTGGCTTCTTATTTGAATGCAAATGGACTGCTAATATGAATGTATTATGTGTGTATGCATGAATGCTATTTATGCATTATAAAGGGAAATATGCCTCTATTTACTCGGGAACAAGGCTCTATTTTTGACTTTTGAAGTGATGAATCACAGATTCATCAACCCCCTATACTTAAACCTTGCTCGTCCCCGAGCAACTAAATGAAATGCAAGAGTGAAATGATTTTGGGTTCCATACCAAGGTCATGAACAAAAGTTAAAAATGGAGCTTGACTCAACCTTTGGATTAATTGTGTGGCGGAACCTTATTTAGACCTGAACTTAAGACCTAACAGACTTCAAGTTCCACAAGTCTTCTATTCAAGACGCCTCAACAGTCAGGTCAGAACAAATCCTCAAACGCAAATTTCTGATGACTATGATTCTTACTTGTACTGTGTAAGTGATATGTAACTCTCCACATCAGAAATGGCTCGGAACCAGCCTCCTCTAACAAGGTAACTCAATAACCCGGTCCAGTAACTCTTTCCTCGAGGAGCGGGGTATTCCCTTCTAAGTTCAAGTGCGACCAACTCAAGAGGAGGGGGTAGAGAAGAGAATGGACGGTAGCCAGTGTAGCTACCTCAATATCTACTCATAACTTGGTCCAGAACCCACTAGCTTTTCACTTTGCCTGTGCAAAGTATGCAGATGAGATGCAGATGACATGAATGAAAATGCAAGACTCTTTTCCTTTTGAAAATGAAAGATAATATGCAAGAGTAAATAAGAAGCCTTTTTGTTTTATTTTTCTGGTATACATCATGTTTTACAACAAATTTTACAAATGTATGTTTTACACGAATTTTACAACTTTTCATACAAGTATTATACATATAGTACAATTTTTTTCGATTTTTACCCACCCATAATTATTGTAAAATATACAAAAATACGCGAAACATACGTGAAAGTACGAGCTATGGGTAAAGTATATATGTAATATATACACGCCCCCCTATACTTAGCGTGTGCTATGTCCTCAAAGCACGAAAGCGACTAAAAAGACATAGCTCGGGCTAAGCGTAGGAGAGCTAAAATTACAAGAGTATAGAAGTCGTCTTGCCCCCTATACTTAGGCTCTGGTAGCCCAAGTGTAGCAGAAGATCAGAAAGTGAGGCGGACGAGGTAGGTCACGGAGACAAGTGGGTGAATATACAATGCGGGCATCGGTCCCCCCTATACTTAGGCTCAGGTCAGCCTAAGTATCGGTAGAGTATGAGGACCAATGTGATCTGGAGAATGTACAGTGAACCGACTCAGGTGACCCCTCCCCCCTATACTTAGGATCTGGTTATCCTAAGTATAGTCCAAGATAATGGTTCGATGATATGAGGATGGGTTACTAGAGTCGCGGGGGAAAAGGATAGGATGTACAAGACTGATGGTATATACAGATGGGTCGGTCTGAATCTTTCGAGATGCTGCGGATGGTTGGAGTTCACTGCTGCAAGGTCTCATACGCGGCTTGAGGTGTATCTGCTGTATCTGTCTCGCGCATGAATACAATCTCCTCAACATGGACTAACTGCTCATTGGATTCGACGAAGTGCTTCAACAGCTGTCCATTCACTAGGAATGTCGGTGCGTCATCTGCGAGATCTGAGATCTCGACACATCCACTATCATGCACCGTACGGACGACAAATGGTCCCGTCCACTTAGACTTCAACTTGCCTTGGAAAATCTTCAGCCTAGCATTGAACAACCATACCTTCTGTCTAGGAACAAAGGTCTTTCGTCTGATATATCTATCATGTCAACGCTTCACCTTGTCCTTGTACACCAAACTATTGTCATATGTGCGGTTTCTGACTTCCACAAGCTCATTCAGATCCATGTCTCTCTGTTTCTGACCCAGGTGTGTGTTCCAGTTGACCTTCTTGATTGCCCATTCAGATTTGTGCACTAACTCTGCGGGCAAATGGCACGGCTTTCCGAATACCATTCGGAACGGGGAGGTGCCTAACGGTGTCTTATAAGCCGTCCTATACGCCCAGAGGACTTGATCCAAGATCTGAGACCAGTCCTTCCTGTCCGGGAGGACAAGCTTTTGCAATATGGTCTTCACCTCCCTATTTGACACCTCAGCCATACCTTTGGTTTGTGGGTGGTAAGGACTCGCGACACGGTGTTCGATGCCGTAGTCCTTCAGGAGTTTCTTCACCTCCCGATTCACAAAGTGGCTACCCCCGTCTGATATCATCATTTTGGGGATCCTGAACCTAGAGATTATGTGCTCTCTGATGAATTTACAGACAGTCCTGCTGTCTGCGGCTCGGGTCGGGATAGCCTCCACCCATCTGGACAAATAATCTACCGCAAGAAGGATATATTCGAACCCATGGCTGACAGGGAATGGGCCCATGAAATCGATGCCCCAGGCGTCAAAGACATCACAAATGATGACCGGCTGCATTGGCATCTCATCCTTGGAACCAACGGTTCCTCCCATTCTCTGGCAAACTGGGCACGACTTCGCGAAGGCGGTGGCATCACGAAATAGAGTCGGCCAGTAGAAGCCACATTGAAGTACCTTCCATGCGATCCTCTTCCCGGAGTGGTGTCCTCCTGCCTCCAAGCTATGGCATAAAGAAAGGACACTCTGGTATTCCTCCTGAGGAATACAACGTCTCCAGACACAATCCGATCCTTCAAAGAAAAGGATCGGATCCTCCCAATGGTAGTGTCTTGCATCCGACTTTAGTCGGTCGATTTGGTTCTTGGGCCAATCTTCAGGAACTTTCTTGGAGACAAGATAATTCACGATATTGGCGTACCATGGGAGTGAGTCTATAACAAAAATCGACTCGTCAGGGAAGGAGTCTGGAATTGGTGAAACCTCGGAAGTATTAAGATCTTCGAGACGAGAAAGATGATCGGCCACTACGTTCTTCCTTCCAGGTTTATCACGGATGTCCAAATCAAACTCCTGGATAAGTAAAATCCAACGAAGAAGACGCGCCTTCGCGTCCTTCTTCTCCATCAAATACCGTAGTGCCGTGTGGTCCGTGAACACAGTTACCTTGGATCCAATTAGGTGAGATCTGAATTTTGTCCAAGGCAAACACTACCGCAAGCATTTCCTTTTCTGTAACTGTATAGTTACGCTGAGCAGAATCAAGCACTTTTCTTGCGTAGTGAATTGCAAACGGGACACCATCTCTTCTTTGTCCCAACACAGCCCCAACAGCATAATCAGAGGCGTCTGTCATGATCTCAAAAGGTAGAGACCAATCTGGGGATTGCAGGATGGGTGCGTCCATGATCATTCCTTGTAAAAGCATAAAGGCCTCAAGACATTTGTGATCTACAATAAACTCCATGTCTTTGCCTAAAAGCTCAGTTAGCGGTCGGGCAATCTTAGAAAAATCCTTAATAAATCTCCGATAAAATCCAACATGCCCGAGGAACGACCGCAACTGCCTTACGTTGGTTGGTGGCTGGAGTCGTCTGATCACGTCCACCTTGGCAGGGTCAACCTCCATTCCTCTCTTGGAGATGACATGCCCCAACACTATGCCCTCCGTCACCATGAAGTGACTTTTCTCCCTGGAGAGCACCAGATTAACCTCACAACATCTCTTGAGGACTCGGTCCAGATTCCTAAGACAGGAATCGAAAGAATCGTCGTGGACCGAGAAGTCATCCATGAAGACTTCCAGGAATTCGCCGACCATTTCGGCGAATACAGCAATCATGCACCTTTGAAAAGTACTTGGAGCATTGCATAGCCAAAAGGCATGCACCTGAAAGCATAGGTACCAAAGGGGCATGTAAACGTGGTCTTTTCGTGGTCCTCTGGAGCTATGGCTACTTGATTGTAGCCCGAGAACCCATCTAGGAAGCAGAAGAATTCTTTCCCCGCTAGTCTTTCTAAGATCTGATCAATGAATGGTAGGGGGAAATGATCCTTCTTCGTCGCAGCATTCAGGCGTCTGTAATCCACACAGATGCGCCACGACGTGGGTACTCTCGTCACGATCTCTTCTCCGTCCTCGTTGGTGGTCGTCTGAATTCCCGACTTCTTCGGGACAACATGGATTGGGGCCACCCACTTAGAGTCGGAGATTGGGTAAATGAAACCCGCGTCGCACCATTTTTCTATCTCCTTCTTCACGACCTTTCGTAAATTTGGATTCAACCATCGTTGGAATTCACGAGAGGGTTTGGCCTCATTTTCCAAGTAAATATGGTGCGAACACAGAGCGGGATTTATCCCGTGGAGATCGGAAATGCTCCAGCCTATCGCCTTGCGGTTTTTCTCCAGGATCTCTAGCAAGCGAGATTCCTGCTCCTCGGTCAATTGCGAACTGATGATGACCGGAAATCTTTTGTCTTGGCCCGCAAGGAAGGCATATTTCAAGGTTGTGGGTAGGGGTTTGAGCTCAGGAATAGTGTGATCGTCTAAGAAATCTGGCTCAATCTGCTCTGGTTCAGTGTTGAAAGTGGCTGGATCGTTCTCTGTGATAGCTGCCACCAAGTTCGGCTCTGGAGTCGTATCGTCAAAAGTCTCCATACAATCGGCAAACGCCTCGTCCGACTCGTCATCCTCATCTTCCGATTATCCTAAAGATGTAAGGACTGACAGGCTCAATTGGGCCTCTACGTCATCAAAGATGTAGGGCGATTCAGGCTTAGAGCTGTACTCGTTCCTGAGGATCTCGCAGACTGACTCATGCACTGGATCATCTTCGGAGGAGATGGACATATCGATGCTGGCTGGGTTCTGTCTCCATGGCCCAACTAAGTCTACATGTTCGCAGTCTGTTCCGGTAGAAGAGTACTCGGTGCTGGACTCTGAATCAGGTCTCTGCCATCTTGTCTGCTTCATTTCAAGTTCCTCATCTCCGCCTGGAGTTTGGAACTGTATCTTCCCATTCTTATAATCAAATAAGGCCCCTGCTGTTCTGAGGAAGGGCCTACCTAGAATGATCTGGGAATCTCTCCAATTGCGAGGGGTTTCCATATCTAGGACAGTGAAGTCCACCATGTATTCTTGCCCCTCGACTTTGATCACAATGTTCCTTAGCTCTCCTTGGGACCTCTTAGTTGATTTATCAGCAAACTGTTGAAGAGCTCTAGATTTCCTAAGAGGTCCGAGATTAAGCCGCTCATAGAGGGCTGTGGGCATTAAATTGATTGAGGAACCATTGTCCAGGAGAGTGCGTGCAAACGCGATGTCATCAACATGACTCACTACATAATGTGCACCCATGTCTCTTCGTTTCCGAGGAAACGAGTTCTTTATTGCCCAAGTCGTGGCTACTGATAAAACGTGTTTCTCAACACAGCTTTTGGTCTTCCTGCTAACCCTAGTAGGTGTGCATCTCACCTTAAGGTATTTTTGGAATGCAGGGGTCATTTCCACGAACTTGTCAAAGGGGATTGTGACCTTAATGTGTTTGTTGCAGAATTCAGCCATCTCAGGGTCATCTTTTTGGATTTTTTTGTTTTTCTTCTTTCCTCCCTTGAGAGCTCGGGGGAAAGGGATTATTGACTCCAACTCAGGTTCGGAAACTGAAATTTTCTCATTAACTTCGGGAACTGGGTTCTTAACAGGAATCTGACTCTGATACAAACTAGGACTCTGACTCTGACTGAAAAGGAAATGCTGCGGCGAGACCGGTGATGCTTCTTCCGCTTCTGCTGGACGATCCTCCTCAGATGGAGGTGCAGGCTCTTCATCGGTGTCGTCTGACTCTATGCGAATGCGAGAATGCTGCTTCGAGGACTCAGATGTCCTCTTCTTCTGCCGGTGATGGTGGTGGTGATGCTCCTCCTCTTCTTCCTCCGAGTTCTCCTCAGGTAGAGTGTCGGAGGCTCCTTCCTTCTGCACCCGTGCCCGATCAGGTATGGTCACGGTCCTTCTGCGCCAGAGGGACATATGATTTACATTATCATACGAAGGGATCTCATGTTCAGATAAATAATTATCTGAATAGTATACCTGATCTCGAGGTCGGTTCTGGCCCTGGTGTAAGTTGTTCGGGTTGGCATGAACCTGTGCGGGAATTGGGGTCTTTGGCGCCATGTGTTGGTCCTGGGCACGAGAGACCCGATTGATGTCGGTTCTCATGTCCAGGTAGTCATTCTGTATCTGCTGGACCCTATCAGACAGGGTCTGGATCGCCAAGGTGAGAGACTCCAATTCGGTGGGCTGGGCTTGCTTTTAACCTAAGCTGTGCCTCCCCGGCAACAGCGCCATTTTGATAAGCGTCTCGCACCCTTAGTTAATTCGGTCAAATTAATGTCCAAATTACTTTTAATCGTTCGTTGCAGTCGGATACGAGGGCTAATCAAAAACCACTTAAATAAGGTTTGAGTCAATTTCAAGCGGTGAATTTTTTTTACTTGGTAGTATCCAAGGTCGAACTCAGGGAGGCAGTTGTCTCCTTAGGTAGAATTTTAGCACAGCTCAAGTGTTAGATTTTCGAGGAGTAATTTTTTTGTTCTTTTTCAATTTTCTATGCAAGACATGCAAAAATCCAGCCAATTTGAAGTTAAATCAATTTAAGATATCAAATTAATTCCAAAAATTATGAAATTTGGCCAGATGATTAATTATGATGAAAATGAGTTACACTAATTTTTTTGGATTTTTTAAACACTAAATGGATTTACTGGGAATTAAATATGCAGACAGGGTAATTTTCACTATTTAATTTTTAATAAATAATAAATCACAATTTCTTCAAGAAATAAAATTATCCTAGATAGCTCTAATGATAAGGAATCCAGGAAAATTGACAGATCTTAATTTCACTATGAAATGAATTAATTAAAATTAATATAAGAAAATCACTCAACAATTTATTTAGGCCTCGATATGTGTGTAAATGGCATGAAATTTTTATGGCATGTTAAGAATACTGTTCTTAAGCTACCGTGAATTTTTGATGATTTTTGGAATCACAGAGAATTAACTACAAATTAAAAGGTGTCACTGGGCAAAATATTTCAAAAATATACCAATTAATTCATTAATAATTCCACTGTAATTACAAAAATAGGACACGTGGACCAATAGACAGAGGACAAGTTTCTCAACAAAGTGCAATTTTTAGATTCGCAAAATGATGTAAAATGCAACCTAGGGATGCGTGCAAACACAAGGGTATAAATGCAATACAGGAAAATAAAAATACAATAAGCAAATATGCGGACAGGGACTAAAATGCAATTACCTATAATGTTGGGGACTCAAGTGCAATTTCTCCAACAAGAACGTGCTCCTCACGTGGGCTCATCTTTATAGGGACCTTTTTGCAATATTGGAAAGCTCCAGGGGTCTCTGCGTAAATTTCCCAGGCCGCACGTGCTCCTCACGTGGGCGGCCTAGGCTCGGATGGCTGCGGAGGCTCGGGGCTAGGCTCGGCGCTTCTGGAGGTCTGGAGTGAGGCTCGGAGAAGCTTCGGGCTGTCCGAGCCTAGGTTCGGGGAAGAGGCTCGGACCCTTTCTGCGTGGCTCGATAAGGACCGTTGGATCAAGCTTGATCCAACAGCGATCTGGGCGTCGATGAAGATGGCGACGTGGCTCGCTGAGGGCCCTTGGATCAAGATTGATCCAAGGGGTGTCGGTGCTGACGCGTGGCTCGATCAAAGATCGTCAGATCTACGTTGATCTGACGGCTCCTGGCTGCTCCAGATGTCGATGACGTGGAGGGCTAAGCGCCGTTAGATCAGGAAAGATCCAATGGTACTGGTGAAGCGCGACTGAGGGGCGATGTGGCACGAAGTCTACCGTTCGATCAAGGTGATCGAACGGCAGCTGGTGCTTCTCCTTCAACGGGCCTCCGCCGCCTGCGGAGGAGATGGTTGGGCTCCGACGAAAAGGCGTTAGCTCCGCCCGTTCCTCCAGATGCCGATGAAGCTCTCCGAAGTGTCGGAGATATCCCAGTAGGAGCGTGGCGATGCGGCGAAGGCGCTGATGGTCTCAGGAGCTGGAGAGGGTGGTCGGAGGTTGCTGGCGACGAAGCTCGAAGTCGTCTCCGACGAGCTTCCGTTCAATGAACAGAGGTGCTCCTGCAGATGTTAGAGGTAGAGCCGAAGCTCGTGCGTGTGCTTGTGGAGAATCGACGGTGATCGGAGAGGCCTAAGGGTAGTGGAGATGGATTGGCGATGGTGCTCCGGCCAAGTGGCGGAGCTGGAGCTGATGGGGGATGCAATGCATCGTCGGCGGGCGTAGATGTGGCCGCGAAGATGAGAGCTTCGACGCGAAGCTCGGCGGAGTGGAATGGAAGCGAGAGGATGACCGGTGGCAGCAAATAAAAATCGAGAAAAACGAAGAAGAAAAGAAGAGAAGATCGGAGGAGAATGGAGGGTTCACCTGGGGATTGGACCTCCCTCTTGGGGTCCAGGTCGTCGCTCGAGGGACCGGTGGTGTCCCGAGCTCGTGCAGCATCGCGGAGGAGCGGCTGCGACACGGCGGAGGTGCCGTGGATCTCGCCGGAGAAGAAGCCCTTCTTCGCTCAACGAATCGTCAAATTGCTGTCACCAATTGGAGGCTCGGAGCTCAGGGAAGCTCTCTGGAGTGGTGGATAGCCATGACGGTGGCTGGTGATGGTGTATTTATAGGATGGAGGTGGCAGCAGTGTTGGCGACGAGGCGAGGTTCATGGGCGTCATGGAGCGACTCTGGTGGTCGTAGTGGGGAGTGAGGTAGCTGGCGAGGATGAGGGACGAGTGGGTGACATCGTGGAGGTGGTTGTGCTTGTCTGCGGTGATCGAGGCGCTGCCAAGAATAGGAAGGGGGCGCCCCTCCCGCAAGGCAGGGAACGTGGGAGAGAGGGGCACCCGGAGGTAGGAGACGAAGTCTCCACCGTTGGATCTTGTGATCCAACGGTGGTGATCGAAGAGGTAATGGCCGGGTAGGATTAGATCGGGGCGCGGTGATGATGGGCCGTGATCGCGCCACGTGGAGGGCGCTGGGCGAAGCGCGGGCGAGCGGCTTGGATGAGGAGATGGAGATGATCGAAGGGACGAGGAGCGCCAACAGAAGAGCGGCTGTGATGGAGGGATCAGGGGCTTGATCGGATGGTTCATATGCCGCCACGTGGCGAGCTCTGGAAGAGGCGCGGACGGGTGGATCAGATGAGGCCCTGGAGATGATCTAACGGCATGGATTTAAGGCGCACGTGGAAGCAGCTAGGTCGTTGGATCTATAGCGTAATCCAACGGCTGTGGCTGCGGGCGACTGGGGCAAGGGGAGCGGGCCGCGTGGCGCAACCAGAGGGCGCCACGTGGCCTGCTGTGAATGGCTGGAAGAGAATGAATGTGTAGAGAGAAGAGGGGGCCGAATTTGGAAAAACTCAAAACATGAAAGTTGTAGATCTCGATGAGATCTACAAGTTTCATGTTGACCAAAGACGGAGATGAGGTCAAATATGACACATAAATACAAAGATACAAATATACATATATGTAGTATACAAGGTGGCCCAAAAACCCAACTTTCTCATACGAGCTCCAAATTGGATGAAATTAGTCTCATTTGAAAGGTCTTTTAATGTGTAGTATTCTAAGAGTAAGTAGACCTAGTTCGGAGTTTGTATGAGGGATTTATGTGCATTTTAGTGTACAGGGGTTCTAGGGCTTTATTGACTAATTTTCAAGGGGGATTTTTGGCATTCTTCCCTATATGATTAACTAAGGAGTACATATTATAAGGAAGAGGTTATTTTAGTGAGAGATATTTTACAAGGGATTTTGGCTTCTTTTTTGAATGCAAATGGACTGCTAAAATGAATGTATTATGTGTGTATGCATGAATGCTATTTATGCATTATAAAGGGAAATATGCCTCTATTTACTCGGGAACAAGGCTCTATTTTTTACTTTTGAAGTGATGAATCACAGATTCATCAACCCCCTATACTTAAACCTTGCTCGTCCCCGAGCAACTAAATGAAATGCAAGAGTGAAATGATTTTGGGTTCCATACCAAGGTCATGAACAAAAGTTAAAAATGGAGCTTAACTCAACCTTTGGATTAATTGTGTGGCGGAACCTTATTTAGACCTGAACTTAAGACCTAACAGACTTCAAGTTCCACAAGTCTTCTATTCAAGACGCCTCAACAGTCAGGTCAGAACAAATCCTCAAACGCAAATTTCTGATGACTATGATTCTTACTTGTACTTTGTAAGTGATATGTAACTCTCCACATCAGAAATGGCTCGGAACCAGCCTCCTCTAACAAGGTAACTCAATAACCCGGTCCAGTAACTCTTTCCTCGAGGAGCGGGGTATTCCCTTCTAAGTTCAAGTGCGACCAACTCAAGAGGAGGGGGTAGAGAAGAGAATGGACGGTAGCCAGTGTAGCTACCTATCCCGGGATGCCTGACCAGTGTAGCCAAGTCATCCAGCTGCATTTCTTTACTAGTATACAGACTCCGACATGTATTTTATTTTTTCTTGGACCTGTCTGATTTTTTTGGAGTTTTTGCATTTTTTTTTCAACAAAGTGCAGCATGTACATCAGGAGTTTTCCTCTTGAGTCAGTAGACTATCCCTCTTTTGAAGCATTATTGCAACCCACAGCACCCTGTCCTTAGATGTCAACACCACCAGACTAGATTGAGATGCACTACCCTCTCTAGAGGAGGACGGATGTTTCCACCCGTGTGCTACTCCAAGCTAAAGGATTCTACCTCCTCACCACCTCATCAATGAAGAGCTACGTGCATAGTGCTTGTCCAAGTTAGCTCATTATCTAAAAAGAATCCTGCGTATGCCCGAGATATTCTATTTAGACTAATCAAGATGACATGTGAACATAGACTTGCGGACTCAAAGAATTAAGTCCCTAGACCTGAGAAATCTTAACTCCAGTTCCTATAAGGTTCCTCTGAAATTAGGTGGATTAAGGTCAAATCAAGTCCATCCTCAATATCTACTCATAACTTGGTCCAGAACCCACTAGCTTTTCACTTTGCCTGTGCAAATTATGCAGATGAGATGCAGATGACATGAATGAAAATGCAAGACTCTTTTCCTTTTGAAAATGCAAGATAATATGCAAGAGTAAATAAGAAGCCTTTTTGTTTTATTTTTCTGGTATACATCATGTTTTACAACAAATTTTACAAAAGTATGTTTTACACGAATTTTACAACTTTTCATACAAGTATTATACATATAGTACAATTTTTTTTTCGATTTTTACCCACCCATAATTATTGTAAAATATACAAAAATACGCGAAACATACGCGAAAGTACGAGCTATGGGTAAAGTATATATGTAATATATACACGCCCCCCTATACTTAGCGTGTGCTATGTCCTCAAAGCACAAAAGCGACTAAAAAGACATAGCTCGGGCTAAGCGTAGGAGAGCTAAAATTACAAGAGTATAGAAGTCATCCTGCCCCCTATACTTAGGCTCTGGCAGCCCAAGTGTAGCAGAAGATCAGAAAGTGAGGCGGACGAGGTAGGTCACGGAGACAAGTGGGTGAATATACAATGCGGGCATCAGTCCCCCCTATACTTAGGCTCAGGTCAGCCTAAGTATCGGTAGAGTATGAGGACCAATGTGATCTGGAGAATGTACAGTGAACCGACTCAGGTGACCCCTCCCCCCTATACTTAGGATCTGGTTATCCTAAGTATAGTCCAAGATAATGGTTTGATGATATGAGGATGGGTTACTAGAGTCGCGGGGGAAAAGGATAGGATGTACAAGACTGATGGTAATATACAGATGGGTCGGTCTGAATCTTTCGAGATGCTGCGGATGGCTGGAGTTCACTGCTGCAAGGTCTCATATGCGGCTCGAGGTGTATCTGCTGTATCTGTCTCGGGCATGAATACAATCTCCTCAACATGGACTAACTGCTCATTGGATTCGACGAAGTGCTTCAACAACTGTCCATTCACTAGGAATGTCGGTGTGTCATCTGCGAGATCTGAGATCTCGACACATCCACTATCATGCACCGTACGGACGACAAATGGTCCCGTCCACTTAGACTTCAACTTGCCTTGGAAAATCTTCAGCCTAGCATTGAACAACCATACCTTCTGTCCAAGAACAAAGGTCTTTCGTCTGATATATCTATCATGCCAACGCTTCACCTTGTCCTTGTACACCAAACTATTGTCATAGGCACGGTTTCTGACTTCCACAAGCTCATTCAGATCCATGTCTCTCTGTTTCTGACCCAGGTGTGTGTTCCAGTTGACCTTCTTGATTGCCCATTCAGATTTGTGCACTAACTTTGCGGGCAAATGGCACGGCTTTCCGAATACCATTCGGAACGGGGAGGTGCCTAACGGTGTCTTGTAAGCCGTCCTATACGCCCAGAGGACTTGATCCAAGATCTGAGACCAGTCCTTCCTGTCCGGGCGGACAAGCTTTTGTGATATGGTCTTCACCTCCCTATTTGACACCTCAGCCATACCATTGGTTTGTGGGTGGTAAGGACTCGCGACACGGTGTTCGATGCCGTAGTCCTTCAGGAGTTTCTTTACCTCCCGATTCACAAAGTGGCTACCCCCGTCTGATATCATCATTTTGGGGATCCCGAACCTAGAGATTATGTGCTCTCTGATGAATTTACAGACAGTCCTGTTGTCTGCGGCTCGGGTCGGGATAGCCTCCACCCATCTGGACAAATAATCTACCGCAAGAAGGATATATTCGAACCCGTGGTTGACAGGGAATGGGCCCATGAAATCGATGCCCCAGGCGTCAAAGACATCACAAATGATGACCGACTGCATTGGCATCTCATCCTTGGAACCAACGGTTCCTCCCATTCTCTGGCAAACTGGGCACGACTTCGCGAAGGCGATGGCATCGCGAAACAGAGTCGGCCAGTAGAAGCCACACTGAAGTACCTTCCATGCGGTCCTCTTCCCGGAGTGGTGTCCTCCTGCCTCCAAGCTATGGCATAAAGAAAGGACACTCTGGTATTCCTCCTGAGGAATACAACGTCTCCAGACACAATCCGACCCTTCAAAGAAAAGGATCAGATCCTCCCAATGGTAGTGTCTTGCATCCGACTTTAGTCGGTCGATTTGGTTCTTGGGCCAATCTTCGGGAACTTTCTTGGAAACAAGATAATTCACGATATTGGCGTACCATGGGAGTGAGTCGATAACAAAAATCGACTCGTCAGGGAAGGAGTCTGGAATTGGTGAAACCTCGGAAGTATTAAGATCTTCGAGACGAGAAAGATGATCGGCCACTACGTTCTTCTTTCCAGGTTTATCACGGATGTCCAAATCAAACTCCTGGATAAGTAAAATCCAATGAAGAAGACGCGCCTTCGCGTCCTTCTTCTCCATCAAATACCGTAGTGCCGTGTGGTCCGTGAACACAGTTACCTTGGATCCAATTAGGTGAGATCTGAATTTGTCCAAGGCAAACACTACCGCAAGCATTTCCTTTTCGGTAACTGTATAGTTACGCTGAGCAAAATCAAGCACTTTGCTTGCGTAGTGAATTGCAAACGGGACGCCATCTCTTCTTTGTCCCAACACAGCCCCAACAAAATAATCAGAGGTGTCTGTCATGATCTCAAAAGGTAGAGACCAATCTGGGGCTTGCAGGATGGGTGCGTCCATGATCATTCCTTGTAAAAGCTTAAAGGCCTCAAGAAATTTGTGATCTACAATAAACTCCATGTCTTTTCCTAAAAGCTCAGTTAGCGGTCGGGCAATCTTAGAAAAATCCTTAATAAATCTCCAATAAAATCCAACATGCCCGAGGAACGACCGCAACTGCCTTACGTTGGTTGGTGGCTGGAGTCGTCTGATCACGTCCACCTTGGCAGGGTCAACCTCCATTCCTCTCTTGGAGATGACATGCCCCAACACTATGGCCCTCCGTCACCATGAAGTGACTTTTCTCCCAGGAGAGCACCAGATTAACCTCACAACATCTCTTGAGGACTCGGTCCAGATTCCTAAGACAGGAATCGAAAGAATCGCCGTGGACCGAGAAGTCATCCATGAAGACTTCCAGGAATTCGCCGACCATTTCGGCGAATACAGCAATCATGCACCTTTGAAAAGTACCTGGAGCATTGCATAGCCCAAAAGGCATGCGCCTGAAAGCATAGGTACCAAAGGGGCATGTAAACGTGGTCTTTTCCTGGTCCTCTGGAGCTATGGCTACTTGATTGTAGCCCGAGAACCCATCTAGGAAGCATAAGAATTCTTTCCGCGCTAGACTTTCTAAGATCTGATCAATGAATGGTAGGGGGAAATGATCCTTCTTCGTCGCGGCATTCAGGCGTCTGTAATCCACACAGACACGCCACGATGTGGGTACTCTCGTCACGATCTCTTCTCCGTCCTCGTTGGTTGTCGTCTGAATTCCCGACTTCTTTGGGACAACATGGATTGGGGCCACCCACTAAGAGTCGGAGATTGGGTAAATGAAACCCGCGTCGCACCATTTTTCTATCTCCTTCTTCACGACCTCTCGTAAATTTGGATTCAACCGTCGTTGGAATTCACGAGAGGGTTTGACCTCATTTTCCAAGTAAATATGATGCGAACACAGAGCGGGATTTATCCCGTGGAGATCAGAAATGCTCCAGCCTATCGCCTTGCGGTTTTTCTCCAGGATCTCTAGCAAGCGAGATTCCTGCTCCTCGGTCAATTGCGAACTGATGATGACCGGAAATCTCTTGTCTTGGCCCGCAAGGAAGGCATATTTCAAGGTTGTGGGTAGGGGTTTGAGCTCAGGAATAGTGTGATCGTCTAAGAAATCTGGCTCAATCTGCTCTGGTTCAGTGTTAAAAGTGGCTGGATCGTTCTCTGTGATAGCTGCCACCAAGTTCGGCTCTAGAGTCGGATCGTCAAAAGTCTCCATACAATCGGCAAACGCCTCGTCCGACTCGTCATCCTCATCTTCCGATTGTCCTAAAGATGTAAGGACTGACAGGCCCAATTGGGCCTCTACGTCATCGAAGATGTAGGGCGATGCAGGCTCAGAGCTGTACTCGTTCTTGAAGATCTCGCAGACTGACTCATGCACTGGATCATCTTCGGAGGAGATGGACATATCGATGCTGGTTGGGTTCTGTCTCCATGGCCCAACTAAGTCTACATGCTCGCAGTCTGTTCCGGTAGAAGAGTACTCGGTGCTGGACTCTGAATCAGGTCTCTGCCATCTTGTCTGCTTCATTTCACGTTCCTCATCTCCGCCTGGAGTTTGGAACGGTATCTTCCCATTCTTATAATCAAATAAGGCCCCTGCTGTTCTGAGGAAGGGCCTACCTAGAATGATCTGGGAATCTCTCCAATTGCGAGGGGTTTCCATATCTAGGACAGTGAAGTCCACCATGTATTCTTGCCCCTCGACTTTGATCACAATGTTTCTTAACTCTCCTTGGGACCTCTTAGTTGATTTATCAGCGAACTGTAGAAGAGCTCTAGATTTCCTAAGAGGTCCGAGATTAAGCCGCTCATAGAGGGTTGTGGGCATTAAATTGATTGAGGAACCATTGTCCAGGAGAGTGCGTGCAAACGCGATGTCATCGACATGACTCACTACATAATGTGCACCCACGTCTCTTCGTTTCCGAGGAAACGAGTTCTTTATTGCCCAAGTCGTGGCTACTGATAAAACGTGTTTCTCAACATGGCTTTTGGTCTTCCTGCTAACCCTAGTAGGTGTGCATCTCACCTTAAGGTATTTTTGGAATGCAGGGGTCATTTCCACGAACATGTCAAAGGGGATTGTGACCTTGATGTGTTTATTGCAGAATTCAGCCATCTCAGGGTCATCTTTTTGGATTTTTTGTTTTTCTTCTTTCCTCCCTTGAGAGCTTGGGGGAAAGGAATTATTGACTCCAACTCAGGTTCGGAAACTGAAATTTTCTCATTAACTTCGGGAACTGAGTTCTTAACAGGACTCTGACTTTGATACAAACTAGGAATCTGACTCTGACTGAAAAGAAAATGCTGCGGCGAGACCGGTGATGCTTCGTCCGCTTCTGCTGGACGATCCTCCTCAAATGGAGGTGTGGGCTCTTCATTGGTGTCGTCTGACTCTATGCGAATGCGAGAATGCTGCTTCGAGGACTCAGATGTCCTCTTCTTCTGCCGGTGATGGTGGTGGTGATGCTCCTCCTCTTCTTCCTCCGAGTTCTCTTCAGGTAGAGTGTCGGAGGCTCCTTCCTTCTGCGCCCGTGCCCGATCAGGTATGGTCACGGTCCTTCTGCTCCAGAGGGACATATGATTTACATTATCATACGAAGGGATGTCATGTTCAGATAAATAATTATCTGAATAGTATACCTGATCTCGAGGTCGGTTCTGGCCCTGGTGTAAGTTGTTCGGGTTGGCCTGAACCTGTGCGGGAATTGGGGTCTTTGGCGCCATGTGTTGGTCCTGGGCACGAGAGACCCGATTGATGTCGGTTCTCATGTCCAGGAAGTCATTCTGTATCTGCTGGACCCTATCAGACAGGGTCTGGATCGCCAAGGTGAGAGACTCCAATTCGGTGGGTTGGGCTTGCTTTTAACCTAAGCTGTGCCTCCCCGGCAACGACGCCATTTTGATAAGCGTCTCGCACCCTTAGTTTATTCGGTCAAATTAATGTCCAAATTACTTTTAATCGTTCGTTGCAGTCAGATACGAGGGCTAATCAAAAACCACTTAAATAAGGTTTGAGTCAATTTCAAGCGGTGAATTTTTTTTACTTGGTAGTATCCAAGGTCGAACTCAGGGAGGCAGCTGTCTCATTAGGTAGAATTTTAGCACAGATCAAGTGTTAGATTTTCGAGGAGTATTTTTTTTGTTCTTTTTCAATTTTCTATGCAAGACATGCAAAAATCCAGCCAATTTGAAGTTAAATCAATTTAAGATATCAAATTAATTCCAAAAATTATGAAATTTGGCCAGATGATTAATTATGATGAAAATGAGTTACACTAATTTTTTTTGGATTTTTTAAACACTAAATGGATTTACTGGGAATTAAATATGCAGACAGGGTAATTTTCACTATTTAATTTTTAATAAATAATAAATCACAATTTCCTCAAGAAATAAAATTATCCTAGATAGCTCTAATGATAAGGAATCCAGGAAAATTGACAGATCTTAATTTCACTGTGAAATTAATTAATTAAAATTAATATAAGAAAATCACTCAACAATTTATTTAGGCCTCGATATGTGTGCAAATGGCATGAATTTTTTATGGCATGTTAAGAATACTGTCCTTAAGCTACCGTGAATTTTTAATGATTTTTGGAACCACAGAGAATTAACTACAAATTAAAAGGTGTCACTGGGCAAAATATTTCAAAAATATATCAATTAATTCATTAATAATTCCACTGTAATTACAAAAATAGGACACGTGGACCAATAGACAGACGACAAGTTTCTCAACAAAGTGCAATTTTTAGATTCGCAAAATGATGTAAAATGCAACCTAGGGATGCGTGCAAACACAAGGGTATAAATGCAATACAGGAAAATAAAAATACAATAAGCAAATATGCGGACAGGGACTAAAATGCAATTACCTATAATGCTGGGGACTCAAGTGCAATTTCTCCAACAAGCACGTGCTCCTCACGTGGGCTCAGCTTTACAGGGACCTTTTTGCAATATTGAAAAGCTCAAGGGGTCTCTGCGTAAATTTCCCAGGCCGCACGTGCTCCTCACGTGGGTGGCCTAGGCTCGGATGGTTGCGGAGGCTCGGGGCTAGGCTCGACGCTTCTGGAGGTCTGGAGTGAGGCTCGAAGAAGCTTCGGGCTGTCCGAGCCTAGGTTCGGGGAAGAGGCTCGGACCCTTTCTGCGTGGCTCGATAAGGACCGTTGGATCAAGCTTGATCCAACAGCGATCTGGGCGTCGATGAAGATGGCGACGTGGCTCGCTGAGGGCCCTTGGATCAAGATTGATCCAAGGGGTGTCGGTGCTGACGCGTGGCTCGATCAAAGATCGTTAGATCTACGTTGATCTGACGGCTCCTGGCTGCTCCAGATGTCGATGACGTGGAGGGCTAAGCGCCGTTAGATCAGGAAAGATCCAATGGTACTGGTGAAGCACGGCTGAGGGGCGACGTGGCACGAAGTCTACCGTTCGATCAAGGTGATCGAACGGCAGCTGGTGCTTCTCCTTCAACGGGCCTCCGCCGCCTGCGGAGGAGATGGTTGGTCTTCGACGAAAAGGCGTTAGCTCCGCCCGTTCCTCCAGATGCCGATGAAGCTCTCCGAAGTGTCGGAGATATCCCAGTAGGAGCGTGGCGATGCGGCGAAGGCGCTGATGGTCTCAGGAGCTGGAGAGGGCCGTCGGAGGTTGCTGGCGACGAAGCTCGAAGTCGTCACCGGCGAGCTTCCGTTCAATGAACAGAGGTGCTCCTGCAGATGTTAGAGGTAGAGCCGAAGCTCGTGCATGTGCTTGTGGAGAATCGACGGTGATCGGAGAGGCCTAAGGGTAGTGGAGATGGATTGGCGATGGTGCTCCGGCCAAGTGGCGGAGCTGGAGCTGATGGGGGATGCAGTGCATCGTCGGCGGGCGTAGATGTGGCCGCGAAGATGAGAGCTTCGACGCGAAGCTCGGCGGAGTGGAATGGAAGCGAGAGGATGACCGGTGGCAGCAAATAAAAATCGAGAAAAACGAAGAAGAAAAGAAGAGAAGATCGGAGGAGAATGGAGGGTTCACCTGGGGATTGGACCTCCCTCTTGGGGTCCAGGTCGTCGCTCGAGGGACCGGTGGTGTCCCGAGCTCGTGCAGCGTCGTGGAGGAGCGGCTGCGACACGGCGGAGGTGCCGTGGATCTCGCCGGAGAAGAAGCCCTTCTTCGCTCAACGAATCGTCAAATTGCTGTCACCAATTGGAGGCTCGGAGCTCAGGGAAGCTCTCTGGAGTGGCGGATAGCCATGACGGTGGCTGATGATGGTGTATTTATAGGATGGAGGTGGCAGCAGTGTTGGCGACGAGGCGAGGTTCATGGGCGTCATGGAGCGACTCTGGTGGTCGTAGTGGGGAGTGAGGTAGCTGGCGAGGATGAGGGACGAGTGGGTGACATCGTGGAGGTGGTTGTGCTTGTCTGCGGTGGTCGAGGCGCTGCCAAGAATAGGAAGGGGGCGCCCCTCCCGCAAGGCAGGGAATGTGGGAGAGAGGGGCACCCGGAGGTAGGAGATGAAGTCTCCACCGTTGGATCTTGTGATCCAATGGTGGTGATCGAAGAGGTAATGGCCGGGTAGGATTAGATCGGGGCGCGGTGATGATGGGCCGTGATCGCGCCACGTGGAGAGCGCTGGGCGAAGCGTGGGCAAGCGGCTTGGATGAGGAGATGGAGATGATCGAAGGGACGAGGAGCGCCAACAGAAGAGCGGCTGTGATGGAGGGATCAGGGGCTTGATCAGATGGTTCATATGCCGCCACGTGGCGAGATCTGGAAGAGGCGCGGACGGGTGGATCAGATGAGGCCCTGGAGATGATCTAATGGCGTGGATTTAAGGCGCACGTGGAAGCAGCTAGGCCGTTGGATCTATAGCGTAATCCAACGGCTGTGGCTGCGGGCGACTGGGGCAAGGGGAGTGGGTCGCGTGGCGCAACCAGAGGGCGCCACGTGGCCTGCTGTGAATGGCTGGAAGAGAATGAATGTGTAGAGAGAAGAGGGGGCCGAATTTGGAAAAACTCAAAACATGAAAGTTGTAGATCTCGATGAGATCTACAAGTTTCATGTTGACCAAATATGGAGATGAGGTTAAATATGACACATAAATACAAAGATACAAATATACATATTTGTAGTATACAAGGTGGCCCAAAAACCCAACTTTCTCATACGAGCTCCAAATTGGATGAAATTAGTCTCATTTGAAAGGTCTTTTAATGTGTAGTATTCTAAGAGTAAGTAGACCTAGTTCAGAGTTTGTATGAGGGATTTATGTGCGTTTTAGTGTACAGGGGTTCTAGGGCTTTATTGACTAATTTTCAAGGGGGATTTTTGGCATTGTTCCCTATATGATTAACTAAGGAGCACATATTATAAGGAAGAGGTTATTTTAGTGAGTGATATTTTATAAGGGATTTTGGCTTCTTATTTGAATGCAAATGGACTGCTAAAATGAATGTATTATGTGTGTATGCAGGAATGCTTTTTATGCATTATAAAGGGAAATATGCCTCTATTTACTCGGGAACAAGGCTCTATTTTTGACTTTTGAAGTGATGAATCACAGATTCATCAACCCCCTATACTTAAACCTTGCTCGTCCCCGAGCAACTAAATTAAATGCAAGAGTGAAATGATTTTGGGTTCCATACCAAGGTCATGAACAAAAGTTAAAAATGGAGCTTGACTCAACCTTTGGATTAATTGTGTGGCGAAACCTTATTTAGACCTGAACTTAAGACCTAACAGACTTCAAGTTCCACAAGTTTTCTATTCAAGACGCCTCAACAGTCAGGTCAGAACAAATCCTCAAACGCAAATTTCTGATGACTATGATTCTTACTTGTACTGTGTAAGTGATATGTAACTCTCCACATCAGAAATGGCTCGGAACCAGCCTCCTCTAACAAGGTAACTCAATAACCCGGTCCAGTAACTCTTTCCTCGAGGAGCGGGGTATTCCCTTCTAAGTTCAAGTGCGACCAACTCAAGAGGAGGGGGTAGAGAAGAGAATGGACGGTAGCCAGTGTATCTACCTATCCCGGGATGCCTGACCAGTGTAGCCAAGTCATCCAGCTGCATTTCTTTACTAGTATACAGACTCCGACATGTATTTTATTTTTTCTTGGACCTGTCTGATTTTTTTGGAGTTTTTGCATTTTTTTTCAACAAAGTGCAGCATGTACATCAGGAGTTTTCCTCTTGAGTCAGTAGACTATCCCTCTTTTGAAGCATTATTGCAACCCACAGCACCCTGTCCTTAGATGTCAACACCACCAGACTAGATTGAGATGCACTACCCTCTCTAGAGGAGGACGGATGTTTCCACCCGTGTGCTACTCCAAGCTAAAGGATTCTACCTCCTCACCACCTCATCAATGAAGAGCTACGTGCATAGTGCTTGTCCAAGTTAGCTCATTATCTAAAAAGAATCCTGCGTATGCCCGAGATATTCTATTTAGACTAATCAAGATGACATGTGAACATAGACTTGCAGACTCAAAGAATTAAGTCCCTAGACCTGAGAAATCTTAACTCCAGTTCCTATAAGGTTCCTCTGAAATTAGGTGGATTAAGGTCAAATCAAGTCCATCCTCAATATCTACTCATAACTTGGTCCAGAACCCACTAGCTTTTCACTTTGCCTGTGCAAAGTATGCAGATGAGATGCAGATGACATGAATGAAAATGCAAGACTCTTTTCCTTTTGAAAATGCAAGATAATATGCAAGAGTAAATAAGAAGCCTTTTTGTTTTATTTTTCTGGTATACATCATGTTTTACAACAAATTTTACAAAAGTATGTTTTACACGAATTTTACAACTTTTCATACAAGTATTATACATATAGTACAATTTTTTTTCGATTTTTACCCACCCATAATTATTGTAAAATATACAAAAATACGCGAAACATACGCGAAAGTACGAGCTATGGGTAAAGTATATATATAATATATACACGCCCCCTATACTTAGTGTGTGCTATGTCCTCAAAGCACGGAAGAGACTAAAAAGACATAGCTCGGGCTAAGCGTAGGAGAGCTAAAATTACAAGAGTATAGAAGTCGTCCTGCCCCCTATACTTAGGCTCCGGCAGCCCAAGTGTAGCAGAAGATCAGAAAGTGAGGCGGACGTGGTAGGTCACGGAGACAAGTGGGTGAATATACAATGCGGGCATCGGTCCCCCCTATACTTAGGCTCAGGTCAGCCTAAGTATCGGTAGAGTATGAGGACCAATGTGATCTGGAGAATGTACAGTGAACCGACTCAGGTGACCCCTCCCCCCTATACTTAGGATTTGGTTATCCTAAGTATAGTCCAAGATAATGGTTCGATGATATGAGGATGGGTTACTAGAGTCGCGGGGGAAAAGGATAGGATGTACAAGACTGATGGTATATACAGATGGGTCGGTCTGAATCTTTCGAGATGCTGCGGATGGCTGGAGTTCACTGCTGCAAGGTCTCATATGCGGCTCGAGGTGTATCTGTTGTATTTGTCTCGGGCATGAATACAATCTCCTTAACATGGACTAACTGCTCATTGGATTCGACGAAGTGCTTCAACAGTTGTCCATTCACTAGGAATGTCGGTGTGTCATCTGCGAGATCTGAGATCTCGACACATCCACTATCATGCACCGTACGGACGACAAATGGTCCCGTCCACTTAGACTTCAACTTGCCTTGGAAAATCTTCAGCCTAGCATTGAACAACCATACCTTCTGTCCAAGAACAAAGGTCTTTCGTCTGATATATCTATCATGCCAACGCTTCACCTTGTCCTTGTACACCAAACTGTTGTCATATGCGCGGTTTCTGACTTCCACAAGCTCATTCAGATCCATGTCTCTCTGTTTCTGACCCAGGTGTGTGTTCCAGTTGACCTTCTTGATTGCCCATTCAGATTTGTGCACTAACTCTGCGGGCAAATGGCACGGATTTCCGAATACCATTCGGAACGAGGAGGTGCCTAACGGTGTCTTGTAAGCCGTCCTATACGCCCAGAGGACTTGATCCAAGATCTGAGACCAGTCCTTCCTGTCCGGGCGGACAAGCTTTTGTGATATGGTCTTCACCTCCCTATTTGACACCTCAGCCATACCATTGGTTTGTGGGTGTTAAGGACTCGCGACACGGTGTTCGATGCCGTAGTCCTTCAGGAGTTTCTTCACCTCCCGATTCACAAAGTGGCTACCCCCGTCTGATATCATCATTTTGGGGATCCCGAACCTAGAGATTATGTGCTCTCTGATGAATTTACAGACAGTCCTGCTGTCTGCGGCTCGGGTCGGGATAGCTTCCACCCATCTGGACAAATAATCTACCGCAAGAAGGATATATTCGAACCCGTGGCTGACAGGGAATGGGCCCATGAAATCGATGCCCCAGGCGTCAAAGACATCACAAATGATGACCGGCTGCATTGGCATCTCATCCTTGGAACCAACGGTTCCTCCCATTCTCTGGCAAACTGGGCACGACTTCGCGAAGGCGGTGGCATCACGAAATAGAGTCGGCCAGTAGAAGCCACATTGAAGTACCTTCCATGCGATTCTCTTCCCGGAGTGGTGTCCTCCTGCCTCCAAGCTATGGCATAAAGAAAGGACACTCTGGTATTCCTCCTAAGGAATACAACGTCTCCAGACACAATCCGGCCCTTCAAAGAAAAGGATCGGATCCTCCCAATGGTAGTGTCTTGCATCCGACTTTAGTCGGTCGATTTGGTTCTTGGGCCAATCTTCGGGAACTTTCTTGGAGACAAGATAATTCACGATATTGGCGTACCATGGGAGTGAGTCGATAACAAAAATCGACTCGTCAGGGAAGGAGTCTGGAATTGGTGAAACCTCGGAAGTATTAAGATCTTCGAGACGAGAAAGATGATCGGCCACTACGTTCTTCTTTCCAGGTTTATCACGGATGTCCAAATCAAACTCCTGGATAAGTAAAATCCAATGAAGAAGACGCGCCTTCGCGTCCTTCTTCTCCATCAAATACCGTAGTGCCGTGTGGTCCGTGAACACAGTTACCTTGGATCCAATTAGGTGAGATCTGAATTTGTCCAAGGCAAACACTACCGCAAGCATTTCCTTTTCTGTAACTGTATAGTTACGCTGAGCAGAATCAAGCACTTTGCTTGCGTAGTGAATTGCAAACGGGACGCCATCTCTTCTTTGTCCCAACACAGCCCCAACAAAATAATCAGAGGTGTCTGTCATGATCTCAAAAGGTAGAGACCAATCTGGGGCTTGCAGGATGGGTGCGTCCATGATCATTCCTTGTAAAAGCTTAAAGGCCTCAAGACATTTGTGATCTACAATAAACTCCATGTCTTTTCCTAAAAGCTCAGTTAGCGGTCGAGCAATCTTAGAAAAATCCTTAATAAATCTCCGATAAAATCCAACATGCCCGAGGAACGACCGCAACTGCCTTACGTTGGTTGGTGGCTGGAGTCGTTTGATCACGTCCACCTTGGCAGGGTCAACCTCCATTCCTCTCTTGGAGATGACATGCCCCAACACTATGGCCCTCCGTCACCATGAAGTGACTTTTCTCCCAGGAGAGCACCAGATTAACCTCACAACATCTCTTGAGGACTCGGTCCAAATTCCTAAGACAGGAATCGAAAGAATCGCCGTGGACCGAGAAGTCATCCATGAAGACTTCCAGGAATTCGCCGACCATTTCGGCGAATACAGCAATCATGCACCTTTGAAAAGTACCTGGAGCATTGCATAGCCCAAAAGGCATGCGCCTGAAAGCATAGGTACCAAAGGGGCATGTAAACGTGGTCTTTTCCTGGTCCTCTGGAGCTATGGCTACTTGATTGTAGCCCGAGAACCCATATAGGAAGCAGAAGAATTCTTTCCGCGCTAGTCTTTCTAAGATCTGATCAATGAGTGGTAGGGGGAAATGATCCTTCTTCGTCGCGGCATTCAGGCGTCTGTAATCCACACAGACACGCCACGATGTGGGTACTCTCGTCACGATCTCTTCTCCGTCCTCGTTGGTGGTCGTCTGAATTCCCGACTTCTTCGGGACAACATGGATTGGGTCCACCCACTTAGAGTCGGAGATTGGGTAAATGAAACCCGCGTCGCACCATTTTTCTATCTCCTTCTTCACAACCTCTCGTAAATTTGGATTCAACCGTCGTTGGAATTCACGAGAGGGTTTGGCCTCATTTTCCAAGTAAATATGGTGCGAACACAGAGCGGGATTTATCCCGTGGAGATCGGAAATGCTCCAGCCTATCGCCTTGCGGTTTTTCTCCAGGATCTCTAGCAAGCGAGATTCCTGCTCCTCGGTTAATTGCGAACTGATGATGACCGCAAATCTCTTGTCTTGGCCCGCAAGGAAGGCATATTTCAAGGTTGTGGGTAGGGGTTTGAGCTCGGGAATAGTGTGATCGTCTAATAAATCTGGCTCAATCTGCTTTGGTTCAGTGTTGAAAGTGGCTGGATCGTTCTCTGTGATAGCTGCCACCAAGTTCGGCTCTGGAGTCGGATCGTCAAAAGTCTCCATACAATCGGCAAACGCCTCGTCCGACTCGTCATCCTCATCTTCCGATTGTCCTAAAGATGTAAGGACTGACAGGCCCAATTGGGCCTCTACGTCATCGAAGATGTAGGGCGATGCAGGCTTAGAGCTGTACTCGTTCTTGAGGATCTCGTAGACTGACTCATGCACTGGATCATCTTCGGAGGAGATGGACATATTGATGCTGGTTGGGTTCTGTCTCCATGGCCCAACTAAGTCTACATGCTCGCAGTCTGTTCCGGTAGAAGAGTACTCGGTGCTGGACTCTGAATCAGGTCTCTGCCATCTTGTCTGCTTCATTTCAAGTTCCTCATCTCCGCATGGAGTTTGGAACTGTATCTTCCCATTCTTATAATCAAATAAGGCCCCTGCTGTTCTGAGGAAGGGCCTACCTAGAATGATCTGGGAATCTCTCCAATTGCGAGGGGTTTCCATATCTAGGACAGTGAAGTCCACCATGTATTCTTGCCCCTCGACTTTGATCACAATGTTCCTTAACTCTCCTTGGGACCTCTTAGTTGATTTATCAGCGAACTGTAGAAGAGCTCTAGATTTCCTAAGAGGTCCGAGATTAAGCCGCTCATAGAGGGATGTGGGCATTAAATTGATTGAGGAACCATTGTCCAGGAGAGTGCGTGCAAACGCGATGTCATCAACATGACTCACTACATAATGTGCACCCACGTCTCTTCGTTTCCGAGGAAACGAGTTCTTTATTGCCCAAGTCGTGGCTACTGATAAAACGTGTTTCTCAACACGGCTTTTGGTCTTCCTGCTAACCCTAGTAGGTGTGCATCTCACCTTAAGGTATTTTTGGAATGCAGGGGTCATTTCCACGAACTTGTCAAAGGGGATTGTGACCTTGATGTGTTTATTGCAGAATTCAGCCATCTCAGGGTCATCTTTTTGGATTTTTTGTTTTTCTTCTTTCCTCCCTTGAGAGCTTGGGGGAAGGGATTATTGACTCCAACTCAGGTTCGGAAACTGAAATTTTCTCATTAACTTCAGGAACTGAGTTCTTAACAGGACTCTGACTTTGATACAAACTAGGACTCTGACTCTGACTGAAAAGAAAATGTTGCGGCGAGACCGGTGATGCTTCTTCCGCTTCTGCTGGACGATCCTCCTCAGATGGAGGTGCGGGCTCTTCATCGGTGTCGTCTGACTCTATGCGAATGCGAGAGTGCTGCTTTGAGGACTCAGATGTCCTCTTCTTCTGCCGGTGATGGTGGTGGTGATGCTCCTCCTCTTCATCCTCCGAGTTCTCCTCGGGTAGAGTGTCGGAGGCTCCTTCCTTCTGCGCCCGTGCCCGATCAGGTATGGTCACGGTCCTTCCGCTCCTGAGGGACATATGATTTACATTATCATACGAAGGGATCTCATGTTCAGATAAATAATTATCTGAATAGTATACCTGATCTCGAGGTCGGTTCTGGCCCTGGTGTAAGTTGTTCGGGTTGGCCTGAACCTGTGCGGGAATTGGGGTCTTTGGCGCCATGTGTTGGTCCTGGGCACGAGAGACCCGATTGATGTCGGTTCTCATGTCCAGGTAGTCATTCTGTATCTGCTGGACCCTATCAGACAGGGTCTGGATCGCCAAGGTGAGAGACTCCAATTCGGTGGGCTGGGCTTGCTGCTGCGTAGATGTGGTTATGTATTGGCCCTGCTGGCCATGCCGATACTGCTGCTGCTGATGGGACGGTGCTGGCCCCTGCTGATAGGTGCGCTGCTGCTGGTACCCCTGTTCTGGCCTGGACTGGAAGCGCGGTATGGGAACGGGCCTAGTCTCTTGGTAGACTGGGGATGGGCGATATAGCTAATCCTTCCCCATTTCGATTTGCCTGACTATCGGGTCATGGCTATACTAAAGCCCGTTGATCTCGTACACTGGTGGAGGCTCCTCGTATCCCGTCTCCACTTGTGGGGGTGGATGCTGGTTCTGCTGGTTGTAAGTCTGGTCCCAGCTACTCTGAGACCCCGGTGCCTGTTCCTGTACAAGATGGACTCAATGTACAGGTACAGGTGGTGCATAAGGGGTAGGTAGCTTCATCTTAGCTACCTTCTCAGAGAGTTCCTCCACTTGCTTCGGTAGGTTCAAAAGAGACTCCATTTCCGCGACTCTCTTGTGGATCTGCTCGACCATGGTAAGCTTGTCGGCAATCATCCCCATGCTGGGAATGAGGTCCTCAGTCAGATCTGCTACAGTCCTTCGGGTTGTCTCATTGGATAGGATTGAGGGAGACAACTGATAGGCCCTTGTGGCCTGCGACCTGCCGGTTTCTGCCATCTGCTCTAGGATCTTCCATACAACGTGCTCGTTCTTGTTCAGATAGCTTCCTCCACAGGCAGCACTGACTAACCCATGCATCTCCGGTGTTAGACCACAGAACAAGGTCTGGACTAAGATCGCCTTCGAAATGCCGTGGCATGGGCATTTCTGTACTAAATCATTGAACCTGTCCCATGCTTCATGGAAAGGTTCACTGGGTCCTTGAGCGAAGCTGGCGATCTTCGTTCTCATCTGGTTAGTCCTACAGAGAGGGTAGAAGTTTTTCAAGAATAGATCCTTGAACTGCATCCAGGTAGTACATACCACCCCTAAGTTCTTCAGCCAATGAGCAGCCTTATCACCTAAGGCAAAAGGGGTGGCCTTCAGCCGAATATAATCTTGGCCAACATTGGGATGGCTAAGATTATTGCACACCAGTTCGAAGTCACGGAGGAAAGTGTATGGTTCTTCAGTGAGGTTTCCGTTGAACTTCGGAAGCAGACTAAGGAAGTGGGGCTTCAGCTCAAATGCTTGGGCGGGAACTGCGGGTGCTAACCAGTTCTGAATCTCGTTCTCCGCCGGGTTGTAGGTATCGACCATTGGTCGGTCGATTCCCCCAGCTACAATAATCTGTCCCATTTGCGCCGTGAGATCTGCATTCTTCTGTTAGGCTTCGGCGAGGCGATTAAGAATATGTCGTATCTGGTCCTCATCTGGTGGCATCCTTGGCGGCATCTTTTCCTCTAGTTCTGGGGATTGGGAAATAATATCGGTGTTAGAGGGCAAATCAAGGAAGGGATTACCGAGGCGATGGTCTTCCTCGGTAATCTCGGAGGAGATAAAAGGGTTGGTTTGAGAGTAACCACCCTGAGCATGAGGGAACCAGGACTCAAGAGGGTCATGAGTCCTGGGTGGTCCAAGGTGTGCTCGGACCGTTAAAGATGAGTTACTTGGGGGACTCATAGAGAGATCAGTGAATAATGCGTCGAGATCTCCCCTGTCACTCATCTTGATGAAGCGAGAAGAAGATAGGATTTTACTCCTACCTGAAGCAAGCAAAAAGAACAATCCAAGACCCTGAGTTCACACTCAACACAGTGAAGGACTCAAAGTCGAGTCCAATTAATCTTGTAGTTTTTAAGTGTGATTTTCAAGCAAAATAAGCAAGGATTACGCGGCCTATAGGGAAGTCGGCTCAGAGCCGGATGCGTCTTCCCTGTGTAACATGTCGCCTAAGATACCACCGCTCCTTCCTTTCTTCGCTCCTATCCCAAACCGATGGATTCAATGACCACGCCCCTATCTATCTGCAAGCAGGCGGAGGCTGACAAGGCCGGAACTTCACCCCGGGGGGTTACTGGCAGCTTGTCGCAAAGTACCGCAATTTCGCCCCTATCTACCTGAGACAGGCGGAGGCTACTTGGTACTAGTCAAAGAATCTGAAATTTATTCGACTTGTGATATTTGCTAGGATTGGTTAGAACGTGATATGGAAGGCGGGGATTTGGGCTCTGCCTTAAGGTGTTCACACACACTCAAGTACCCTCACTCAGCCTGAATACAAGGTCGGGGATTAATCTCCCGCAAACAATTTTCAAATTTTATTCCTTTTTTTTGGTCAATACTGTTTAGCAGTCCCGGTTTTAAGATAGGTTATCACTGATTAAGTCCACCACACAGCACGCCTATCAGACAGTCCCAATTTCCTTTTAGTTTAAATGTGAAAATCAGAGGGGGAAATCGAGAAAAGCCAATGCAAGTAAAAATCAATGATGCGTATGCTGAGTGAAGAATACTTACAGTGATCCCTTCGCTTTTTATGCAGGATGCAGAACAGAATTGAAAACTTTTAATCTAGATGCAAATGCAAGCGATGAAAGCCGCTCCTAGACAGGCAGTTCTATTAGCGTGAAGAACAGTTTAATTTGACTAAGTACTGCGGTCTAGGTGCGTCTTTTAAGTGTATTGTGTGGTCCTAATAATTTACGAGCACAAGCAAATCCTAGAGTGGCTCGAGGAGCCGCTAGTGCAATCTAAATTACATTCACCCACACAGCACACAGGACACAGTTCCACTATATTTACACGCGCGAGATCCCAAACGGGAACCGCTGGAAATGATGCGAAAAAGAAATAAAATGAAATAAAATGAAATAAAATGTAATTTACAAAGCCTCTCTTCCACTCAATAAAAATTAAAATGCTAAGTCCTTGAAGCGTCGTCGACTCCTCGCGGTCCTCGCACAAAAACAAATTGAGGTCAAAGAGCGACACAAAAATAAAATAATGCAAGAAATAAAGGAGAGAAAAAAAATAATTACAAGAACACCGGGGGTCAGACTACCCGGGGAAGGAAAATCAAACACTCAAAAATTCGCTAAAATTTAACCTAAGCCGTGCCTCCCCGGCAACGGCGCCATTTTGATAAGCGTCCCGCACCCTTAGTTAATTCGGTCAAATTATGTCCAAATTACTTTTAATCGTTCGTTGCAGTCGGATACGAGGGCTAATCAAAAACCACTTAAATAAGGTTTGAGTCAATTTCAAGCGGTGAATTTTTTTTACTTGGTAGTATCCAAGGTCGAACTCAGGGAGGCAGCTATCTCCTTAGGTAGAATTTAGCACAGATCAAGTGTTAGATTTTCGAGGAGTAATTTTTTTTGTTCTTTTTCAATTTTCTATGCAAGACATGCAAAAATCCAGCCAATTTGAAGTTAAATCAATTTAAGATATCAAATTAATTCCAAAAATTATGAAATTTGGCCAGATGATTAATTATGATGAAAATGAGTTACATTAATTTTTTTTGGATTTTTTACACACTAAATGGATTTACTGGGAATTAAATATGCAGACAGGGTAATTTTCACTATTTAATTTTTAATAAATAACAAATCACAATTTCTTCAAGAAATAAAATTATCCTAGATAGCTCTAGTGATAAGGAATCCAGGAAAATTGACAGATCTTAATTTCACTGTGAAATGAATTAATTAAAATTAATATAAGAAAATCACTCAACAATTTATTTAGGCCTCGATATGTGTGCAAATGGCATGTAGTTCTTATGGCATGTTAAGAATACTGTCCTTAAGCTACCGTGAATTTTTGATGATTTTTGGAACCACAGAGAATTAACTACAAATTAAAAGGTGTCACTGGGCAAAATATTTCAAAAATATACCAATTAATTCATTAATAATTCCACTGTAATTACAAAAATAGGACACGTAGACCAATAGACAGAGGACAAGTTTCTCAACAAAGTGCAATTTTTAGATTCGCAAAATGATGTAAAATGCAACCTAGGGATGCGTGCAAACACAAGGGTATAAATGCAATACAGGAAAATAAAAATACAATAAGCAAATATGCGGACAGGGACTAAAATGCAATTACCTATAATGCTGGGGACTCAAGTGCAATTTCTCCAACAAGCACGTGCTCCTCACGTGAGCTCAGCTTCACAGGGACCTTTTTGCAATATTGGAAAGCTCCAAGGGTCTCTGCGTAAATTTCCCAGGTCGCACGTGCTCCTCACGTGGGCGGCCTAGGCTCGGATGGCTGCGGAGGCTCGGAGCTAGGCTCGGCGCTTCTGGAGGTCTGGAGTGAGGCTCGGAGAAGCTTCGGGCTATCCGAGCCTAGGTTCGGGGAAGAGGCTCGGACCCTTTCTGCGTGGCTCGATAAGGACCGTTGGATCAAGCTTGATCCAACAGCGATCTGGGCGTCGATGAAGATGGCGACGTGGCTCGCTGAGGGCCCTTGGATCAAGATTGATCCAAGGGGTGTCGGTGCTGACGCGTCGCTCGATCAAAGATCGTCAGATCTACGTTGATCTGACGGCTCCTGGCTGCTCCAGATGTCGATGACGTGGAGGGCTAAGCGCCGTTAGATCAGGAAAGATCCAACGGTACTGGTGAACCGCGGCTGAGGGGCGACGTGGCACGAAGTCTACCGTTCGATCAAGGTGATCGAACGGCAGCTGGTGCTTCTCCTTCAACGGGCCTCCGCCGCCTGCGGAGGAGATGGCTGGGCTCCGACGAAAAGGCATTAGCTCCGCCCGTTCCTCCAGATGCCGATGAAGCTCTCCGAAGTGTCGGAGATATCCCAGTAGGAGCGTGGCGATGCGGCGAAGGCGCTGATGGTCTCAGGAGCTGGAGAGGGCCGTCGGAGGTTGCTGGCGACGAAGCTCGAAGTAGTCTCCGACGAGCTTCCGTTCAATGAAAAGAGGTGCTCCTACAGATGTTAGAGGTAGAGCCGAAGCTCGTGCGTGTGCTTGTGGAGAATCGACGGTGATCGGAGAGGCCTAAGGGTAGTGGAGATGGATTGGCGATGGTGCTCCGGCCAAGTGGCGGAGCTGGAGCTGATGGGGGATGCAGTGCATCGTCGACGGGCGTAGATGTGGCTGCGAAGATGAGAGCTTCGACGCGAAGCTCGGCGGAGTGGAATGGAAGCGAGAGGATGACTGGTGGCAGCAAATAAAAATCAAGAAAAACGAAGAAGAAAAGAAGAGAAGATCGGAGGAGAATGGAGGGTTCACCTGGGGATTGGACCTCCCTTTTGGGGTCCAGGTCATCGCTCGAGGGACCGGTGGTGTCCCGAGCTCGTGCAGCGTCGCGGAGGAGCGGCTGCGACACGGCGGAGGTGCCGTAGATCTCGCCGGAGAAGAAGCCCTTCTTCGCTCAACGAATCGTCAAATTGCTGTCACCAATTGGAGGCTCGGAGCTCAGGGAAGCTCTCTGGAGTGGCGGATAGCCATGACGGTGGCTGGTGATGGTGTATTTATAGGATGGAGGTGGCAGCAGTGTTGGCGACGAGGCGAGGTTCATGGGCATCATGGAGCGACTCTGGTGGTCGTAGTGGGGAGTGAGGTAGCTGGCGAGGATGAGGGACGAGTGGGTGACATCGTGGAGGTGGTGGTGCTTGTCTGCGGTGGTCGAGGCGCTGCCAAGAATAGGAAGGGGGCGCCCCTCCCGCAAGGTAGGGAACGTGGGAGAGAGGGGCACCCGGAGGTAGGAGACGAAGTCTCCACCGTTGGATCTTGTGATCCAACGGTGGTGATCGAAGAGGTAATGGCCGGGTAGGATTAGATCGGGGCGCGGTGATGATGGGCCGTGATCGCGCCACGTGGAGGGCGCTGGGCGAAGCGCGGGCGAGCGGCTTGGATGAGGAGATGGAGATGATCGAAGGGACGAGGAGCACCAACAGAAGAGCGACTGTGATGGAGGGATCATGGGCTTGATCAGATGGTTCATATGCTGCCACGTGGCGAGCTCTGGAAGAGGCGCAGACGGGCGGATCAGATGAGGCCCTGGAGATGATCTAACGGCGTGGATTTAAGGCGCACGTGGAAGCAGCTAGGCCGTTGGATCTATAGCGTAATCCAACGGCTGTGGCTGCGGGCGACTGGGGCAAGGGGAGCGGGCCGCGTGGCGCAACCAGAGGGCGCCACGTGGCCTGCTGTGAATGGCTGGAAGAGAATGAATGTGTAGAGAGAAGAGGGGGCCGAATTTGGAAAAACTCAAAACATGAAAGTTGTAGATCTCGATGAGATCTACTAGTTTCATGTTGACCAAAGACGGAGATGAGGTCAAATATGACACATAAATACAAAGATACAAATATACATATATGTAGTATACAAGGTGGCTCAAAAACCCAACTTTCTCATACGAGCTCCAAATTGGATGAAATTAGTCTCATTTGAAAGGTCTTTTAATGTGTAGTATTCTAAGAGTAAGTAGACCTAGTTCGGAGTTTGTATGAGGGATTTATGTGCATTTTAGTGTACAGGGGTTCTAGGGCTTTATTGACTAATTTTCAAGGGGGATTTTTGGCATTCTTCCCTATATGATTAACTAAGGAGTACATATTATAAGGAAGAGGTTATTTTAGTGAGTGGATATTTTACAAGGGATTTTGGCTTCTTATTTGAATGCAAATGGACTGCTAAAATGAATGTATTATGTCTGTATGCATGAATGCTATTTATGCATTATAAAGGGAAATATGCCTCTATTTACTCGGGAACAACGCTCTATTTTTGACTTTTGAAGTGATGAATCACAGATTCATCAACCTTAGTTAATGCCGTGCCTCCCCGACAACGGCGCCATTTTGATAAGCGTCCCGCACCCTTAGTTAATTCGATCAAATTAATGTCCAAATTACTTTTAATCGTTCGTTGCAGTCGGATACGAGGGCTAATAAAAAACCACTTAAATAAGGTTTGAGTCAAATTTCAAGCGGTGAATTTTTTTTACTTGGTAGTATCCAAGGTCGAACTCAGGGAGGCAGCTATCTCCTTAGGTAGAATTTTAGCACAGATCAAGTGTTAGATTTTCGAGGAGTAATTTTTTTGTTCTTTTTCAATTTTCTATGCAAGACATGCAAAAATCCAGCCAATTTGAAGTTAAATCAATTTAAGATAGCAAACTAATTCCAAAAATTATGAAATTTGGCCAAATGATTAATTATGATGAAAATGAGTTACACTAATTTTTTTGGATTTTTTAGACACTAAATGGATTTACTGGGAATTAAATATGCAGACAGGGTAATTTTCACTATTTATTTTTAATAAATAACAAATCACAATTTCTTCAAGAAATAAAATTATCCTAGATAGCTCTAATGATAAGGAATCCAGGAAAATTGACAGATCTTAATTTCACTATGAAATGAATTAATTAAAATTAATATAAGAAAATCATTCAATAATTTATTTAGGCCTCGATATGTGTGCAAATGGCATGAAATTTTTATGGCATGTTAAGAATACTGTCCTTAAGCTACCGTTAATTTTTGATGATTTTTGGAACCACAGAGAATTAACTACAAATTAAAAGGTGTCACTGGGCAAAATATTTAAAAAATATACCAATTAATTCATTAATAATTCCACTGTAATTACAAAAATAGGACACGTGGACCAATAGACAGAGGACAAGTTTCTCAACAAAGTGCAATTTTTAGATTCGCAAAATGATGTAAAATGCAACCTAGGGATGCGTGCAAACACAAGGGTATAAATGCAATACAGGAAAATAAAAATACAATAAGCAAATATGCGGTCAGGGACTAAAATGCAATTACCTATAATGCTGGGGACTCAAGTGCAATTTCTCCAACAAGCACGTGCTCCTCACGTGGGCTCAGCTTCACAGGGACCTTTTTGCAATATTGGAAAGCTCCAGGGGTCTCTGCGTAAATTTCCCAGACCGCACGTGCTCCTCACGTGGGCGGCCTAGGCTCGGATGGCTGCGGAGGCTCGGGGCTAGGCTCGACGCTTCTGGAGGTCTGGAGTGAGGCTCGGAGAAGCTTCGGGCTGTCCGAGCCTAGGTTCGGGGAAGAGGCTCGGACCCTTTCTGCGTGGCTCGATAAGGACCGTTGGATCAAGCTTGATCCAACGGCGATCTGGGCGTCGATGAAGATGGCGACGTGGCTCGCTGAGGGCCCTTGGATCAAGATTGATCCAAGGGGTGTCGGTGCTAACGCGTGGCTCGATCAAAGATCATCAGATCTACGTTGATCTGACGGCTCCTGGCTGCTCCAGATGTCGATGACGTGGAGGGCTAAGCGCCGTTAGATCAGGAAAGATCCAACGATACTGGTGAAGCGCGGCTGAGGGGCGACGTGGCACGACGTCTACCGTTCGATCAAGGTGATCGAACGGTAGCTGGTGCTTCTCCTTCAACGGGCCTCCGCCGCCTGCGGAGGAGATGGCTGGGCTCCGACGAAAAGGAGTTAGCTCCGCTCGTTCCTCCAGATGCCGATGAAGCTCTCCGAAGTGTCGGAGATATCCCAGTAGGAGCGTGGCGATGCGGCGAAGGCGCTGATGGTCTCAGGAGCTGGAGAGGGCCGTCGGAGGTTGCTGGCGACGAAGCTCGAAGTCGTCTCCGGCGAGCTTCCGTTCAATGAACAGAGGTGCTCCTGCAGATGTTAGAGGTAGAGCCGAAGCTCGTGCGTGTGCTTGTGGAGAATCGACGGTGATCGGAGAGGCCTAAGGGTAGTGGAGATGGATTGGCGATGGTGCTCCGGCCAAGTGGCGGAGCTGGAGCTGATGGGGGATGCAGTGCGTCGTCGGCGGGCGTAGATGTGGCCGCGAAGATGAGAGCTTCGATGCGAAGCTCGGCGGAGTGGAATGGAAGCGAGAGGATGACCGGTGGCAGCAAATAAAAATCGAGAAAAACGAAGAAGAAAAGAAGAGAAGATCGGAGGAGAATGGAGGGTTCACCTGGGATTGGACCTCCCTCTTGGGGTCCAGGTCGTCGCTCGAGGGGACCCGGGGTGTTCACCCGAGCTCGTGCAGCGTCGCGGAGGAAGCGGCTGCGACACGGCGGAGGTGCCGTGGATCA